>JAQSVV010000583.1:0-299773 GCA_036375495.1 Agrotis segetum | reverse complement strand
GTGGTATACTCACATGTACAAGAATGCAGGGTGCATTAGAGATGGTGGCCGTAGTATTCAGCTGGGTAATGCGCGTAGCCCTGGTGGAAGGCAGGGTCCGTGGGCGGCCTGTGCATCATCTGCTGCCCGTCCATCATGTAGCCCATGGTGGCCTCCGGGCTGTATGCGCCGCTGGGGCCCGCGTGGGGGAATACTGACGGATAGAACACTGCCCGGTTAATTAGGCTGGCTGTATCACCAGCTTTAGCTGGGTATTGTTGTTACAAACAGTTTTAAACATCTGGGTGTTAGTATAAAAAAAAAAAATTGAATAACATTTTTAAATGATATTTAAATATGAGGTGTCCTTGTCCTTGTCCTTGTAAATAATTTAAAAATCACACTGTAATTTTTTCAAATTTTGTTTAGAATTTTTAACAATCATGCTGTATGTATGAATGTAATTTTATTTTATAATAATGTCATAAATTTTTAACTTTTTAAGATCAGCATGAACTTTAAAAATGTAAAAGATTTTTCTAATGTTCTACATAATTTAAATCATTTCATAAATTTTTAACTTTTTAAGATCAGCATGAACTTTAAAAATGTAAGAAAAATTCTAATGTTCTATTTATATTAAAACCGAACTTGCTTGTCGCTTGAGCCAGAAGTGGACACCTATTAAATTTTTTTACCTTATTTTATAAATAACAAAGCAAAATTACTTATATTAAAAAGCAGATTTTCTTTGCAAGTTATACCCACAATAATAAAAACCACAAAAAAAAAAAACAAAACAAGAAATCAGAAATCGCTAATCTAAAAACTATAGGCAACTTTTATACATTAGTGGTTCTGTATGTGTCCCGTGCTCTCAAGGCGCAATGGTGCGTGCCACTATAAAGACCCCATGGATGTCGGAAATCGAGGACTATAATGGACGAACACCATTACATCACGATTGATAATCCCATGGATATATTGCAAGCGGAAGCCATAACAGTTTTGTGGTAAAATTGAACGGATTCCTTGAGTTTTGCAATTGCGTTTCTCACAATGGTCTCGAGTATTTTAAAATGCAGTGTCGTTGAAAATAAAGCTATATTTTTTTTCTATTACCTTGAGAGTTCGTAGGATAGTGTTGGTTATTAAAAATTTATAAAAGGAATTATAGATGATGCTTTCATTTTTTTTTGAGTAAAATTTATGAACTTGATTCGTACAATATGTTATACATTTATAATTGTGGTAGTTATTTAGAATAAGTCTATAGATCATCTATTAGAATTTATACGAGTAGTACTCGTATATTATTATTTTTCTTTTAGCTCTTGATGATACCTCTCCCAAACTATGCTATTTTTGCTTTCCGGAACATTTTTCCTTTTTTTTTGCTCGAAATGAATTTTATTGCTTTTTTCGCAAACAATGCAAAAGTGGGTGATTGAGTCGGACCAGTGGCGCGTGTCTCCGACCAGGGCCGCAGGAAGCAATAACGGGCGCCCGAACAGGGGCACAACTACCAGGATACTATGATTTAGGAGAAAATCATCTTCACGACGTCCTACTAAATGTGGCTGTTTGTCTTTCTTCTGTTAATATAGCCAGCGTTATTTTCAAATATAATTATACGCTAGTAGGTTTCGTATTTAATAATTAAATAGCCAAATTAATCCTGTTAATTAAACAGACGATATTTAATGACACATTTCCAGGTTCTCTCCGTACAATTTTTCCGGACATCGACAAGGTCTAATTACCGCTTCAACATTAAATCATTTCCATGAACAGAGTTAACAAAGCCGATCCGCTAGTTTCCAAAAATATGAATATTAATTTCGCTTTTAATAAATGCATCGGTGACGAGAGAACGGATTTTAATCCTCGCCCAATGCCCAATAAACGATCGTTCGGTGCTACAACGAATTGTAATTTACAGTCGGGCACGTAATGGGTCGCATCAGAGGGCAATTTATGCGCTTATAATAAATTCATTAGCGCTGCGACATGGCGTATGTAGGTACACCGAACTACTGAGATAGACTGTGTTAACGTGTTCCTAATGGATGGGAGACGTCTGGGAGCCAATAACATGATTACTGATTAGAATTGCCCAATGCTGCAGTATTAAAACGAAGTGAAGTAATTCAGATACAGAAAACATTATTTTTGAGTAAACTAATAGCTGAAAATCAGCCAACCGAATAGGGAAGGTTGGCAAACGAAACACGGGAGCACATCGCACGCACCAGGAATACATAAACGCAGGGAGGCCGCACGACAAATAATATAGTGATTGGAAAAGCGCCTTTTGGCTTGACCGCAGGAAATGCGGTGGCCATTTTCTTTAGTCCATTGCCAAAACAATTTTCCATCTATCCTTCCACCCCTCCGGTTTTTCCATTTTCCGTCGTCGGCAAACTTGGCCGGGCGGCCACATCCGCCCGTTTGGCTCGCGAGATTTAGAACTGTGCCCGGTTTATGTACTCCCGGTGTTTGGTGGCGCGATGTTTGAGTGCTGACAGCTTAGTAACTATAATGCGATAGCATTTTGTATTGGGAAAATGCATTCATGCATTTTTCAATTGGTGTAACCTTTTGAACGGCAAGATGCTATGCAGTGTTAGTTTTTAAACTGATATGGTCACTCACTATTAGTCACTATCATTCATCCGTGAATCCGTGCGCTTGCAAAAGTGGCGAAATATCGGAAATCAAAACAAGTTATAAACATAATGCTATATGTCGTGTTATGCGGTGGTCTTACGATTTACATTGCATCAACAAATTCTGAATTATCTTCAACAACATTAGAAGAAAACGTATTAGAGAACACAAGCCTTACAACGATGCCCATAAAGTTGGGTAGGTAATGCAATAAATAGTAAATGTTTAGTAATAAAGAAACAGGGTTTTAATCAAGAAAATTCCGAAACTCTCGATTGAAACCTCTGATGTATTGTCTCCTTTCTCATAAACGAAATTAACAAGAAATGAAGAAAATGCTCGTTTCTAATCTTGAAATAGAAAGGGGGGCAACATCCACACATCTAGATAAAGGTACCAGGGTAGCATACATCGCCGATAGTCGTCGGAGGGGCGAGTGATGGATAGCTCGGGACGGGTCAACGAATTCGGACATTATTCTTTTTTACCCTTCTTGCGTTCGCAGGAGTAAGCCCTTTTTCTGCGACGTCCTTTTTTTCCCCCGGACGGAATTTTTGTTAGCTACGTACGGGGGACCCGGGAACGTTTTATGGACTGTGCTACAATTACAAAGTAAAAATAGAATTGGTCGTTTGTAATTCTATTCCATATTGTCGACGGGATGGGTAAAAAAAAGGTTTTATCGGCGAATATTTTGGCTGGTTTTGTGAATCACTAGCGTTTTTCTGTTCTTGCAGTTGGCCTGTTGCACATTGAAAATGATAATGATTTATAAATCGAAGATCTTTTTGAGAAAGCTGTCGTCGTTTTAGTTTGATGGGATGATAAATTGCTAAACAGAAACATCTTTGAAAAACAGCGTACGAAGAATATCCTTCTAATGGTCTTGTCCAGAAGTCCAAACTACCGATATTCAAACACAATACACTCTATTTTCCTCCTAGTAAAGTAATTCTATCTAATCTACTTTCTAAACGCAGCTGGGGCGTACCAGGCAGTCATAATTCCACGAGCGGTCAGCGCTAAAAGCTAGGACATCCTCATGGGACGGCGGCGTTACTGGCCGCATGCGACGGCCTGCATATTCTATGAACCACTCCGTACTTTGTGGTCAGCAAACTCGATTTTAGACTTCAAAGTCGTTTCGGGCATGCTCGGAGAATTTGAAATGTCCGAGCGATACGTGATGCGGTCAGAACGCGTTAATGTCCCTGTAATGGCCGTCTCGAATTTTGGATATCGAATCGTAATTGACGTTTGAAGTTTTTTTTTTTACCGTTGGGACTTTTTGGTAAGTAAGGGGCGAGTTGAAAAAATGATTGGACGTCTCAAGACAGTTTTTTTACTTGTTTTAACTTATAGATTATGATTGTGGTCTTTTTACAACTTGCAAAGAAAATCTGCTGAATCTATGAATATTAAATTAAAGTGTGTTGTATAAGAAAAATGTTACCTGCTCTATTTGACTGGTCTATCATTGGCTGCACTATCCTACGTCTCGCGTTGATAAACCTGAAACAAATAAACACAATTAATAGTTAATCAAAAAATACAAGTTCTATTTACATGATTAAGTTGTTATTTCTGCTGGTTGCCTATCCGGAAAGTATTCCACAGGTTCCTGCTAAAAATTAAATACCATTTGCCCTTAACCCATGGTCCAGTGGTATGCCAAACAGCGCATTTAGTTCAACAGCTGTTATACTATGTATTCCATAATTGTAACAGCTTCTGATAGATGATAATTTTCAGGTCAAATTAGATTAATTATATTGAGATTTTCACCATTATTCTCATGATAATTGATGTCAGTTTACTCTGTTATGTGCTAGGCTCTCATGATGGCATAGCATATTGCACTTTCCCAACTGACTAAGCTTTCCACTGCGCTGTCACTTATAACCAGTAAAGTTTTAGTCAGTCCACGGACTTCTAACAAACATGCTGCCCTAGTCAGGATTAAGATCACATAATATATAACGCTATTCAATTATATTATCTACATACATATCAGCATAATCTTAGTTTTCCGTTTCCGCAGAAGTTCTTCGCACAAACAGGCGGGAAAAACAAGTAAGTTGTAATGAATTATGTTGAATTCTGTTGAGTCCGTGTTTTTCTTGAGTTAAGAGAGATCCCATTGAGATTTGGTAACTTGGTTGAAAGGATGACTACTGAAATGACCAGTTATAGAAATGTATGGAAGAGATGCTGTGCCGATCCCAAAATGATTGTAACAAGGGCGAATGACTTTGATGATTTTTTCTAGGATTTACTTTCAAAATTGCACTTTCAAAATTATATTATAGCTTTTTGAAAAATGATTCTTTGTTGACCAGTCTCTTTATCTGGCATAAAAATATTCCAACCCGATAATGGTCATACGTCTTGTATGACCATTATCTGGAAACCGTGCCCACAACTGAAATAACTTTAGATTCGCTTATCAAAAAGGTTTCAAATATCATTGGACAATATATCAAGCTAGGCACTAGGAGCGCATCCCTCAGAAGGGAGTGACCGGGGGCTATCTCGGCCGGCTTTATGAAAACTAATGCCTTCATTTGGCGTCGGCTCCGGCCACTGGCGATAAGCTATGTCGCCCTAGTACCTCGGGATTACGATTTTGGGATTTACCCTGGACAAGGGGGTGTCCGATAAAAGTTTTGTGGAAATTTCAGTTCGTGTTTGTAATTTAAACTAGCTTATCGTCGGTTTGGATAATTTACATAGTTAACAAACATAAATTACAAAAGTTTAATGGGGTATTTTATATGACCAAAGAAAGATCCATCTTTGTTCATCTAATCGTAACATTATAACCATGGGACGAATCTTGAAACGCTGGTCTCAAGAAACAAGTCTCACTGTTCTCAAATACCAAGTCCAGTAAATCTCAAAAGCAACATAAAACCAATTTTCGTAGACGATTAAAGGAATAAACGAAACGAGCGAGGAAATAAAGTTTTTCCTGTGTTTAGTTACATAAACAGCAGGTGGTAGAGTGAGCTATTACCTGGGGGTAATAAATACCGTTTTTCCCTAATTAACGCTTAATTCGGGGAGGTTCGTACACCCCCAGGGCTTAAGATCCCCGCACTACCGATTTTTGCGACGCCATGACTAAGGAAATTGTGGTAACTAATGTTACTTGAGAAAATGAATTGAAAACCCGTAAATATTTAATTCATAAGGACACCAAGAAGAAATGGAAATAGTTAATAATAAAAATCGTGTTCGTAAAGAGTGTCTTGGGTATTGATCCGCGTGCGACCCATGTTTAGTCAAAGTTGGAAACATTTGAATTCTTCAGCAAAATAATTCCACAGAGTCCTGCTAAATGTAATCTTACGAGATATTGTAATTCCAATTCAACTAAGTAAGGATAAATTATAAATTACGGCGCCCCCCGACGTCGCCTTCTCGCAAAATGCGAATTCTCAGCGTTCACTGAAGGAATTCCACTCAAGCCAGCATACTCATTATTTAATTCGCTCTCAGGTAATTAAAATCCAAAAACTTGGAAGTCGAAATTAAATTTTATACTCTGTAGGTACGTTGGTCGACTTCCAGCCCCATTTCCAACCTCCCTTTGGCCGGGACGTGCTTGCCGGATCAAATCACCTTTTTAACTTTCCCTATTTAGGGAAAAGCCGGGGAAATCTAGCAATTGCAATAATAAGTTGCTACCAGGACATCATGAGATCGAGTGGGCCGCCCCTATTATCGTTACGTTATGTGATTCTCGTGGGTGGATGTGTTTTCTGCTAATTATAATAAATATGTGGGATATTTTTCCTTATCGTATTTATTTTGTTTTACGTTACTTTTTGTAAAGTTTGAAGAATATGTTGAGGATTTTTAAAAGAAGAAATTAATAAAAAAATGTTAATGTCATCATGAATGTAATTGTTTTCAGTACTAAATCAAGACAGACAGTCGCAACGCCAACACTCCACCATACAGCACCTAATAAAATAAAAACAACGTCCCCTCCGAGATCAGATGACGCGGTAATGTACCAAATCTTATTACAATTAGTCGCATTTGCATACCGAACAGATATATCACGCGCATGTGCAATAATGTGCATCAAACAATTGTATCGTAACCCTTCTGAACAAATCCAGATCGCTCATGATTTATGCGCCCCTGGTATCGCCCGGACCGTTGTCACAAATAAAATAAACACACATAGAAATGCAAATTCGGTAATGTCAAATGTGTGTTGCTCTATTGTTGAACTATGTTTCGAATTTCCATGAATTTTGTGATTTATTACTTTTATGATGTGGAAAACAATGAATTGGGAACGTTGATTTTTTATGATTGCATTCAGAATTTAATGGCATTTTCGGATTAAATGGCTCCTGAATAACTCGGCCTTGCTGCATGACCACTTTATTTTTAAACTTGAAACGCATTGGTTTATCAAAGGATCTAAATGTGGCATTCAATTTAAATGTTAACCCATAAAACCTCTATCTAATGCACAAAATTATACATTTACCCAAGGAAAACAAAGGTTAAGTCATGTAATCTTAAAACCTCACAGTTAATTGCAGCTAAAACATCAAAATAACAGTAACCGTCGCCGTCAAAATTAATACAAAGCGCGATTTAACAGATACCCTCTTAAGAGTCGTAAAATTTGCCGTTTTTGTGCCGGGACCCCTCTCACGGTGGACCGGGGTGTTATGGACCCCGGGCCGGCGGATGAAGAGTTAATGAACTAATCTTGATATTAACAACACATTAGACGCATCGGACGCGCAGCCGTGTTTCGCTCAAGTAATTACAGGACCCTTGCAAGGGATAGTTCGGCCTCAACCCTCGCAATGTATGCTGCGCGTCAATTTCGTATGTTCCGCTTTAGGGTTAATTTACGATAATTTTAATGTTCATTAAAGCACTTCAATACACAGAAATCACTCCGTTCATTTTGTATTTCATCTGCCCTTTGCCCATCTACGAATTGACACGGATTTTAATTAAAATTTTGACCATCAAGCTACGAAATAATTTATTTTTCAATCGGTTCACAGCGCCGCTGCGTATTTAACGATTACGGGTGCGTATCGAAGCGGTAATTACACAACAATTATCACAAAAACTAATCGAATCACAAAGCAATCGGAAGAATATCCCAACGTTCGTACAAAATTCATAGTGACAGTTAATTTGGGAATGCAGTGCGCGCATCGGGTCCCGCGTCCCGCCGTCCCACCGTCCCGCTCGCGATGAGATTACTTATTCAACAGACATATAACATATTGCCCAAGTAATTGGTTCAAAATACAAACTTGCGCGGTACGTATGAACCCCTGGTAATTATTTATTTACGTGCCAAATTGCTTTTTCATTATTTGGAAGTCGGAGAATAATTAATAGTACATTACTGCCGCGGCCTATAATGGCTACTTTGCTGGTCGCGCTGATGATGGCCGACAGCGCAGCCTAGCGCAGCTCCAGGCCGACACAGCGCGGTCAGCATGCACCACTTGATGGACGAGCTGGAAGGCCTAGAGCGTAGCTAGGCTAGCTCGAGGCAATCATAGCGTGACCAGCGAAGAGTCATAATGGGCCAAGGCTTGTATAGTGCTTTACTCAAAAATGCAAGTACCTAACCTAAATAAAACCAGCAAGTGATTTAAATAAAATACATATAGGTATAACTAGAAAATTAATTAAAATAACAATATGAAAAGTACAGTTACTAAAATTCAACACCGGGTTTCCGGGTTTCATATTACTTACTAATAGTTTGCGATAATTTTAATGCGGTGTTTGACTGTTAGGTATATTTTCTTCGCTTACATAAAGCAAAAAAAAAGTCCATAAAAATAAAAATTTCGCTGAACCGCGCTTTTGTTACTACTTTGTATTTTTTTTTTAAATATGGAATACAATCTTTTTGTGCCTACCTCTTTATATACAAACAGCTGTGTTTTAAATAAAATCTTTTTGCATTTGTTTTTTTTTAAACGTTGAAACGTCAAAATAGCGGCCGGCAATGTATTGCCGGCCTGTAGAGCGGCCAGCAAAAACATTACTGGCCGCTCCTTGAAACACTCCGGCAAAGGCGACTTTGCTCAAACAGGTTGTCAAAATAATGACCACATTACATGCATTTTTGAGTAAAACAACTTGGCTGGCGGAGTTGGAAAACTATAAAAATAATATTGACGGAATGTTCTCGTGGATTGCCGTAATCTAAGAACTTTGTTTTGATATTCCTACTACAAAAAGGATCCCGGTGAGCTTAACCAAACATTGCCAGACGATACAGAGACTCAAAAGGGTGAATAATACTTGGATTTCGCAACAAATGCTGACAGAATCCGACAAATCCAGTGAGGATACCGTCCGACGGACGGATCGAGTTTTGATGTCTGAGATATCCGGGGAGCTATGTTACGCTGGTGATTGATGGCCCATACATAGGTGTAGTACGGTCTTTGTTTTTAGACGCAGCGTGCAAAATTATCACTGAATTTAAAATCTTTCCCAGAGCTTACTTGAAACATTTCACAAAAACAACCCGGAAAATATCCGTCGTGAAAAACAAAAGGTCCAAGCGACTCCGTCACGTACAAATACGTCTAATCCACGAAGTCCGGGCGGAAAATAAATATTTTTCATGAAATCCACCGCCGTCGCCAACGCATACAAACTGCCTTAAATCAGGCAATTATAGGTGTGACCAGTAAATATTATAACCAGGGGATCAGGACGCGTATAGAGATTGTTAAGGATATTGCCTATGTTGTTTTCGTAATGGACTCTTGCGCTCGAAGGATGTTTGGTTATTAGGCGTGAATTAGCTTTATTGTCATGATTGTGTACGAAATATGAGGCGGTTTGTATGTCATTGGGGGTCCGGGGGGTCAGTATGGGGTCAGGGAAGTTAATTTTATCTGCTAGTGACAATCACTGGAAACTACTTCCCTTGTTTTTTAATTGAGTTTCTGTCATTATTTCTGTCTGAAAGTTTTTCAGAACATGCCCAAACAACTACAATTAAAGTTGGCGTTTTGACAAGCGAAAATGCCTCTAATTTTAACTTTCCTCGCTGTCCATTTCAAAACCATTTCTCGAACAATAATAAAAGTCAACAACAACAAAAGTGAAAACAATAAATCGCACTAGTATTAATTTACCAGAGCTACATAAAGTGGAGAAGCAAAAATCGCCTCTAATAAATTACGTTAGCGGAAAATGCTTCATTTTAAGGCGTATAGCTCCTTAATCCTATGGCAGCCTGGTAGCCGCTGGGTGTAATTACCGGGCGCAATATATCGCCAGTTCGACCCCCTGACCCCCGACCCCTGGACCCCCAGTTTCTGGGTCCTCATCACACGGAATGAGTAACACATGGTACTGCGTTAATTGTCGGGACACGGATTTGTTTTTATTTTGCGATTGCGAGGGGGACGATTGTGCCGCCATCGATTTATTTTGTTTTGAGTTTCTACAGACTTTCTGATTTTTATGATTTTGTGCAACGAGGTTTGAATAATGCGAATTTCAGGATAAGTGCCTTGTTTCGGACAAGGAAAAGCGAAAAGTGATCACAGATAGATGAATGATGGGCCTAGCCTACCAAAATGTTTACAAAATCTTTTACATTTTACAAAATCGATAAGTACTATTTCTGACAGAGCACATGGAAATATAAACCATCTTTAATAATAATGTAGCTATACACGTTTCTAAATTTAATAGTCTGTAGGTACAATTAACAGCCGACTAATTAGACACCAAGGCGGCATAAATCGGCAGTAAATATCTCAAAGTGTCGCAGATGGTGTCAAAACGCTTGTTGTGCATGGCCCCGAGGTTAGCGGTGAGCGGGGCGAACTATGTTATCGGACATGGTTCCGAATCCTCTTGAAATCACTTCTCTTAGAGATTTTCACTGATGTTTTGTCCGTTTACGCTATTAAAAAATTATAAACGAGGAATTATTCCACGTAATTTTTCAACCAATATCATTGCTTTCAAAGCTAAACTGAGACTCTGATTTTCATATAATTTCCGCAGATCTGAACTTTTTCAGGAAAAAGCCAATAATTTGTAGTAGAGAAGCACTATAAGCTACTAACATGTAAAAATCGAAAATTCGCTCTTTAACCCCCAGATTTCGTGCCCGCATCCCAAGACAGGGTCGCGGGATAACATGCAATTGCGATAATAGCCGACCCGGCGCCATATTGCTCTGATTGGTGACGTGTGCGCCGAATTTATTTTGTACTGCTCGAAGGGTTGAGGTGTGAACGCAGTTATTTATCAACAACATCTGGCGAAGAATTTGAATTTTGTTTGCACAGGTAGGGGAGGGAATAAAGATTGAATTTCTGGAGGGAAATTAGTGCTTGGAGTCTGTGTTTTTAGGTAGGTTAGTTATGGTTTTCAAAAATGTAACTTTTGGTTCTAGATTCAGGTATGAGCAAAAGAAAGAATTGGTGGAAAAGAGAGAGGAGTATACTCTTGTTGCATTAAAGCCTTTCAAAGTTAGCTTACGAGTGAGTGTCTTAAAAGAAGCTTATTAGCATCGCTTGACTTAGAAGATTTGAAGATATAGGTAAGTATGCCAGATTATTTTCTAGGTTTTCCTCTATGGGTATAATTAAGCAGACATTTCCCATAAAACCACGTGATGACGATACTAAAATAACGTCAATATTTTAATGATGATAACAATTAAACACCAGGAGCGCAGGGTTTCAAGCGACCGCTAATGAGTGCGGCAGTAGCGCCGGTGCGGCTGCTGCGGCCGGCGCGCGAACTAATTTGGTGCAGTGATGGATTGCGTGTGGCCGATGCGGGTCGCACCAAATACTCCCGTCTTGTATGCTAGCCTGGTACAAGACTTACTCTAATTACGGATCATTCTCATTTATCTTCAAGTCCCACCTTAATGTCTTGTTGCGATATTTTCGGGTGATTTCCATATAGGATAGAAATGGTGTCACTATTTATAGGTAGGTAAGTTTAGAAAAAAACAAAATATTGATAGACCGATAGATCTGTACAAAAAGTCCAAGGCTTGCTTGCTTGTTTCTCCAAGCTACATTTGTGAAAATCCTCGAACGGCCAGAAGACAACTTACAATGATTGATAGACGATTGATTGAACAACTTATTCTGACGGAGACATGGGAAATTGAACACTTACTTATAATATCTGACATTGCAACATTACAATTTAAAAATACATCTACTAAAAACGATCAATAAACATTCGATATATTTTTGTTCTTACTGCCCACATGAAAGTCGGAAAACAGAATCAAAATAAACAAATCGCCCATCATACATTTCATGGCTCGTTTAGATAAATAAAATACAATTTTACAACACGGAAATCACAATAAATATAACAAAAAGCTTTATAATTCTGTTTACGCGTCAAGCGTCATGTTCTGTTTCCATAACTGAATGTGAAATAATGTGGATTAAAAATATTAAAATCGAATTATGACAGCCCGCCATTTTGACAAGCGCTGCGTTCTATTTGCAGAAAGCCATTTAAAATTTAAGGGACGGTTTTAACAACGAACAAGAAGCATAGACAAAAAACTAACAAATAATGGAAAGTTCTTTCAGCACGTCATATTAAAAGCCTAATTGGAAATTAGGCGAATAATCGCAAAAACAGAATGCTAAATTCAAATAAATTGAAGGAACGCGAAGGGGCGCGCGCCGCCGTCCGCCATCACCTCCGCGCGCCCATTTGTCAAATTAATGATGGACGGATCAGAATTCTAAGCGGCCACCTGACGCGCGGTGACGTCACCTAAAAATGTCTTCATTTCCACGGACATGTGGTTTAGGTCACGGTTTTCAAGAAGGTTGGAAATATCGGACATTTCACGAATTATTTCTTAGAAAGTGCAGACGGGGATGGATCTTAGGGGTGTACGTAGTAATCCGAAATCTAAAGCCATTTTCCTTTATTTTATCTTAAATTACCTTGCTTCTAATTGGAAAGGACAACGAAACAATAAATTCAACTCTTATTAGAAACAGCCTGGTTAATTCCGTAAATATTTACCACCATTTAAATGATCATCTAACGAATAGCCCACTCAGCCAGAGAAAGAACATGGAAAGGAAACTAATTCTAAACATCTCTATTTCGTTTACATTTGGTTTATTGCATACTATGATGGTGTGTTCGCGTGTTAACCTCAGTCGAATTAGCTGTGCACGTTGCTTAATCGCGCTGTCGCAATCGTGCGCTAACAATGGTTGGACCCAGGGCTTTTTGCCTTTTTTTACAGACAGATAAGGCTTTTGATTGTCCCTAAAGTTTCTAGCGTGCATCAGTCTTTAATCAAGTTAACGATTTAAAGCAAATGGTCGTCCGTTCCGACGAAAATGTGATGCTACGTTTTTATTTGCTATTAAAATTTGCAGTGTTAATGTCTGCTGTCGAATAAATTATTTCGAAAACTAACATTTTGGTGTTTTGCGTAAATCAAACATGTCACAAAGTGATTTAGCGTCGTGTTTCGTTTATTAAAATTATAAAGTTTCGATATTTTGGCCGCATTTTTCGCAAATGCACCTTGAAAATTTGGAGACACCCAATTTATAAAACTCCGGTATCTAAAAGGTTGCCAATTAAAATTATTTGGATTAAAATGAGCCGACCAGGAAAAAAGTTAATTGTCTCTGGTACTGTCACTGTCAATTGGCAACCCTGTGCATATAGAACGTAATTTATAACGTCCGAGCGGGAATGTTCTAGATAAACAGTTTGATCGAGAAGCCTCTCAGAGCGTATCGTTTCCGATGTTTTTAAACTGGACGTTTTGTTTGATACATTATATTAATGGACGGAGTGCTACTACCATAAGTCTCGGGACATTTGAGTTTACGATTTTATTTATTGGGTAGGCGGTCTTAATGGGTCAACTTTGTGGAGATATGAATGGAGGTTGATATATTGTTTCCTAGTGCACACACTTACGACAGGTTGGTTGAAAGATAACATCGAATCAATATCATTTATACAAATTAGCTTAATAAACAGTTCTTTGTCCTCCAAAAGTTTCATCCTTAACCACTTCTACATGTTGTATCACTTCTAAACTTTCTTGCTTGAAGTTATTGTTATTTCAAACTCCAAAAATTCTTCGCTTCTATCCCCAAAGTGTTTTCTAAAAGAAATTTAATAGTTATAAAGCAAATCAGTAGTATTACTCTTCTAATAACTAAGTAGGACGTGCGCAGTTGTCCTGCGGCAGTGGATAGCACCACCTGTGTAGAAACAGTACCGTTGTGTGCAATTTATGTGTTGAATGCATTGTGTTGCTTGCACTATGGAATCTATAAGTCATGGTCTTATTAGTATTTAATGTGTGTTTCATGCTTTAGCGCTTCCAACGGTAGTATTGTGGATTTATTGTCATATCGGGAATGATTTCAAAGAATCAGTGAAGATATTTTGCCTGCCGAATGTAACATAGGGAAAGGCCAAACAAATGATGACAATTTATCATTAGTTACGTCAGTTGAAAGAACATAATTAATGAACAAGGAGTTCATCTATAAATCTCTACTGAGATCTGATTTGGGCTGCATCTAATGGTTTCCATCCACCTGGTGACACTAAATTATACCAGCGTCAACACCCATGCAATTACACAAAACTCTAATGACGAATAAACAATAATTCATAATTAATAACGCATATAATCATTGACGAATTAAGAATCTTCAATGACTGCCAAAACCTAACACAATTTGCGCAACTCTGCCAAATGCTCACCAGACTTGGCAGTGTGCATTGTTAATAGCAACTCTCCTAAACTATACCTACCTGGTACTAATTTGGTCTGTCCTAGTATAGATCCAATGTAATTGCTAGTGATACAAATAGATGGAATACCAGCTATATAGCCA
This sequence comes from Agrotis segetum, assembly GCA_036375495.1. NCBI lineage: Eukaryota > Metazoa > Arthropoda > Insecta > Lepidoptera > Noctuidae > Agrotis > Agrotis segetum. The sequence goes on along the minus strand of JAQSVV010000583.1, from coordinate 285,212 downwards.
TGTTCTAACGAGTGTGTCGACTGATCCACAGATAAGACACAGTGACATTAATAAATCAGGCTGCAATTAACCGTTTTAAGCGACTGGCCGATTTATGACGGGTTTGGTTCGTGGGCGGGAAAGTAAGACTGTTTTTAATATTTTGTGGTAGGTAGACTGTTGTTTTTAGAATTTTAAATCATGACATCGTGAGGGTCGCGGGCAACCGATGGATGCAAGTGGCGAATTGTCGTTCGGCGTAAGGGGGAGGCCTATGTTCAGCAGTGGACGTTTCTGGCTGATGATGATGATGAAGCCTCATTCCAGGATAAAGACAGCCTGAGATGTAGGTTTCTGCCAAGAAATGCAGTTTTTGCTGAATTTGATACACAATTTTAAGGCTTAGAATCTTTGAGTGGCTCTGGCTTCCCGTTTTTATCAGCATTAATATTCTCAAGTCTAATTGCATAACTAATAAAAGGTGTTAATATTTCCCCGAACACAAAACCGAATAAGAAAGTGAAAAATCGAATCATAACGAATAGATCCGACGGCTCGATATCGGTCGAGACTCTATAAATAAAAGGACGTTTAAAATTTTAAGGGCCTCGAGTTCAGTGGACGCCATTAGAGACCCTTAACGTTGGTAACGAACGACTCTCGCTGAGATGCCAGCGGATACCAAACAATTGTTACTCGCGTGAAATTCGTAGCCGATAATAAAAATCGATTTCTTTTTTTCCGAATAATCGGCATTGTCAATGTAACCTTTGCCTGTTAAAAGTATGTTTGATTGTTTATGGATAGTTAAGGGTTGTTACTTACTACGAAGATGTCATAATTGTATTGATGTAATGCCATAAAGGGATGTCGTCTTTATTACGTATGGTTCTCACGTGTAAAATAAGGTCCATTTATGTCAACAGTTTGGGGGTAATGAAAACTATTTTATTTCGGTGTTAACTTTGAGAGAGAATTCTCATCTATCATTGTTTAGTGTAGTTTCCCCCAGTGTGTGGCGGTAAAAGTTTTGTTAACTACCTGTAGTGGGACTGGACCCTTTAGAAACAACTTTTTCAAAATAGGTTTCATTTGATTATAATAATCTATACTATACATTTGTCGATGACGCAATAGCGCATTACGGATTAATACGAACACATTCCATTTTTGAAAAATTTCAAAACATTCGCGCGTCTTATGTTAATGCGCCGCCATTACTATGGATTATGATGATTTTATCGATTTATATTTAATTAAATGTTAAACTTGACACTTATTAATTGTCACCGAGTTTATAAGGTTTTATAACGATGGAAATAATCAGTCAGGTCACGATTACATCGACGGCCGACCGGTTTTGTGACATGTCATGGTATTTTAAGTAATCGTTATCGATAAATCATGTTAACTCGGAATTCGATGTTTTGGAATATCTAGTTTTTGGAGACGCCCACGGCTATTTCTGGGACTTCTCACGACGAATGATTGCGACGTGATTTATAAGTGTTAATTACAGAAAGATGTTCAGAAAAAATGATTGAGTCGATGTTGGCAAAATAAATAATTTGTATGCGTTTTGATTTGTAGCTTCGAAAAATTTACATAGCGTTTAAATGAAGTGAAATGAAATCGGCTCGCGTTCCGTACGACCTGTGGACTGTTATGACAGCTCTGAATATTTTTATTGTGCGGGACACACTGGCCGATAATTCAATGCGTATAACGGAACGCGGCCGGATGTGACCGCCGCGTCTTCCTGTCACAATTAATTTCCGGGCGCGTTGAAATTGGCGCGAAAACTGTCGCGAGGGGTGAGGTACGGGGTCGGGGGAGGGGGTCGGGGCGCGCCACCGCCGCGGGAATTTTAATTACGCACTCGTATACCGAATACCAATGTCGTCTTGTTTAAATTAAATATAAATTATTCGCCTCCTAGGCCCTGCTCGCCTGGTATTGCGAACTGCGAAACGTTGAATAAACAACTGTTGGCTTTTAATTAGTAAAGATTTTGTTGGTATTTTGTCTAATGTTTAGTTGTTTCGGTAGCGCGTTAGTTATATTATTAGTTGATGTAACATCGGGGGTGACGTTGAAGGAAATGTATTGCAGAATGTTTGTTTGTCAGCACACATTCTAAAATAATTCCTCGCAGAATTGAAACAGAAGTTTTGGTGTGACGGTTAACTTTATAGTAGCTTACTCCACCGACATGCCTATAAAAAGCCATTATAAAGCCAAAGGCTTCTTCTGTCACCCGGTAAATGAGTTTTTCAACCCTTTAATCTCGTTATTCGCGAACAAACTTATCTCCAAACTACTTCGCGAAACAAAATATAAAACCGTCCAAATCTCAAAGTATTTAATCATCTTTATTATAGCAACAGAACTAAAAGCAGCATCAGAACTAGTTTAATTTCATAATAAAAGTTTGCAAACAAACTCCAAACGCAATTAGAGGGCAGATGAGAAGCTCACGGCAGACGGGTGCACTTCTTATGGCATTTAACTAACTTTGATAAAAAGATTAAGTATGACAGTTTGAAATATAGCCACCGCAGTCGGTAGAGAAAAAAATAACAGCGCAAAAGTTGGTCGAGCGGGGCTCTCGGCTCCATTGTTGCGAGCTCAGAGTTAATTTTGCAGGAAAGAAACAAGCGAGGCGCAGGTGTTCCCCGGCCCGTTGTATTAATTTGAGTCCCGTCTAATACCTACGTATGACTGCGTTCAAAACAGACGCGTCTGAATTTATAAGCGAAGTTGAGCGTCCGAGCGCCGGCGCCGGGATTTGTGCACGAATATGAACGCGCCCAGATTATGACGTCCCGTCCTCTGACAATCCGAACGCGCCCATTACGCTCCGTTTCACTGGCACGGGGTTTTAATTGTGAATTATTGCACGGTGGACGCTCGTTACATATTAACATAATTGTTTTGAAAGAAACGCGTGTAAGCGATCTAGCTTGATCCCACTTGAGATAATTGTTTTCGTGTGTAATTATGAGCTGTTTGCGTAGCGATGTCGGGTGACATTTTGGAGCGTCAACATCGCCATTTTGGTTAGTTTTTATCTCGCTTATCATTTTCTTAGAACACTGAGGGTGTCCATTAACTAAGATGTAATGGTTGCTTTAGTTATTTTTTATTACTTTTCTCGTTATACCGGTTACGCTGCTTGTACTTTATTAAAACATGAAAACGCTTCGAGTGTGCATTTTGATGCGTCCCAACGATGTTAATTATCATTTTAGATGCAGTAATTTTTCGTTTATTACTTGTCATAGTAGTGCTCGAGCGACGCACGTTGTAATAAAAGTCCATTTTAATTGGAGCGCTTTCGTTTAAACGTCTAATTAATACGTTTAATAACTATAATTTTATCAGTGTCTGAATTATATGTAACAGCTTGTAACAACATTTTTGAACAAATACTAATTTGTGAGGACGTGTATCATATTTTTTTACTGCTTTCAAGCATGTTTCAATGTCTTTACGAAACACTTCATTATAAAACACATACCGAGTTTAATTTAAAATGCCTATGCGCATTTAAAACGTGATTATTTAAATCAAAACAGCCCAAAATATTCATAACTTCCTGCCATCACAAAATGGCGTAATTAATTCCATTTTCAAAGCTCAAGCGGGATAGCGACGACCATAGACATTATAAGTAAAGTTTTCCGATGAGACACCATAGACAATAGTCATACTCATTACACATGGGTGGTTTGGTGAGGGCCACTCGTGTGACAGCTGGGAGGTCGGGGCGGAGTGATGAACCTCTCGTACTGCTTGTGTTTATTGCACCTGATACCCATTGAATTTTATATTTGTTTAATTTGAATTGTTTGTTGTGGGGTTATAAAACTCGTTTGGTATTTTTATTGGATATTTTAGGATTAGAGTAGAATTTGAAACACTTGTGGGATTAGCTTTTATCATAAGAATGCGAAAGCTTAACTCACAGAATCATAATATTATGAGATTCAAGTGTCCAAGTCAAATGAGAAGTAGGAAAAAATTAAAACTAAAGCAAAAACAAACTACATAGTAATTTAAATATTCTACATAAAATCGCTTTCACATTATCCACCTAATCATAATTATAAATACATAACATTATTAAGCCGAGCTATCAGGCGCACAGAAACCCGAGGGATTGTAAACAAACGACCATAACTCACAAACGCGCCTTACTGATAAGAAACTTTCATTATGGACCCGAAAATGTTGAATTTAAAACGGGGCTTAATCAAGCAGGCCGGAGTACCTTCCACCTGTGTGTTTAGGTTTGGATTACTTTGCGAAAATTACGTTAGTATCGGGTGTTTTAGATTAATTCTGTTCCCTGTTCCGAATTATGGTAAAGGACCCTGGTTGGTCCGTTTTGCGGACGCAGACTCGTGTCAGCTTTGGGGGAAGTTTTTAAATTAATGCTTGTTTTGATATACGTTTGTGTTGAGAGCTTGAGGGGTTTGGGATTGTAAAGTTTTGCATGAGTTCTGATTAAGTCCAGACTTAGGCGGGTCTAAGTTGGTTATATTGCCTTATTCAAAGCAAAAGGAAGCTCATTTTTCATAATAACATTTTATTGTCTCTGAAATAAGAATCACGTCATCAGTTACTTGCAAACCGACGAGGCAAAGAGATTTCACTGCTTTTCAGACCAATTTCCTTAAAGTTTTCATCACTTTTTTCCAGTACAACCAAACAATTAAATACTCATTTTTATACATAAAATCTGTATGTTTGTTTGTCATTTAAGCAGTTCGTACCGCGCCGCTCCCGGGCTCGTACCAGGGCGGCAGACTCGGGCAGAAGCATTCCCTAACCCCTTCGCAGTTTGATAAATGGCCAATTACTGTGCCCGCCCCGTCCCTTCTGTTAGCTTGTTGCCTATTTTGAATTGCTTTTGCTTTTTCGTTTAGATTAATATCTAAATAGGATAGATACGGATCCCGCTTTAGGTATTTTACGTTGTTTTTAAACGTAAATTTCGGGTTGGGAGCGCTCCGCCATCCTTTGTTCACCCGATTCTGCTCCGCTATTGTTTTCGTCTCTTAATACCAACGGAATCTTTGTTCTGTCTTGTTGTGTAATACGTTCTTTTGTTTTAATGGAATTTTCCGTTCGATATACGTGTTTTGATTGTGATCTGAGAAAATTGGCTGATAGGTTTTATGGTAGGGAAAGATTAAGCGGAAAAAGAGGTCGGGATCGGGATTTTCTTTTCCGAAATATACGGTACTTTTTGCTTTTAAGACCGAGACATGTACAATTTATAACCATATAAATCTCAAGCTGGTTTCATTAGAATAACAAAAAATAAAGCCAGTCAAACTTCCCTGAAACCTAAGCTATAGCCAATTCAGTCATCTATCGCCAAAATTCAGTCGGCTTGACCAACCATGGATCCACCACCATAGCCCAGTACAAACAGATCCATACCCACTTTTCCAGGGCTCAGGTGATCGTCCCGATTCCTAAACTCCCGTCATTACTTGATAAGGACAGCAGGGGTACACAAGGGGTTTTGCCAACCCCTGTTTATTTTTCGCAAATTCAAAGTGCCCATAATTGCCTACAGACTTAAGCTCATTTAAAAATTTAACTGGGAAAACAAATGGGATTTTTTGGGGACAAATGTTAGTGTTGGTCGCTTCTGCTTTGGGGGTTGTGTCATATATGGTGGTTTTGGGGGTAAGGGGAATTAATTATAGGTTTGACCTGGTTTTCAGGAAAAAACCTACATCATTCAAAAATCTGTCTCATTCAGAGGTAGCCGTCAAAGGATTGGGATTTGGATCGAGATAGAATATTTATTTTCGGTAAATAGTTGCATATATTTATAGAGCCTGTTTCTATTTCTAAAATGTTAGAACTGTTCAGAAAAAGCGGCAATATTGTTGTGAAAAATAAAAGATTTGGTTAGTACTTCGGTACCCTAAAACGAAGCTCATTTTTAGTCTCTTACAAATCTAAACTTAATAATTATAAAACTAAAGAGTTTGCTTGTTTGGTTGAAGGCGCTAATCTTAGGAACTACTTGTACAGTAAATTTATTGTGCATGTTTTGGAATTCTCCACTTTGTGGAGCCCTGATACAACCAAAAGACATCGTAGCAGACCTCGTAGTCTTCTACGAGTAAGATGGTGGGACGAGCTTGACAAAAACAACAATCAGTGATCCACTTTGGCCCTGGATCGTGTAAAATGGAAGTCATGGGGAGAGGCCTTTGCCCAGCAGTGGGATGATGTAGGCTAGCAGTAACAGTATAGTGCATTAATCGAGGAAGGGTATATAACATCACGCTATCAAAAGCAGCGGAGGAACAACTACACAAACTTAAAAATCTGTTGAACACTTTGTCTAAAAAAGTGTGACTGCAAAACGGACCTTATTTCAACGTCATAATCTGACATTTTTTTTAGGCAAATGTTCAACAGACGTTTGAAAGTTTTTGTGGTGCCACAGCTAGGTACATAAGTCTATTTATATCAAACTATACATAATATCATAAAGGTACATAGACAACAGCTAGAGGCTTCTTCCACTGATTGGATGACAGCTCATGATGACATACAATTACAGAGCGGACCCCGTCACGCAACGACACGCATTTCATACAAAATTACACACAAGGCTACGCTTTACCCTGTAATGCTGTTTTTAGTATATGTAATAACTGTCATTACAGCTTATTACAGTAATTGTGAGTCGTAACGGTGTGTAATAATGATAATAATAATATCTATTTCAATTGGGCACGCGGAACCAATCGGTGGCCGAGTTTAACTATTGTCTGTGGTTTTATGGTGTGTCTATGGGATGATATCTTTTTTTTTTTAATTAAAGAAAGGTTTGAGTGAAATGGTGCGTTCATTTTTCATAGATTATTAGATAATGATGTGGATTCATTTAATTTTTATAATATTTTTATTTGAGTTTATGTTTGTAATTAAGTGAAAAATCTTCATAACTTTAAATATATTTTTTTTGTATTCTGTTTCTGTCAGTATGACTTATGACACATTATTAGGTATATGAAAATATACAATCATCTGTCACAGTAATTTAAACGATTAATCAAAAGAAAAAAAATACGAAAGACATTTGGATTTGCCAAACGTCACTACCAGATTTATTTTTACAAACTATGTTAAATCTAAATTTTAGTTTCTTATTTATTGTATATTGATATGGAAGAGCGGAGTGTCCTAATACAGGCATTACTTGCTTAAAAGGAGGCTCCAATCAACAACTTATGTAAACTTTTTTGATGCAGAAATAAAGATTTTGTATTTTTTTTTTGTATTTGTATGTACAGAAAAATTACCGTTTTGACCAATCAAAAATTACAATTCCAACTACAAATGGATTACATCTTTTCGACCTGTCGTTTTTCTACTAGTGACTTCTAAAGACAATGGCTCACTGACAGTGACGGCTGTCAAAACACAATAATATGTGTTTATTTGTACAAACATATCTGACTGGACTTGTATCGCGACATAACCATCTGTCAAGTCAAAATGCGGCCATGATGGATGTGCCCGCGATTAGGAAAAATGTTAATTACATGTCATTGATAAGGTGTAATGACAGTTCGATTGTTTTTTTTTTATATTTTAGGTTATGTCACGGAATTGTAGAAATTAGGGAGTGTTTCGTAATTATAGGAAAGTTTGATGATTGAATATACCTGCTCTGGAAATAATACTGATGATGCTAAATACTGTGGCACAAAAAAAAAACAAACAAATGATAATTTTCTCTCATAAAACAAATTAGAACTCACAGACTTGACAAATTTTATTTTTTTCTTTAAATTGTATTTTATCTAAAGCATGTATAATAGTACTACGCACTCTAAAGCTTAATATTATTTCGAATCTAAAGTTTCATGTTACATATTGATTGAATAAAGAGATAACATTATTGTAAATGAAGTATCAAAAGTTTTCAAGTTCCCATAAAATGTCGAAACAGCGTGGGCATCAAGATCAATGACCAGTCAGTGCGGATACACGCAGAATTGATGGCGCAAACCAATGATAATAAGTAAAATGCCGTTATACAACACAATTTTTCACCGTTTAAAAACAAGAAAAGAATATTCAATAAACTTAACAAAAAAAAAAAAAAAACGTTCAAATAAGATAACGTCACTAGAAGAAACGGAACGTCACTTTTATTTTTTTGTAATTTAATTGGAGTATTAACGGGGCATAGATAAAGTCACTCTGCTTCGAAACTTTTTTCGTTCTTTTTTCGAACTTATCAGATGGCTTACCGTTTGAATTTAAAGGTGTGTCAAGTTTGTACGAAGTTTTAATAGACTCTGCCCGATCAGATCTTGAGAAAATACATTAAAATAAATTGTTCTATTTGCCTACCTTCAAGAGAGAGGAGGTACCTACTTATATTTTTTCAATTGGTACGATTAAGGTCTTGTATTTGAAATGTGGCGTCCGTTAGCCGCCATTTTGTTACGGTTAATGTGTTATTTTTGCCATATAAGAAAACGTTTAATGTAATTTACGATGTATGATAAATAATTTTTATGGTAGCGTATTTTAATTCAAACAAGTACTAATTCAAGCACCAATTACAAATGATAATTATTTACTTAACACTATCGCGTAGTATTTCTAAAAGGTAGAAATTTCAGTTGCTTTTTGCAATAGTAGCGGTAATGTTGCATGCTGCAGCTGTATTTATGTCCGATAAACATTTACAATCAGTCGGAATGTGTGTTTGTCAAGCTTATTGACAGTAATACCATGCTATAATAAAATACCGTGAAATAACACTGACGTGTTACCACGATGCCTAACGTAATTTAATGAATTAGCATTCATGTGATATTTTGGCGTGGCGAGGGTAGTCGGTAAACATCCGCATGTGACGTCACGCGCGGCACAAACCTGCATATATCTAAGACTTTATTACATAATGCGACTCAAACCTTCCTCGTGGCCATAACTACGGAATAACATTAGAACGTTTTCCCGTCTTTCCGGGCAAAATACACGAGTTGGGGAAAAAAAGGAAAATTTGGTCACTGCGACCGTCCATAAATTCGCGTAGAGTTGCGGGTACTGCTCTAATTCCTTTGTTTGCTAAAACCGAAAACTGCCGTGGACATCCCAGCGATGCCAATACGATATTTCACTCGCTCCCACTTGACTGATTCCTCTGCGTTAGAGGGTGACAGATGTATTTGACGCATTGCGTTTCGGAAACTTATTGGCGAGTCTCAAAGGCGGTAATCGTTTGTCTCATGTGCCAATCTAGTAATATACATGTAGTGGATTTATTAGACATAGGTTACCTTGTTCGAATGTAATATTTGGTGTTTTTCTTGGTGTTTGGAGGGCGGCATCTAGCGGCGGGTTGCGACATGTCAATTTTACTGGCGCGTCGCCAGGCGCTTTGTTAAAAGCTTTGGCGTCGTGAGAGCCAGCCGTAGTTATATGAACCTAGCTTTAATGCTACCAGATAATATACTATTTGACGGTGGAATGTGTAATTTTAAATTTGCACTCTGTTGCTAGTGATATATTTTTGCAGTTTTTTCGCCTGACTTTTATTTATGGTCACTTGGTACGGGATTAAAGTTTCGTCGCGAACGTTTAGCGTGACATGATACGCAAAACTTTTATTTTATTTGCTTGCTTGTTGTGTATGTTCTTTACGAGCGTTTTTACAAATTAAATACTTTATCAAGATTAATTTACTTCCAACACGCTTATTTGCTGTTATTTATTTTATAGTACAACTAAGAATTATTGTGATTGTGCATGTTAAATTAATTACTTGAATTTACAATTGAATAAAAATTCACTTCACCCCAACATAACCTAAACTAGTAATTTCAAAAACTGTCCAAATTCACACTTTGACCGCGACATCCAAAAATTAACATGTCACATTTTTATGGCCTCGAAAATAATGTAGGTATAATATCAGCTGGGTACATAACAAGATGGCGTAATAATACCCCGTGTACATTAGCCAGCCATCGAACCAGCGACAATAGAGCGGGCTGATTTATCGCAGTCCGGATAAGGCGTTCCGCCAATGGAAAAAGGATTTTCCCGGGGAAAACTTCAATGAGAATAAATTTAAGGGGCATTGATGGATTTTAAAAGATTTTAAACGTGTAATTGTGATTCCATTGTCATTTTAATGTGTTTGTTATTATGTATTTTGAAGAAGTGGTGAAAACCAGTTAAAAATTCAATCTACATTATAATTTAACTGAAACTGGAGAATGAGACCTCAAGGCTTTGCTTAAGACATTTAATTATGCGATGTATCGATTAAATAAAACTATTTTGATGAGTTCTTATAAAAGAAAAAGCTGAAATTAGTTTACACTGGTTACTCAGTCTTTTAACGCTTCAACGTGATGATAACGACCGTTTTGATAAGGAAATGTAACCTTAATGTTAATTCGAAATTTATTCAAATCAGCCTCCATGATTACAGAGATAAGCCGTAAGAAAAACGAGTTGAGGAGTTTTATTTCTACTTACATGTGTTCTAGTATATTTATCTGCTAAGTGAAGAATTGTGCTCCACGATCAATTTGCAAAGAATACTGCTCCCAAGTTTTATCTGAGCCAAAACTTTTCGCGAAACTGAGAAAAAGTCGCTTAATGAAGTTTCCAGATTTGGCCAGAGATCAGCAATAAAGTCCTGAATAATCTATCTGTGAGATCGCCGAAGTAATCTGCAATAAAACTCGAAGGGAGCCAGTTATCATTGAAGTGTAAAATAATATCCTCATTATGCGATCAGCTGAATAACAATTATTATGGCGGTATTCAAGCGCAGTGCAGTAAAAACGGTTGATTGCCCACGCCTCCGACGCTGCAGACATTTTCATATGCACAGATCTCTTGCCAAATTTTTAATTATTCAAATGAGAGCACCAAAACACAAGCATGAATAACAGCCGGGCCAGCTCATAGCTCGCAATAAAAATATAACGATCAAAGCGTACGCCGGCGAAACTAAACATCCCGCGTCACCGTTTGACAGCTCAGAATGTAGTCTATTAAATTATAAACGTCCCTTCTCACCTTCGCAGTTTTTTTATTCAATGTAACTCCTAAACAGAAAGGATACATTATAGATACGCGGCGGAGCAGACACGTACAAAATGAAAATAGGGGATAGGGAGCGAGGGTGGGGGCGGTATGGAAATGTTGGTCAAATATATCATCCGGCGTCTGACAGGCCAATTCTCTTATCTCACGCGCGCGGCACCAGCGCGATCTAAGCTAGCTTAGCTAATATAAAATGGTTTTAAATTCAAGTTTAATTCGGGCTATCTGCAGCTCTCCGCCGCGTCGTAAATACAGACCCCAACCCACATACAAAAGGCGGGTGCGATTTACGGTTTTGACGGATTTCGAATATTTTAGCAGCAGGTCTCGGGATTAGGCCGAGTTACGCGGCGTACGGACCTCGTACATCGTCGCCCGGGTGGGCTTACATTTTAATAAGACGATGATAATTTAGAAGCGGGTGAAACTAGTCTTGGGATAAGGTGAGCAGCTGCGCCGCCCGTTACACACCCGCCGATTTAATATTAGTTTTCACTCGAGGCGCGATGTACGGCGGGATAAAGTTTTCGCCTCGATATCATTACACCCTCTCTTATCTCATATTCCGAGGAAATTATTCTTTGTTTGCGCGGCGGGCGGGCGAATCTGCACCGCATCAGTTTACAACACGAGGACATCATAAAGTGTAAACAATGACGGCGTTTTCCATTACAATATGTTTACCGATCCGTGGAGCGGCGCATTATGTATGTTATCCTGGTAGGACGCGCGGGGCGCCGCTGAATTTATGAGACTCCGGCAAATATTTGGCGCTCCGAGTTCGGACGCTCACTGTCGGCTGACAACGGGAAGATTGTCGGCAACTGTTTACACAACGGGATATGGTAATTTTTCAGTCGCCTCGTTTCTCGCTGTAAGCGTATTCCGTTCACGGCGCGGCTCCGTTCTGTTCTCTTTACATTTAGTTTATTTCAAACATCGGAAGCGTATCCGGACGAGTCCGGGTGACGGACGACGTAAACAGAGTGGGCTGACGTTTAGTGTCATTAAATCTCGTAATAGGATATCATAAATCGCAGGAGGTCGGCGGTACCAGGCTGCCCGGGCGGCTGTCATCGTTTGTCAGAGCATTTCACGCATTGTTGGACAATAACGCAGGCAGGGGCGGGCTAGCATTGTGCGCGGCCGGCCGCCTGGACGCGGGACGTGACGCGTGCGCGATGTGCTGGCCGCTGCTGCACACTCCACACTACACACAACACCTATACCAACACTCCACTTGTCAAATATACATCTCTTTTGTCACAACTGATACATAGCGCACGTAACTCCCACTTACCCGAGAGATTCCTTGACCATTTCGGTTAATGTAAAGACGCGCACAGGTTGTAATTCTCACTTGAGCTGTCTTGTAGTAATTCACTTAAAAAGTTCCTTAAAGCGGCACCCGTATACGTACGTACCACAATCAAATTTATATCGTTGGTCGACGGTAAAAAAGTGAAAAAATAAAATAACATCAAATATGTTTGGTATGCATCGTCTCAGAGATTCACATCAGAAATTTAAGCTTTAAAGAACCGGGCGGGATAAAAAACATCGTGGAGTTGAAAAAAAGAGTAAAAACTTGACCCCTGAGTGCCGGCCGCGTAAATTCGAATCAAAAGGAATCAAATGTCATTTTACGAATGTATTCCCTTAACGATTATCAATTTATAATGTCATTGAAGCGGTGCTTTCTCATAAAAATGTTTTATGTTACATTAAAATAGGTTTAACAGTGAATTTATGGTAATAATTCCAAGTGGAGTTTCGTTGATAGGGACTCGGTAAAGTTAATTTTGGAGAACTGAATTTATATTACAAGTAATAATATTCAAAAGGTAAAATTTACAGTGAAAGCATTATGACATGACTGTCACTTTAACGACGCATCTCAATCCAAGTCATCACTAAAAATGTATGATTTCCACGAGTGACCGCAACATCCAAAACATTTCAAAAGTTTAACGTCCCGTCATTAAACGTCGGTAAAAACAATTAATATAATTTATTTTATTTTAATCTTTTTGCTAAAGCTCTGTGCGGCCGAATCAGCGTGGGGTCTGTAGGAATTCACTCCGAGACCCTGTTTGAGGTCCTTTAATGCAAAACTTGAAATACGCACCTTTCTTATGCATATAATTAAGATAAATTATAAATAAATTGATTGCTAAAGGTATTATATTAGCGGTTTGTTCAATACTTCAATGAATAGAGGAAAACTTATTGTAAAAAGATTTTATTCCAAATGTCATCTGTCAAACTCAACTAAACGGTTTCATTCAAACATAAAAGATGCGCATTCGTGATTTAAAAATCCAAATGACATTAAAACAAAATGGCTGTTGGATTCGTTCGTAATTTAAAACTGTTTAGTTCAAAGAGTGAACTTAGAGGTAAAAACAGAACACAAGCATAATTTTCTCAAAACGGTGGTATCGTGGTACCAATTACTTTAGTCGAGGCACACTCTGAGACAAATGCCTTCTCATATATCGAGATGTTATCGCTGCGATGTGTACTTGTATCGAGCTCGATGCCTCGCAACGGTTAATCAGACCACAATGGGAAAAATAAAAAGGCATCGTACTATTATTTCGTGATCTTAGAATTGGAGGGAATGGAGTGACGATCGAAGCTCGGACGCTTTTATAGCCTTTTTGTAATTTGATGAAGTTTGTTTTTATTTTGATAATAAAACAACAATAATTAAACCTACTCATAATAAAGCTAGATCAAATATTATCTGTTTTTAAAAACATTGAAGTTTATATTTATGAAAGAATTTCATCAAACCATTATTGTCTATGACAAATGATGACGTTTAGCATTTTGACAGCCGCTGTCAGGTTTACGCGCAAGTGTCATGATGAGAGATGTCTTACAAATAATGATTTTAACACCTTTAGCGACTGGAAAACAGATGAGGTAACATACACATTTTTTTTTCCTGCTAAAATCATCAAAATAGTGAGATCTAACCCGGGGCGAGATAGGACTGTCAGACTTGTATACTGACTAAAATCCACGGAGATCCTTCGATATCATTTTGGGTCTTTACGTTCCAGGGCCACGGTTACCTGATGAGATAGTCCCACCACCAGGTAAATTCTGACTTCCGAATTTTTAAAGTTACTTTTGATGCTTCAATATTTCCTCAAACAGTCCCATAAAAGCTTCGTCATTTTAAAGCTATGCCTAGTATTTAAAGCGGTATTACACAGCATTTGACTGACGTTTAACCATGATGCATAGCTTCCCAGGGTCAGGGGTCGCATCATGATAGATTGTCTATACTTCCCTGATGAGGTCTGGAGACTTCGTTCCGTCAAGTTGAGTCATATGAAGAATTGTTGGAAGGATCCTGTTTCTTTTGCGAATTTCTTGGCATCTTAGAAATATAATTACGGTATGTATAAAGTTTACCTGTGAGACAGAGGTAGTTTTTTGTCTATGGTGAAAAAATCATGAACTTACCTGTAACAAAAAAAGCAAAATTGTTAGTAAAGATCAGCTAAGTAATATTGCAAGACTAATAAATAAGTTTACAAAACGTTTAAAACACATTCCATAAACAAAAACAATCAGATCGAACTTGTCAAAGAACCCATTTAAAAAAAGGAAACAATCAATTGTCTCTGGTCCAACCCTCCCATCATTAACGACCAAAATCATCTCACACTTTGATTTAAAAATATCAAGATTCCATCCTTCCATTTTTAAATCAAACACCCGAATCGTTCTTAGAACTGGCGGTCTTTCACGAAGTTACGATTTTCTACGAATGTCGAGGTTACTAACCTCAAAATTAACCTAGCGATTTGAAAATTACGGAGTAAAAGCGTGATTTAAAGTTTTAACAATAGACGGTAAGCTATAATTGGACGAAAACATTTATTAATAAGTGGTGACATGCGAGCAAAACAGTAATTTGATAGCAATTTGAACCTGATACGACAATTACGTTGTGATTAGGCGATATAAGAATGGCGATTGCGATTCGCACATGATATTTCCCGCGATAAAGGCGGAAGCGATTTTTTTCAAATTGGCGGTTATTATTTATCGTGTGTGTGGTGTAATTTGATATAATTCACAAATTGGTGGAGGTACCGAATTAAGTTGTTGATTTGTTAAGTGTAGGGAAATACCTACCGTGACTTGATTGAACTTAAGTGTTTGGGTAGAAACTTAGAAAATGTAAAGAATATCGTATTAAAGTAGCCCTTCTTTTTTGCCAGTACATTTTATTATTTTTAATAAGAAATTGGAATAAATTAATTAAGAAAATCACAAGTTATTTAGAAACATAATTGCACAGATGTTGCCAGTAAATATTTTATTAAGTACTTAAGTCATTGCTACTCAGAATAAGAAATATTTAAAAGCTCTCTTAAAAATAATAATTTATCTATCTATTCAAACATATAACTAAATCAAAGGAAACATAAAACATTCATAATCGGGTTCTAATCTTGTAATCCCCCACATCTGTCCCACCCCTAAAAACTGTAAGAGAACCGATCAAAAAACGACAAACTTTCAAAATAAGAACAATAACGATCAAAATATCTTATGATATATCTAATATCGCGGGATCTATCTGACGTCTTGTTGCAAGTTCACGTCGCGTGTGTACTCAGACTACGGCACGTCACTCAAAACGGATCAAGTGATACGTAAATTGCTCAGAACCGTTTAATTAACCAATTTGTTCCGTTTCGAGTGAATACAATCCGTATTATATGTGACCAGCCATTGTTGTAGCTTATTTGTGTAATTTCTAAATTATACGTGTATTATATTGTGCTGTTGGTTTCACAATCATTTTAAGTGTAATTTTGTTGAAATCTCTAATATGGCCGCCTTTGTGTAGGTACTAGGTTAGCTGTGGATTTTCAACATGGCGCTCGATGTTGCCAGTGTTGTAACTTTTTTAAAAGCTAGGAAGTTGACCTTTATGGTCTTGTTTTTTTGTTTTTGTTTTCTTGGTTAATTATTAAAGTCAAAATAAAACGAACGCCTCATTTCTCACGACGCTCAAGTTTATCAACCCGAATGTATTAACTGTTACAATAATTTGTTCAGATGTCGTGTTCGTATTTATTATATCAAAATAACGTTTATAAATTAGCTTTAATAGTTACGAGAGCATTAACATAAAGCCAGCACCCTAATTGCGGCGTTACATAAATAATATCGGTACAACTACTCCACCTAATTAGTTGACGATGAAGCGAAGGCGCGCTATAACGCCTTTTTCTTCAGATTTTCCGACCGCCTTAGTGTTTCCCATTAAAAAAAAGTCTACCAATCCATCCTACTCTCTCCGCTTGCACCTTGCACCGAGGTATTATTTCCTTTTCACTCTTTTGTTTGTGCGATGTGGATGTCTCGCTCGGCGCTCCGCCCATTTATAAAATCGCCGGCCGCCGCCGCCGCGCGCCGTCCGTTTACCTGTCCCTTTCCCGTCCAACTGATTTATGTGAGAGTGAGCGGGTTTGATCGATGCTTTGTTTTCCCGCTTCAACTGTCACAGAGCGTTCGTTTTTCGAAAAAAGGCGCGCACTGACCCACGGATTAGGTTATACGTTATTACCTGGTGTAAATTCTGATAATGCGCACAGATTGCGACCGCGAATTCCTAAGGCTCGAGTGTCGTCTTGTGGGAAACGAAACGCATTGGCGTCTTTTTTTTTTGCGCGGTAGGTACCGCCGTTTTGTAAAACTATATTTACGATAATGTTATCTCGCCCGGTGGTGTTACGTTACCTACCTACGCCGCGGGTACGCGTGATTAATGATTAACTCAGTCGACGCGGAACCTCTCCGCCCGCTCGACTCCCAACAGAAAAAAAAATCAATTCTAAGAAACTGTAATGCTCATTGTTCGATTGCGCGACGGACATAATGAAGCTGTTTACGATCGAACAAATAATCGTCAATAGTGTTAGGACTATAAATCGATGGTTGCATGTTTCCAAAAAGTCCCGAATTAAGATTTCAAGGCGGGCGCGCGTTTGGCGTGCAAAAAGCGCGCGCCGGTTGACAAGTTGAGAAATGTCATGGCGGCGGTTTTTTGAGATTATTTTTGGCGGGAATGCCATTCTAATCAAAATAGTTTACGCATCGGCCGTACCGCAGATTAGATTCGTTTGTTTGCCCGATCGTGGGAACGATCCCAGTTTTTTCAACGATGGCTCTCCAAATCGTTTTGGAGTCGCTCATTCCGGATTGAAGTAAAAACATTTAATTTGTCCGAACATTTCGGCTCTAAATGGCGGCAGGTAAAAAAACAAATGCCACCTTCATTATCATTCATACATTCATTGTCTGAAACAGAGGAAAAAATAATCGTTACACGTTTCAAGCTTCCACGTTCCGCGAAACTCCGATATCATGTGTCGGGAGCCCGACAAACTGTTATAAATCAAAATGCGAACAAATAAAAACGGCGCGCGGAGGTGAAAACGTTATTATCTTTATAATTGCACGTCAAGGCGGGAAAACTGGGGGGCATTTGGCGCGCTTTCCTTGTCTCTGGCCGTTTTTTTAACGCGCCGTGGCTATGATATATCGGCCCATGAATACGGGATGTATCGCGACACCTGCTCGCTTCCTTATGAATTCGAAATTGCGACTTTCTTGATGTCATTATATCCTGGTACCTACTTGGAGTTTGTTTGTTTTGTATATTTTATGTACAGTGATATATTGTGTTATGTTTTCGCTTTCGAGATCCCTAGGGTCGTAAAAAATAGCTTTTAAAGATGATTGCTTTATCTTATGTAGTCTGAGTGTCGGAGATAACAAGTCTGAAATGTTTGTCAGTTTCATAACAGAGCTAAACAACATCTTGCTATTTCAAATCTAACTGTTAATGGATATTTGCGCCCGGTGTTATTGATCTAACACAACGTCTTAAGTCCACTTAACATCAAATGAACCAATTCACGTCACGTCGATCGAACAAGAAGATTGAATACTTACTACTAAAGCTCTCAAAAGCGGACATTATCAAATTATCACAAAAAGAAATGAATCGCCGCATAACAATGAAGCTAAAAGAACATAAACCAACAGTGTAAGCGATAAGAGATGGCTCGCGCTCCGCCCCGCTTGTAACGAACCGCACTATCGATGTCTCAGTCAAAAACTGTCAAAAACGTGACAGGCGCCGCGTCAGGCTAACGAGGCGAGCGAGGGCCGCGTCACCGTGACTCCGCACCTTCCGACGCGGGCCACGAACGACACGCCGAGCGCCGCGACGACTAGCGCCATCTCTTATCCAGTAGACGAACTAACCGCAACGTTGACCCAACAAAAAAAATGTTATAATCTCGTCTGGACAGAAATACATAAAGATGCAAATGAGCCGCGCCCCCGGGCGGCGAGCGGGCGAACCAATTTATTGGTGCGCGCGCACCTCATTATCACTAACAAGCATTGGAACCCTTTCTTTACCCCATAAATATTATATTTTACACCTGCACTAAAAGGGGTACTGGTAGGAGATGGCTGTCATTGCGAATGTTCCGAACACCTTTCGGAGCACATCGGGTTGCCGGGTTCGGTTAAAAGATGTCTCTCATCGATTTATAACGATAACACTGGACTCATTAGGCTTCCCTATAAACTGAGTGCTAATGAATAATAAAAAGCGTGTGTGGCCTTTACCTTTCCGCGTTTCGTGTATACAATAGAGTTTTTAGTAATTTGCGCTCTTATCTGACCTTTAGAGCCACAATACGAGGAGATATTGCATTCTTATAGTCCTTAATTTCATTAAGAGTGCAATTTCTATGTTGCATTTTTTACTTTTTACCTTAAAATTGTGTAGTAATGATAGTAGCGTCTCACACGCGACTTTGGACAAAAGGACCACCACGAATAATACTTTCTTTATCTCTTTTTCTATGGTAATTCTAACCTGATGGACAGGTGATGAATATGTTGCCCTTACGGAACCAGTAGTTGTATCTAGTGAAAGGTTTTCAACCTCCACAATTAACAGGTTTACTTGCAAGTGCAAACTCAATCATCATAAAATCGCTGTAACAATAATTTATGTGTTCTGAAATGTTTCTTGTTTTATAAAGATGTGGAACGCCGACTCGAATAGATGAAAATACGTTACATCGGCCGTAATAGGTAATTCCATTTCAAACTTAGAAAATTACTGTTTGAAACTAATGATTGATAATAATAAAAATATGAAAAAAAAAACAATAACTTTTCAATACTTTTTCGGTCTTCGGAAAATATAATGAACATTACAAATCTAAATAGACGTATGTTTTCGCCACTAGGGCCAAAGTACCAGGAGTCACCGAGTACTAGGGCGGTAGAAACGCGAAGAGGTGACCACATCGCGTGCCAAGCGGCGGGTGCAATTTGTGAATAATTCCAAACGCAAGCGCAATTATATGACATTCAGAAGTTTCTTGATATGCAGCTAGGGTTAGCATTAGTACGTTCACGTGGGCGGTTAGTATGTGCTAAAGTAATTTTTAATCGTAATGACTAGTATTTACAGGTTTTTATAAGGAATAGAGTTTAATTAGTATCGGTTTTGTTTCAGCTGCTTGCACTCTAATAAAAGGTTATGGGAATGGATGAATTACTTAGCGTAACGATTAGATTCTAAAAAAATGTCGGGCCAGGAAAGCCATCAATCTTTCTTTCAAAAACTGTATCCAAAACTCAATTATCTAGCACACCCACCCACAACCATCCTGTTGACTGTTAAAATTACGACTAAAAACCGCAAGGAGAGTGCACGAAACCGCACAAAAGTTGCCAGTTCAAAAAAAACGTCGTGAGTCACCGGAACGTAGCAATTACAACACATTGTCAGAAAATCACGGGCGACCGCAACTTGGTGCGTTTAAAAACTGATACAATTTGACATTTGGCATCAAATCGGCCAGTAATAGTCGTTGTGGTCGGCGCAAGCGTGGCGTGGCCCAATTTGTGGTGTAGGCACTTGGAAACGCAGTGACATTAGCAGGAGGTGCTGTACTGCCCCAAATTATTTTACATGGCATGTATGGTTGTTAAACCTTGACTCAATCATTACTTAAATGTTTCGACGAACGTTGTTAACCCAAGCATGCTGATTGGGTTTTTAACAGGCACCGAAAAACTAAAGGACATTTTTTCTACTGAATTTTGCCAATTTTCAATGGAAAACAAAAAAGATTTGGTTATATAGAGGTCGTAGGTGTCAATACTTCATAATTTATTAAATACCGATGTCATAATTTAGCGGTCAAATAAGACGTCACTGTCAACCTAAGCCACATTTCTGTCAACCAAAGACAATATCATAAATCTTAATTATATCATTCTTTAAAAAAACGTAATTGCGCGCGATTCAACACGGTAAACTGTATACAATAGTGGGTTTCTTTGTAACTCACACAATGGCATTATTACCAATTGACGTAAAAGTATCAATTATTAATAATTATTATTCTGTTAGGACAAGTGGTTCGCCATTCGTTCGGTTTACTTCGATTTATTTGTTCTGTAAACGTGACGCGTGCAATAACAAGAAACGTTTTTTTTGTGGCAACATTTGCTTAGAACTGTTAAGAATTGATTATATTATGCTTTGTTTCATAGATGAATGGTTTCTAGATCGTATCACGTGTACGTGTACCTATGTTTTTAAAGAAAATAAGGGAAATAGAGAGAACGAAGTGTACACCGAAAATTGGAATAAGATAGAGATTATGAATAAATTACTTCTTATATTTATCTACTACCGTCGAAGCCAACTTATTACAATCCGAATAATATTTTCTCTGCACGCTAGTCAGATTTACGTTACAAATAAAATGATATTATTTATAGGAAAGTAATTTGTACTGTAACAATAACTCGCGTACGTATAGGCTCCTGAATATTTATAAATGCCCGTCCTATTATAGTGTCGACATTTTGAATAATCAAAGAGAACGCTATTACGTACGGCAGACGTGGCTACCCTTGCTTCATGAATAATTTCAATATCAATCGATGGCAACACTAATAGCTTTTGAGAAAGGAATAATGAGAAAATCAAAAATTCTCCCAGCAGCCATGGAAAAGTTTACTTGAAGTAATGGAAGATTCCTTTAGTAACTTCTCTGTTTCAGACTTTTTGTGGCAATTAAATAATTATAATTAATTGGTCAATTGGTTATTAACGATGACATTTAACTGCCAAGCGGTTAGAACATAATCAATTTATTGTAATTGGTGACAATTATTGTAATTTCTGTTCAAAGTTACTTCATTTCAATACGAGAAAAATAAAACAAGGTAAGTAGGTAAACAACAGTAATCTCTATGAAAAAGGTAAGTCTTTCCCCCCGCAAAAAGCAATATCAACAAAATATATCACGTACTAGGCTCGCATAAGCAAGAAGCAGGTGTGTTACGCCACATGAGCCGGAATGTGCGGTAAATTTTCCGGATGCCTTCCCAATGATTTCCTCGGAGACCACCGGCCCAGATACGGCGGATTTCGATACGATAACGCTTCTCAATTTCTGTTCGCCTAGTACTCGAGATATTGTGACCACGCCCCGTACCATTTAATATGTATACCTAAGGGTGGGTCGGTTATTTTTTCTATCTATGAGGTCCCGAGGGATCTCATCTTGGTGTATCAATCGCTGATATTCGGTGCGCGGTATCTCGACAATCATCTTGAGGTTGGCTTGTTACAGCGGAACAACGTAGGATTGGTTTGTTATAATATAAATAATAAAGGAGGTTACCAAATAGAGGACAGATTAAAAAAAAACAACGAAAAGTCAATACTTAGTCATAGACTAAAACATTTTCAGTCTTTTCTACCTCAACTGCAAGTTAATATTATCGCCAGCAGCTAGACTAAACAGTCAGTAATCAACCAGTATTCCAATGAGCGACTTCAATAAACAGACGATTAATTGATATTAGAATCAGATACACACATCATGCCAGACACCTCATCTTGATGCAAGTCTCGTACATACTTTATAATCACTTACTGGGCTAGTGGACTCACCTATAACCACTTTGTGACTTATTTAATTACGCATCTACTTATTATCACAGTTTACTTTGCAAAGTTCTAAATTTTTTAGTGGTCCTTAGAAACCAGTGTAAAAAACAAGATTTTCAAAGGACCCATTTGCAAAGGACAATCGGCAAAACTGTGCGGAAGCTGGTCTAGAAATAACAACTACATGATGTCATTAGGTAGCCCTTTTATCAAGTTCTAACATCGATTTAAAATGAACCGCCATAAAAACTATTGTAGTACATTGAAATAGCTTTCCAATGATATACGGTCGATATTGATCTTGTTGACCATTTTCCTTTCACACAAATTCATGTTTGTCGAAAAGTCTGTGTCCAGAACTCATTTCTATTCTATACTTATCTTTCTATACTATAATACGTATATTATAAATCTGAAGACTTTGTTTGGTTGAAAACACTTACCTCAGGAATTACTGTTTCAAAAACGGCGGGTAAAATCGCGTTGAACAGCTAGATCGTTTAAAAAATAACTCTAGTGATGTCATTTAACGAAAGGCTATAATAACCCAGTCGTCAGTAAATTAAGTAATGCAACGGGACCGGTTTAAAAAAGAAGAGTACAAAGTTACTAAAAATCCAATCGGATGTGATTTTCGCGCACCTCTAGCGGCGATAATCGCGTAATCGGCGTTTTCGCGTAATTCCCGTAATCTGCGTAATTCCTGTAATCGGCGGGAATCGGCCGGAATCGGGCCCGCTCGGTCCGTAGTGTTGTGACGTGGTAATGGTAAGGTTCACGCCGGTCTAAAGGCGGGACAAACGAATTAAACTATGTTGCTCAAAGATATTGAAACCTTTTTTTAGCGTGGTAAAATTATCAAATGAGTCCTCACACCCCGGGCAGGGCAGGAGGCACTGTCAGACTTGTACTGACTAAAAGCCACGGTGTCCTTTAAAAGTCTTTTCCTTCCGGGGTCACTATGGCTCATTAGTCCCGCAACCCCGCAAAGATGATGACGAAAATGTGAGGGCATTTGGTTTTTGACAATGTAGAAATAATCTTTTGGTAATACTGTTAAAAATAATGGATCATTCTTTCAGTTTTTAACGCTAACTCAGTATAACTTAACACTAGGGTACCTGAAGGTTAGGGACAGCAAGATCCATTACTGATAACCCAAAAATTGAAATTTCAATTTCTATAAAATGTTTTCTCACGCCTGAATTTTCTTCCCTCGTGGGACGAACAAAAATCTAATCCATTCCGCTAAAAACAGGAGTAAAGCAAATAGTTCATAGGGACACTGGATACCACATACAGTCCCTGTCACCCGACTCCTTACATGGCGAGCCCCGGTCCGCTTGCAAATTGCGACAACACATTGTTCCAAACTGGTATCCGGTACCGGTACCAGGACCGATACCGTGAAAGGGCAAGATTACGATCTGTACACCACTAGTAGTATCTAGATCGAATGTGAATTAGAACTTCGTAGCTGCTTGAATTTGGAATTAGTTTTTGTAATTTGAAAATGGAACTGGATATTTCATTTGTTTACTGTTGATGATGTCATTCTCTATGGTCACGTAAAAAATATATTCGTATTCTATTTTTTATTTTATGTCAGTGTTGTTTATTTAATAATCTTACAATATTATGTAAGCATTAGTTATATGGCGTTAATGACCAAAAACACATAAAAGTCATTCCAAAAATAATAGTCGTAGTATGCTCTATCAAAAGCATTCCGCTGGAAAGATTTATAAACAAAATGATATAATTCAGCTTTAAATATCGAGAAAACTCAAATGAAACCATTCAGAAATAACCTATCACATATCAAAAGGAATAAAGAACATTAAATCAAGAACTACGGTAGTTAATAAATATTTTCACAACTTGATTTCTGTCAAACGAAAACGTCAACTTTGACATGTAAAAAAAAAGTTGAAGAAAAAAACCGAGATTTTTAAAGTCGTAATAAATCAGTTGGGTTTGTGAAAACAATGATTTCTTTTGTAATAGTATAGGCTATTAAGTTTAGGGATATAAAAGTGTCAAGTTTTAAAAGTGTACGTCTGTGTTTAAGACGCGTGCGTGCGCGGGCCGGGCGCCATGTTAGGTCATAATTTTAGAATGATTTACAACATCTATGTGATGTGTTAGACGTTTATTTGCGCGTTTTTTTTCTCCCGTTATCTAAATACAATAGTTTTTGTGTTTTCGATTTGTTAAGTAGTTGGTTTTTAGTTTAAATGACCGTTTGAGTGATGTTTCCGGTGCTTGGTTAGAAAATGATTTATTATAGGACAAGTCCATTGAAAAAGTTTGACTTTTTTGTCACGTTTTATAGCTTTTTAGATAGTAGTTCTTTACCGTTTGACATGATCAATTAATTACAAGGAAAAAAACAGAAACTTTTTCTAAAAACGATATCATGCCGAATCTGCCATATTTATCGATAAACCCGCCTAATACACGGGTATGCACTTAGTAATTACCCGGGTCCCGTTAAAAGACAAATGGTTCTACTGGCAACGGTGCGCAACGGTACCTCTTGTAACTTATGCTCGCCTGGTGTCTTAATAGCTAATATCGCCGCCTAATGACCGTGCTCGTCTTGCTCCTAATGTGCCACGTGGGAGTTGAAACTACTGGTGAACATCCTTGCGACCCTGTAGCCCTGGTACGTGTGTGATGATTTCTTTGATTGTCTGCTGTGTTTTCATGGGGTGTTTTCATGCCCAGGGGTATATGGGGTGTTTTAATGTTCCCCTATCTGTCGTTTTGAAGATATCCTCTAATTTTAACTCAACTAACTTACTCAAAATGAATTAGTTACTGACCTTACCCACTTCTAGGGGTTAACAACTTCAAGACAAGACCCCTCTATCTCCTCAGCTCACAGCTGCCCCAAATCCAACAAGTACCATAAAATAAAGAAAGAGTACACAATAATGTTTACGGTTATTAACCGTATAAAGAATACCCATAAACTAACATCTAAAGGGACACCATAACATCTCGTCAGGGATGTGACAGTCCTCAATTCCTTTTATGATGTATTAGTGAGATGTCACTGAGGACTTTTACGATGTCGTAAAAAGACCTATGTTCACTTGTTGAGTTTATTCTTGTCACTCTCCTCCTGCGGGATATGCAACCCTGGTACTTGGTCTTATGGTTGGTTTTGATAGTGTGGTTAAAGCAAGTGTGAATTTGAATACAAATGTTAGATATCTCTGGTTGATGATTAAGGATTTGCCAGGTCGTTGGTACATTGATAATAAAGTTTGTTTCATTTTAGGACTTTGATCGGAGTTGTTTTCGTAATTGTTGTGTGACTTTGTTTAAGTCTTTTTGGCTTTTAGCCACATTTTTTTATAGTAGGACTAAACTGAAATTTATATCCTTTATTTGGTAAGATAATATTTTTTGGAATGTATCTGAAATACCAGCATAAAAGACGAAAAATGCAGAAGTTTACATTTGGTTGTATTATTTTTGAATCATTTCAACTTTATCCAGTGTGTTTCATCTTGCCTAAATTTTATGTCAAGGTAATCATATTACAATGTGTAATCTAAGCTTATAGAACTTTTGAGCCTTAACAAAACAAAATCATAATTTTCCAGATTTAAACATCTCCTTTGAACTCATGATAACCTAGTACTTCCCAATTCTAAAGCCACCACAATCTTGATTGTATCTGGATGAAAACAGTACTTCTCTGGCATCCTGTGACAATACTAGGCAAGGGATGCTGCAGGGGGTAGCTGCGGGGCGAGGGGGGATGATTAATTGTCTCGCGGGGGGAAGGGAGCCCGATAGAGACTCTTTGGTAGCTAGCACTGATGGTATTTTTGTCATTAGCAGTTTCCATTTGTGCGAGATTTATTTGTGTTTCAATTTTGTAGATATGAGTATCCTTGGATTTTGAATTGTTGGATTTTAACCCTTAATTCGGCAAGAGCAAAAATATGCGAAATTTTGTGTTTTTTTATTATTTTTGTCATCCTTAGATATTCCTAAAACCAGTAAAAATAATGGAAAAAATCTAGTCTATCTAGATTTTCAGGAAATGCATGTCCAGTATACTGGACATTGCCAGGTTCTCCGAAAAGTAACAAAAAATATTGATGTCCAGTATAGTTCCCATTGTCGAATTAAGGATATGTTTTTTTACTTTTATACAAACTCTTTTTTATGCAAATATGCTGTTTCATTTATAATTTTAGATGCGTTTTGGTTTACAAAGTCATGCTTAATCCGCTCTAAAGTAAAGAAGTGTCGTGAAGGCTCAACTTTGAAGAATGATCCCTCTTTTCAACGGTTTTTATTCGTTAGGAATGTTAAAAAAAAATAATAGCAAAAAGGCTTTGCATTTCAGGAAAATATGCATCTGTCTTTTAGTCCTATTCATCGCTAGCATATTCATGTAAGAAACTTGATAGTATTAAGGGAAGAAGCGAATTTGGGCTTTACACAGTTCCGGAATATAAGTATCTTAGCAAGTTAATATCTAGAGTCGATTATCTAAGATTCACTGTGCCCTTCGATCCAGTGGAAGGTGGTCCGTCGAGGACAGGGTTTAGGAGAAGATTTCTGTTAGTTTCGTTGCTTTTTAGAGCTTTGATGTGGCTGTGCCCTCAAATAGACATCGCATACCATAGTATTGCATTCACATTGCCCTGACAGCTGTTGAGGCTGTTGCAAGGGCAACTCACTCGCACTGGGAGGTCGAGATATAAGGGCCTAATAGTAGATATGTGAAAGATGCTGTACATGGCAAGAGAATGTACACAAGCTCTAAATAATATTGGTTTTTGAGAGTCCCGTGTAGGTGCATACTAAGTTCATTATTTATTGGTTCAATTTCTGCCCCCTTTTGTTTTATATCGTAATTTTTTACTGAAAATTTATCTTTTTAGGATCCGTATATAGCACGCAACCAATAAGTGGTGGAATCTCTATCGGCTGATCCAGCATACAGGCGTAGGTTTTGCCCAATTGGTCTAGATGCTTAAGTATGATAGCAGCTTATTTTGCTTCCTGATAAGAGAATAGGCCAACAGATATTAATTGAAGTATTTTAAGTATTGCTGCAGTTGGTATGGTAGTTATGCAGCCATTTGTTGCAGAAAAAACCAGTTTTTAGAATTTATGTAGCCATAAGACTGTCTTCAAGAGTGCCATCCCTTGTGCTCGTGCGCTTATTTGCCACTTATTCTGAGCCCTGTTGAGTTTTTTTGAATACTTTTAAGTTAAATTAATTTGAGTTATCAGGAAATTAAGAGTAACGCACATTACATGGACGTAATTACAATAATATCATATTGAAACTAAAAGTCCGTATCATTGGCAATGTCCAGTATACTGAACATAACTAAACCATACTAAGTTACTGCAAACCTGGCAATGGGAAGTATACTGGACATGCAAGTTTTACAAAGAATACTGTAAAATCTATGATAAATATAATGCTTGCAGTGTGTGTATACGTTTGTACATACCATCTGAAATGTATAAATAAAAAGTCATTGCCTTTTTTAGAACAAAAAAATCGAGTAATTCTAAAATTATCAAGAGCGGGTAAACCTTGTTTGTCCTGCCTGACATTGCGAAGACTTCTGCCTGACCGGGTGCAGGTGTCCATTGACAGTTATTTTCAGGGTAATAATACAGGATATAACCAACCTATCGGATGCAAAAAGTCTTTAATATTGTTTAAAATAAATACATCAGATTTTTTCAAAGTCCATGTCCAGTATACTTCCCAATATCGAATTAAGGGTTAAGTCGTTTGGATACAATAATGGAAGACTTTTGAAGTCTGTAATAATAATATGAGATGGTTTTAGATTTAAGTGATCAAGAATGAATCTAGATCATGTATCCAAAATTATAAGAAATCGCACTTAAAAACTTCTAATTCTAAAGTTGCGTTCAAAAAATCATTACAAACATCCCAAACAAAACGGTAACAACAAAACAACATTCAAAATTCAAATAAGGAACATTCAAAATTCCACGACGAACGACTCCGGAAACTCGCCGAGTGCGCCCGAGCGCGCCCGAAAGCTTCCGAAAATTACCGAGAGGGCTGCACAGGAAGATGTAATGATGTTTGTCAAATGGAAAATAAGATAGGGAAATGTAAGAGAAGCTGAATTTGCGACCTTTTCGCTGACGGGGCGCCCTTCGGGATCGACTGTGGGGATGCTTTATTACCGTCGCCATAAAAACGATTTTAAATAAGACTTAGATTAGTTTTATTTTCGGCGCGAAGACGTTTTAAATGACATTGCAGACAATTTTGTTGATTCTTTTTTCTTCTTTAATGGTTTACAGTTTCAGTTTCTTTAGACATCTTATCAAATAAGTTGAATTTGAAAACATATTTTGAAGTTAACAAGATAGCAGTATGGGGTTCGGCTTTGTGCCCTGTTGATGGCATAAAGCTTAGGCTCTCTATTATTTGGCACTAAAACATGACAGAAGACATCACACTGGCATATTATAAGGTACACCTCTACTCAGCTCTTCCTGAGATGTCATTAAATAGTCATGTTTTGGAAAGTTTACTACCAACAAACCGTCTCCAACACAATTCAAACAAAGAACCCAATATCAATCCATAGACAAAGAACAGAACGTTTTTAAATTCCAAAAAACCACGGCTTTATTCTCAAAAATGATATATATTCTCGTTTAAAATAGTGATTAAAGTGTCCATTTGTGTAGAATTATTTAAAACAGACTAATAAAGGCTGCCCTTTCGCTGGAATGCTGACATTTCATTACGACAAGCAAGCGCTTCACTTTAAAACAAACTAAACGGGCCTACGTGTATGATAATAGTATGTATTATGTGTTTTTGTAATTGTTTTTGTGCATTTAGTGCGTTAAAAGGAATTTATTGATTGTTTTTTTTTTCCTATATGGTTAACTGATTTACTGTAATGTAAGAAATGACGCTATTAGCAGCAGACAATGCAAAGACGAATATAAATAGAGGAATTAATAGTGTTTGGCAAAGTCTCGCCCAATATTTAGACATTACCTGGTGTAACTCATCGTTTATTTGACGATTCTCTCGTGTTCCTCCCTCTACTCCGAATTAATCGTTCGCAAATTCAAAAAAAGTAACTGAAAACTCATTGGCCGTTTAGAATTTCGAATTGGAACGTTCGAAAATACGAAACGCTAGCAGAAAACGGTAAATTCTTCAAGCGAAGAAAAAAAAATACGTTGGAAATTCAAACATTCGGGGATTCTGGCTGAATGGGTGCGTTCATAAATCTCTTCGTCTCAGCAAGTGATGTTCGAAATACGAAACAGGGCCCCGCTATCGGGCCCGTTGGGCAGAGCGTGTGGTGCACAGATAAAATAAATGGAGGAGCCGTGAAAAATGATGACGCGGCCGCGCGGAAAGACGCCCCGAAAGGGGTCGTGCACTAGGTCAGCGTTTGTTAGATTTTTTGACGTCGTGCCTGATGATTTTTAAACCCTGGCTCTAAAAGAGGGTTGTTATAAGTTTCACGACTCTGCTATTGTAGTTTCTAAACGAATGAACCGATTTAGATTCTTTTTTAGGTATTCGAAAGTTGACGTGATCGAGATGACTTATTATTATGAAGACGTGTTTGTATACGTGTGTGTGTACGTTTCATAATAAATCAGTAATTTTGTTTCACAGTCACAGGCTTCGAAATAGAGTAGCGAGTACTTTTAGATCGAAAACGTAGCAATAGATAAAACAAAACTCAAAAAAAGTAACGATTATAAACTTGTTAAAATAACCACAGACTAAAAATAAGCAGAACGAAAATCATGGAGACATCAGTGTTACGACTGTTTACAGCATTCTGCAGGCGGCGCCGGCCGTAAACACTAGTCTACATTTTATGGAGGTCATGTCACTGCGATTCTTTGAAGTTTTTTTTATTTCTGTTTTTATTTTTCAATAGATTTATGTACAAATGACGTGTAATTACATTTTTCTGTGTAAAAATGTTATTTTAACAGTAATTTGTAAACAATTTAGCTTATTATAAGGTGTTTTTTAAACAGAAAATTGTAATTAAAATCTTTATTACGTTTTGAGGTGATAATGTGGTTTCTTTTATTGGTTTTAGTGTTTTTTTATGCGTTTTCGTTTTAAACGATAAGTATTACGGTTAATTCCGAAATATGAGGTTGGTCTGTAACTAAGCTGCAAGTTTTTATTACCTTAATAATTTTTCAGTATGTGCGCGTTTAAAAATGTAACACTGTCCTTACATCGTATCTACTCTTGCGCATTCCCAAGTTAACTATTTTCAGAATTTTAGTTATTTTACTCTAGGTGTATAAATGAGTGTGTATTGAGAGTACATTTTCCATTGAGAAATTCTTGATGGGTAAACCCAATAATATGTGTTTTGGATTGGGTACCTAATTAAACCTCGACTCATGCAAGTGAATGACAACCTATGAAATACATCCCTATCTATCTACGTTATCTATCTACAATATTTTTTTCTATTGAAACAGATCACGCTTAACTAAAATTAAATTTTAAAGAGTATTTATATTTTTAATCATAAAATAGGAAAAAAACTAAATGAATTGAAATGATCAAGTAAATAATCAAAAAAACAATTATTATCACACGCTATGAGCTACTTTACAAAATGTCGATACTACCAAAAAAAGTCTAATTAATTCACGCCAAATAACAGCAAAAGGCACTCAAATTAAAACAAAAAGGAAGAGAAAATTTAATTAACATTAGGCACAAAGAAAGTGCTTCGGCATTATTTATTTACACAAAAGCATTTTTTTAATTATAATTAATATTTACAAGGCGAAAAATGGCGGCTCGCGTCTCGTAACGTACCTTAAGAATTGTGTACCCTGTACCCAGATGCTGTTGGGTTTTTGAACGACTCAGTTTTTGACGTTTTATGACGAAATTTTTGAGTTTTTTTTGGTACTTGAGTATTTTTTATGATTTTTGGTTTTGATACTAGTATATTCTGTAAAATCTATCGATATTTGACTATCGAATTAAGTCTATTTTTCAGAACAAAAACAATCTGCCAAAATAATTGATACGTTGTTTAAAAAAAGACTCCTAGGTTTATGCAAAATGCTTACAGCTGCACCCAAAATAATTATGTATTTTTCAACTAAAAAACCCTGTTATAGTTCACCCTGATAATTTTTTTTAAGCTATGCCGCATCCCACTATTGGGCAAAGGTCACAAATAAATAAGCAGACAAATAAATGACCCTATAAAAAAGACTAGCGTAGACTGACGTAGCATATTAAGATAGAGTAAAATACTTATTAGTTATTTAGGCTAGATCGTAATTTATTTTATTAAGAAGACAAGGAGAGAAAAAAAGACTTTCCATACAATCTCAGGTAGCACCAAAGCTTCCACGGTTAACCCTCGTTCGCTCAGTACGGGGGCGGACACCGTAACCCCCAGATCACTGGGACTTTATCTCCTCCGTCGTCATAAAATAAAGGTTTACCCCGCCATAAAGAAAATTAAAATGAATTATTTTGACGAGAACGCCATCTATGAACCACAACCCTAGTGGGGTGAACTGTTATTGCTAGGTAATTGTTTTCCTTGTAATTCGAAGCTGTTTTTCGGTTTAATTATTAAGCTGTTGTTGTAGTTGTTGATGCTAGTTGTTGGCTTGATTTTGGGGAATTGTTTAAGGGGGGTATGAACTTGAATCTATTTTCTTGACAGTAGAGAGAAGTTGTAGAATGATGATTGCTATGATTTTTACGAACTTCTTTTGATTCATCATTCATTTTGATGCTGCATGTAGGCAGTTTTTCGAAAGTTTACTAAGTGTGAAACACAATTATGTACCTATTTTGAAGTTGATGCTTTCAGTAAACCATGGCCTCTAATAACACGTTTGATTAAATATTTTATTTGACGTTTTCAGTCGATTGCGGGTATACAACAGATGCTATTCATTCATCCAAGTTCAATAATGGATAAGTAGTTAATAAATTACTATAACTAGGTATAAGATACTTCCAAAAAATCCTTTCCTTAAACTAACACGGTTCCTTAGAGACTCAAAGGTAAGGATTGAAAAAAACATGCATAAAAAGTTCTAAAACAAAAAATAAAACCCTTTCACCCCTTCACACATGGTACCACCAGATAAACGACCCCCCGTTCCTTCATTCACAGAACACGGGTATAACCCTAAAATGACAATCGTAAAAGACATAAGAATCAACTAGAGACCCTCTCTTAGGCCTGGGCCACACCAACGCGGTTCCCGCGCGTTTTGCCCGCGATACGCATCGACAGTAAAAATTCAGGCTGCGATTACGGCCGGGAAATAGCTGTTTTATCACGGAACGACCTCTCGCGGCGCGGGGTGGAAATATACGGGTTTGGGTTGTGAACGGGAACGAAAGAAAAGACAAAAAATGAGTGAGAATTTAAACCTACATAAATGTTTATTGTTTGGTGAAGAATGCAGTATTAAATTCTTATTTCAAATATTGTAGATAATGCGCAATTTTAACGGTGACAGAAAAACATAGAGATATTATCCCTGTGTTTTTCTCTCACCAAAGGCAAACACCAAAATATTACTGAAAACTTATTTCCTAAATAAATTATCTATAAATAAAGAAATGAGTCGTTCAATGGCTACTGCATTGAGATATGGGAAACAGTAATTCTATACTAAAAATAAACTTTCTAATACATAAGCTACATTTATTAAAATTGTATACATTTTGTTTGATTTGAAGTTATTTGTCACCTGTCATTTTAAAAACTTCGTGACATACTTGCAAGTCGTTGCAGGTAAAACGCCGCGTATTTCCATAATTATTTACAAATACATACTTTATTAATGCGTTAATCAGTGAATCATGTTATTGGCACAAGGTTTACTTGACACCGTGACTTAGCCTAAGTTAGCGATTAAATTACAATTAAATTAGCATAATCCGACTTACAGATATTATTAGAAATATTTGTGATTATCATTCCTAAACCGGGTTTCTATGATTAAGTATTTAAAGTTTTGTAAATAAAATGAGGATTTGATAAATTATGCGAGATATATACTCCTTGGTTGCCAAAATTTTGAGCTTCTGATTGCACCGTTACAACTAAATCAGGCCAAGGATAGAAAATCTGCCATAATATATTTTTTTTAGCAAGTGGCACCAAAAGTAAACGTTCATAAATATGCGTAGGTATGTACCATATTGTGACGCATTACCTCTTTAATAAGTCAGATGTCAGTTATACCTCCTCTATGGTTTATCTTTAATTTTTACCATAGACTTACAAAACGCGACGTCACAGTTCACAATACGACCCCGTATATTCAACCAAAGGGAAACATCTCGTTCTGTCGGTACCCATAAGTGCACTAAACAACCCAAGAACAACATAGTGCGTCTTCACGCTATGTAGATCTGTGGGGGAAGCAGACGTCTGATTGTAAGAGATTGCTTCAAAATGGCCTTGTATCGATGTTCAAACGATTTTGAATTGTAAGGAGTGATTTTAGAGGGCAATACGGGATTGAAATGGTTTCCTTTGCATGTTTATTTCGTTTTATTCGGGTTTTTGGTAAGAAAACGGTTTATTTGATGGCATGATTCGAAATTGACAGATAAAATTAACAATTATTAATTATTGATATAGCCACTATGGCTTACGCAATCTGTGAAAACTTCAAGTCTCTATCTATTAAGGTTCAGAAGATATTATTCTAAAATAGAGAAAATAACAAGAATCTTTCGGGTACACTAAAATAATGTAGAAAGTAAGTAAGACATAACCGTTTTCCACTTACCAGGATTTCATAAGTATACAAGGAGTATCTAAAACGGTCTCATAACCAAAGTTCCTCATTAAAAAAATAATTCCACAAAAATATCACTTATTAAAAAAAAACAACAGAAAACTCTGGCACTAAAGAAAAATCCAGAGGTATTAAACCTAAGTGTCGTTCACAAGCTGTTTTATGCGGCCTTTCAGGGGTCGTAAACCGCTAGCGCGGTCCGTCAGTGATTCCTGATGGACAATTTGAGAGTTTGTACCACTTCGGGGGTCATAAGACGAGTAAAACCCCTGGGGAGTGTTATCAAGGTCGACTCCTAGTACCGCGGATTTGTTTTACAGTTTTGAGTCGGGAAGACCTCATAAAGGGGATGAAACGACGGTGAATTTGTAAGGACGGTTGATAAGGCCATCTTTGTTAAATATCTTTACGGGCTGTCTTTAGAGGATAACGGGAGGAATGGGTTGTCTCTGCCCCTTTATAGCATGTAACGCTATTCAAAGTTTATTCGTTCGTGTTTCTGTGGGTTATCGGTAACGAGAATCGGTTTTAATTGATATTTGAGACGGAAAATGTCAAATTAATTTTCATTGTGCGTAAAATGTTATAATTAGGTTGTTGGTTTCATTATTTATTGCTTTAAAGGTAACTACGTCATGCAGAATTAACGAATACAAACATTTGTGGTACCTAAAAACTTACACTTTAATTGCGTACCTTTTATGTAATTTACTAAGAAGTACCAAAAAGGTAATTTTCTTTTATTTTACCTATATGATTTCCCATAGAAAACTCGATTAATGTCTTCAAAAGTACTAGGCGTTCAGAAACTTGATAGAGGTGCCGTAGCTCTGGTATTTTCATTACACGTCACAGGTGAGAGTAACGCGTAATTGCCGGGATAACGCCGGGGTTATTGCGTGCCGCACTGACGGGGGATGTTAGTGTTGTGACCCGCCGGGATCCCGGGATACGAACGGGATGAAAGGAATAGTTTCGGGATAGTTGATTGAAGTGTAAACGACGATTCTGAGGAGGTAATGGTGTAATTGGTATAATAGATTGTGTTTCCGTAGATTTTTCTTTTTTCTTGATGTGCATTGCATTCTATTTGAAACTTTGAGCTTTTCTGTGAATAACTTTGTACGATTTTCTTTACTACGTATAAGTAAACGATACCTCTAATATCTCTAATCAACCAAAAAGTTAAATTAGTAACAATTATCCCATTGTAATCCCGGAAAACCCGGAACTCTCAGTACATCACTAGAGAGGGTCGAGAGCCCGTCCACTTAGTGTTGTCGGGACCTGTTGTGTTTCCCGTAAATAAACACACTTATGAAGGTATTATCACTAAGCCTACTTTGACAACCCTAGAAACTGTTACTATTGCGAATAAACTACAAATATCTTTGCTTTTCATATAGCTCCTTGAAACTTCTGTTCTCCTAGTACTTATAGGCAAAGATCTACATGCATTGACATTTAAATCAATTATTAAAATGAAACATAGACGTTAAGGGGCTGCCTCCACGAGCGAGAGAATCGCGGCGATATTATCGCCGTGCCACGTTTTTCTATACACTCTCTATGGAACCGTCTCCACACGGCGATATTATCGCCGCGATGCGACGAGTGGCAACGAGCGCGCAAAACGTCATTACATCGTCGCTAGCCCGCCGCGACTAGCAACGCGACGGCCGCGCGCTCGCGGCGCTCTCGCGACGAGCGCGCGGCGGTCGCGCTGTCAAACGCAGCGAATCCCTTCTTTGGCAACGTGACGTCAAGGAAACGCGGCGATACCGTTACGAGTCGCCGCGGAATCGCCGCGATACCGTAACGACTCGCGACGATACGCGGCGGAATTATCGCTCGTTCGTGGAGATTATCCGACGATATAAGGACGGACTCGTCGCGATTCTCTCGCTCGTGGAGGCAGCCCCTTAGAAAGAGACAGTCACGCAAATATTAGTAGGAAAGAGAAAGAGCTGCACAAAATCTACTTTTTTCTTTATCTAGATTTGCCATTTTTGGCTGCCAATATCATCTGTATCATACTGAATAAACTCCTCAATCAATTTTTGCTAACTACTACAGCTTCCTGTCACCCTGATCAGATCGTCGATCCACCTAGTCTGAGGGTTTCCTACTTTCAACTAAAGCATTTCAACTGAGTTTCCGTGACTCGTAAAGCACGTTAAGTCATTGGCCCTGGCTGTCTTTTGTAGGTCTTTGACAGTCGTTACTTGGAAGTCAAGGGCCGAAAGTTTTACAACTTATCCAAGGTTCAGTCTAGGTCATATGGGCAGTCACTTTAACTGGAATAAGTTAGACTGGAAGCCTACGTCGATAATTTTTACCTTTCATAACAAGCATGCAGTTAACCAATGCAAGAAATATTTAACTTTCATTCTACAAACAAAAGCTTAACAAATACAGGAGCGAGATACCGGTAGCTCCGTCTAAAATGACTCCCGAGCAAGACAAAGCCGTATAGCAATAAAATTGTCATATAACCTACACGGCGCACAACCCACGACCCTCGCAATGAGTAGTTAACACACTTCATTGTTACGATATGAGCTATGAAGCACCTTGCTGTGAGGTGGGGTCGCTGTGTTAGCGGGTAGACAAGATAAATTTCTACTAAGGACTACTGAATTTTTTGCAGTGGAAAACAATTTAAAGTGACAGAGAATGCATTGTTGAGTGCACTAAATCGCTTGTTATTTAACTTGACATTCATTTTTACACTTTTCATTTACAAAAATGTGCGAATATATTTTAGCGTGTGATTAAAATCGACCTAAACTGCTAATTTGTGCATTTTGAATTGCTCAATCGATGTCATTATTGAGTTCCAAAAGATTTGCTATACTACGATTTACATTTAGTGATTCATATAGAGAACGATTTCTGTAGCTTCAAAGTCTTCGCGATTACAAGAAATATTGAAAAATGAGACAGCGAGTTATTGGACTGCTTCAGATTTAGATATGTAATTAGAAACGAGATGTCATTCTGGCAGACTTAAAATATGCTTTTAATCATCCGGTAAGGTTTCATGAAACATGTAAAGCAAAAGCTCTCTCAAGTTTTCTTTACACTGATAACACCGCTTATCGCTCCGCTCGTCTCCCCGCTGACACTAGCACCCGATACGGTGGCAAATTGTTATTTTCTACGAACCATGCGAGATCCCTCAATGTGTGATGCCTGTTCAACATGCCGTCTTGAACGTTATGTTCAACTATGTTGGCACTTACTTTATTTGTTCAGTCTTTCAGGAGTGTTTTCTTAAGAAAGGTGAAGTTGTGATTTCCAGAGTTGTTAAACAGTAGCTTGAGAAGATGAGATGGGACATTGAAAACATGCTTATTTTGAAAATACAGATGAATTTAGCTTTCAAATGTTTTAATAAAAACTAGTACCTAAGTACCATCAATATTAATATATTTTTATTAATGCTTTAACTATATCTTTCAGCGTTCTCCGGGCCTTTTTTTTTTTGGGAAATCTTCAAATGAGTGGAAGGGAACGGCCATCAGATTCTTACTGACTTTATCCTCCGTGTTCCTTCAGTGTTGCCTAAAAGAACGCAAAGGCGTTTCAGGACAGCGCTGTCTTTTCAAGACAGATACGCGAGGCTTTTTCATGCCCTAACAGTTAGGTAAATGGATTTTGATTTTTACCACAGAGATGGACCATGAATTGCGTTAGAATATGGTCCAATTTTTTATCCTGCAGCATCCTTCCTTTAGGACAATTTTCGATACCAACACGATAATACAGGCAAAACCTAGTACACACAATATAAAATCGTTGACGCACTAGACATTCGATACTCCTGGCACAACATTACCTTACCTAGTACCTACTTAGTATGACACCCGTCATCTTCAATTCCTAAAACACCTCCATATAAATTCACTTTCGCATTTAAAGCAGTACTAGGCCTTAATTAGACTCACGCCAGACGCCCGGAGGTACCTACACGGCGTGCTTAGTAATAATTATCGGCCCAATCGACATAAGCTCCCTCTATTGACTACTAATCAAATGTAATCCGGATAGAACCGGCTAATGTATAGTGTTGCGACGTCGGTGCACTGTCTCTTGGAGTATAGGCTAGGGTTGGCACGCTGATCCTATTATTTACTGGTTATCATTTAATTGAGGTATCGGAGCTAGGGATACAGAAACCCTGAAACGCAAGGGTCAATTGAAGAATCAGGGTGATTTTTTGTTAGTACAAGTCTGACAATTCTTTCCGTTACACTTATGGAAGACTGATGATTTGCCACCTAAGAAAAGGGTGCCGCAGTTAAAAGGACAAACAACCTGTTGGAGGGCTAAATTAGAGAATCTAGCAGCTTTTAGCGATAGACTAAGTTGATTGAGAGAGTATCCATACCAGTAGCTACACTATGAAGGCTAGACAGAAAAAAAAAAACAGGAAAATACTGGTTTATATCTATCAAGGTTAGACTGGCAGACAATCCCAATATTGATGAGAAAAGGCAGGCAGATGATGATAAGTATATTCTTGATTATTTTTATTTATTTTTGATGCAAAGTCTGGTGCAAGATTTTAAAACACGAGAAAAACGGAACACCGCAGTATTTGTGCAATTGCCCAAAATAAACCTTATCCAACAAGTAGCAGCCCTAATACTAAGGGAGCTCATCCATTGTCCCGACATAGTATCCAATTTCTAGTGGCGACTAGCCTTTTGTTGGCACGTCGGGCTCCGTGGATGTATTGACGTCCACGACTATGGGGCTATGGGCTGCCTTGTAGCTTGAAGGGTTACGAGTGGGTCAACGGGGGTGATGTGTAGGATAGAAAAGATGCTGGGACGTTCGGGGCAGTTTGCTTGCGAAGTTTATTGAGTGCAAGTCTATGTTTAAATAAGGGACTTTAGTTGGGAAGTTGGCGATCTTTGCTAGTCTAATGGTCAGTCAGTGAATCTTTTTGTGGAGGTCGGATAAGCCGTCGACTCCATGTAAACTGCTGCTATTCTGCTGGCTAAGTTAGACATAGAAATTTTTGATAAATTAGGTGTCTCTCAAAATCCCAAACCATTTCCAAACTTATAAAATAAACAGAAAATTCGCAAAGACAAACAAAAACATTGTAAATTCATACCAATTTAGGTGACAGCAGAGAAAAATAAAAATACATCTGTAATCCCACATCCACCAGGGACACAGCCGAGCCAGGAGGTTATACAACACGGAAC
This sequence comes from Agrotis segetum, assembly GCA_036375495.1. Lineage (NCBI taxonomy): Eukaryota > Metazoa > Arthropoda > Insecta > Lepidoptera > Noctuidae > Agrotis > Agrotis segetum. The sequence goes on along the minus strand of JAQSVV010000583.1, from coordinate 246,011 downwards.
AAATATTAAGATGTGATAACAAATTCAGTATGCTAGGCTAACGGTGGCATGGTTCAGGAATAATACATGAACTGAGTAGGAAGACGTTCCAAACTGGAGGAATTCGTTTAGAAATGTATGCGGTATCATCACGTAGTTTTGCCTTGGAGGATAAGCAATGAAGGCGTGACTTACAAAGAGGAAGAAAAGGAATAATGTACGGATTTGAAAAACTTGAGAGCTTTTTGTACGTGCTAATTTTTAAAACTACAATCTATTTTGGTGTGAAAGTTACATTGGTACAACTATGACTTAAATCTTCTTTTTATCATGAAGTCGACCAAGAACTTGGCTAATAGTTTGGCTATCAATTCCTGTAATGAACAATAACAGGACGTGGAGTAGAGCTACATTTACAGTACATATTATCAAAGTAAAGACTACGTACGGATCCACCTGGATTGAAAGAAGTCTGTCGGCTATGGGAAAAGGGGAGAGGAGAAACCCTCACGTTTTTCTGCCAAACATAAAAACAAATGACCACATAACACAGTGTCTAAATTACGTTAGTAATTAATATGATGCCATCTTCTCACTAACCAAGAAAATTACCTTCGAAATAGCCATAATACGAAGCTTTAGAGGATAAGCAAACCAGCTTTTATCAACTAATGAGCAAATTACGATAAACAAACACGCGTCATCAATCCCCCCGCACGTCAGCGTCTCCTCTCACTCGCACCCGTGCTCGCACTCTTTCTTTTACGACGCCATATTTATAGACGAATGTTATTGATTCCTTGATTCCACATAGTATATTGAAAGTAACTGCTAGCTCACCAGGCGCACATAACATTGATGCAAATGTCCCATAATTACATTAGCTTAACATTACAAGGTTGTATTCGAGCTCCATCAAATTGAAACGGCGGGCACCACCGCGCCACTGGGACTTCCCGAATTAATGCGCGCGCCCCTAATTGCGATTGTATGAAGATGCAAATTCGCCTTAGAACGGCTGAACGAGGAATTGTCACCGTCCGTTATTGTTGCGATCCTGGTACTTGTAATTGATAAGGCGACTATTTGAATTTTAAATTTCCTTTACGCGTATCTCTCAGGAGACGGATGGGATTCCCTTTCTGTTTTCCATTTCATTATCGGATTTGCGCTTTTAAAACGTTTAGGTTAATGTTGTTTTAACACAAATAAATTGGGTTTTATTTTAGTTTTGCAAACAATTCTACTAAAAAGACGTTGTGATGAATTTTTAATCATCATAAACCTTTAAGATCCTGTCTATGCATTAATGGATAATCAAGTAAATAGTTCATTTGGTACTAGGGTGACACAAATCGTAGAAGTGAACGAGCCAATGTAATATTTACACAGTATCGCTCTCGAGAGGTCTGTGGGGCAACCACGAGTGATGGAAATGTGGGACAGGGAGGAAATTGTGATGTGTCATCGTTTTCGAACTACATTTTGCATGTCAGGGAACCCGTGTTAAATGTGAAAATATTATGGACCAATAAATTCACAACTTATGAAGAATATTACGGGTTTTACGAACGGTGCTTAAAATATTACTTTTTGGATATTACATACAATTTTACTGGTAACGAACGTTTTTTTTCCAAAATTGTACTAGAGTTTCTATAGCGGAAGTTTCTTCCGGCCTCCCAAATTCATAACCCTTTTAGCCAAATCACTAGCATAAATAACAGCAGAGTCTCTAACATCGCTTACTGCATGTCCCCTCTACATGAGCAATAAAGCTGGCTCCACACCTGTTCACACAACCCGCTTACGAGAACCCTTCCTAATGGGTTTACTGCCAAAAATGACTCTCTCGTTTATTCTGGTGCCCTGGTAGACTTTTTTACTAACGATTAGTGTAATTGGGGAATTAACTTTATAAACGTTTTACAAGTTTATTTACACTTATGAAGGTTTAATGTTTATGATATAATTTAATATAAATTAGTTTGCTACCAGTCTTCATTGGACGTGCTTGGATTATGGACCAGTTCCTTTCAAAGAACGCATGTATTCCATAGTGGAATTATTATTGTCTGAGTATGCTTGTTTTCAATTATGTTCAACACCATAATTTCCTAAAGTAGTTACTTTATGATAACGGATGAAGTGGGGCCATGATGGCCCAATGTATAAATAAGTAAACATAACCGTTTTGGTTATCTACCAGTACACCATAAATCCAAAATTCCTCAAACGTTGTGTAGCTATAACAACTTTTACGAGCACATCAACCCAAAATGCACATCACACGTACCAGGATGTCATAACTCAATAGCAGGTAACACTCATTATTTGACAGTGTAATAAACCCCGTAATTACATAGTTTAATTGTGTAGCGGTACTAGGAACGCATAACGGGATAGGCGCAGTGATAGACAAAGGCGCTTCAACGTCGACCTATGACCTCGTCAGTCAGCGTCCGTCTCCATGTACTAGGAGGTTAGGAGTTAATTACAGGTATTTGGATGAGGTACAATAGTTATTATGAAGAGGTGTGGAGGTGTATGCCAAAAAATTTGACGACTGTCTTTTGGAATTAGTCGTTATAATTACCTGTGTAATTATTGACTTTACAAATTGGTATAAAACAACAGCCATTCTTACAGGTCGAGAATAATTAAGTATTTTTTATTAAATTAATTTTCATATACCTACTTCACAAATAAAAATTAAATTGGCACGTTAAGAATGACAGAATAACTACGAAAAATATGATGAAAAATTCCGAAAAACATTACGCCGAATTCCGAAAAATATTACGACGAATTCCGAATAATATTTCTAGACACATCCACGTATTTGTTCGCTGTGGTGAACATTAGAGACAAGAATGCACTGCGCTGAACATAACGCGCCTCCACGCTCCGTCCGTCTCATTACAATAGATTTACGCCATGGCATTTGAATACTAATCAATATTAAAGGGTTATTGTTGGAATTTTAGCGGTTACCGGCGGTCTCAGTGATGGCGATTGGCGATTTAGAAATGCAATGTTGCATGAAATTGAGAAGATATTATTGAGCGTGAAAACCTTGAAATAATTAGAAATATGAGATACCTGTCTGAAAGAATAAAAGGTAAGATAAAAATAAACGAATAGCTATTTGCACTATAAACGTAGATTTGGCGAATTGAGCAAAATCATAAAATACCTTAAATCACGCTTGTTACCGAGTCGCGAACACTGGAAGGAATGGAGAGGCCTTTGCCCAGCAATGGGACGGTTCAGGCTAATAAATAAATAATTAATAAATAAATACCGAGTACAATTAGATACAAGTAAACGCCTACACCTTGTGCCATTAATTTACGTACCAGGTTTTCTATTTCCAAAAGGACGTTGCTATCAACTAAAACCCGGATGAAATAACACTTTATCTAAACTAAAAATCTCATCCAGGACCACAAAATGCTTATCAGTACAGCTTCCAACCACAAAACAAATAGGGCAATCAGGTAAAGAAAAATTATAATATCGTCAACTTTCCGCTTTCAAACCCGCTAGCAGTATGACCAATGCTCTCAAGTCTATCAAGGCGTATTAAATAGAAATCATCCATTAACAATAAGCTGTGCTTCAATCATTGGAATCACACAGTCATCGTCTAGAGCTGTTAGAAAGTATATTAAATTATAGTATTATTTGTATGGGAAACTTTTAAGATGAAAATAATTTTATACTTGAACATACAACTTTTGAAAATTTATCGATTTACCAATTTGCAAAAAATATATTAGAATCTTTTTTATTTTTATTGATTTATCTACACAAAAAAAAAACAGTAATAATGTTTATTTATAAAATTTGAAAAAAAAAAAAATGCTGCTAGTTCCATTTATAAGGAGCATTTATAAAATATGTATCTATTCTGTTTATAATTTGGCACTTCTCTCAAGAAAGAGAGATAAAACACTTGTTGAGCATCTATCTCTTTCTTGTAAGACATAAAAAAAATGTCTATGGTAATACAAATGATTTTTTATTTGACATTAATTTGACTTCAGAAGGCTTTTCTTATTAAAATGGCCAAAAGAAAATGCATACCTATGACACAAAATTACCAAAAAGGAAGATATTTGGAAGAGATCTACAGCAGAGATTGGCTAAAAGTTGAAGAAGAGAACTATATTATTATACTATTTTATAGCACATACTTCACTTTTTTGGACAGATAAGAATCTTCAGAAGTGTACTTAGTTGCATGTTAGTTTGCAGTGTTTTTTTATGAAAACAAAGTAATACAAATAAAATATTATCTCCCATTGAAATCTTACAGCCGATGCATTTACCGACCACTTACATAGACCTCACCAAACTCATGTTTTCTTTACAAAAATCACCCATTTTCCTTCAAATTCGATTTGTCAGAAGTTCAACCTACACTGGTTTAGTTTCTTGATTATTTTAAGCGTATACGTTCTAAAATCTAGTATTTTACGACTCAAGATCTGGTTCTAGCATAAAATGGAATTAATAATGTTCGCTGGGAAGCATAAATACGTATACTAGCAAATTCACGTGGTTTTGTTTGAATTTTTGATCGCCAAGATAGTTGGTCGTTTTCGTTGTTCAATACGGGATTGGTCATGAAAATTGGTAAGGTTTATATATTATGAGAAATTGTAAAATATTAATTGGATTTTTGAAAATACAGTTTGAATTTTTTATATCATGGGAGTTATCACTTATCAAAGGATAATCAGCCCATAATTTTCTCACTCTAGCGTGTGGGTTGGTAGATGTCACTGATGTCACTTCTATCTGTCAATTTTTTACTTAGACAAAGCCAGTTTTCTTTCACCGTTTTGAGAGCAGTAGTGATGAAATTTTTACACAAAATAATACTGGGCTGGAATCAAAACCACGACCCACAACTTTTAAATCAAGGCAGTTAACATTAGACCAACACTGCTCTTCTGCCCTACCATTTTATTCGAAAATGCATAATGCCAAACGAATTCCGAAATATACTTTTTTTTTCGGAATTATTTTGGCATAGCTGTCCGTAATTGTACGTGGTACAGTCAGACAAAACAAAATCAAGTGCATCATGAGTAGTTTATGTGGGAGTATGCTGCCAACGCTACAAGCATCCTTGGAGCAATAATAAAACGCTGGACAAATAGCCCATGTTTCCAATCTCGGACCAAAATGGCTTCTATTGTACATTTTATGAGACAAGAACCAATGGTTGGATGTGCGAAGAAATCATTAGTGAACTTGAAGGATTTATTTAACTGAAATCTACGCATATTTTATTTTGGCTATGACCCTTTGGCACGGAAGGTATGTCCCAGTTGTGGAACCTTTATTTCAATCATAATACTTTATTGGTCAGTGATATCTAATTATCAAAAATTTACATGTTTTTGAAGTCCACATAATACGGTAGTTTCCAGGGTCAAAATAATTACATTCTATTTAGTCCATTTTAGATTATAAAAAAAATATTGGACATGTCTTTTTTATTTTTTCGATTAAACAAAAAAGAACAAAGATAATAGCCTATTCAAGTTACTTGTGACGTCACTCTGCGCGAAAAAATTAAATGCCACGCATCGTGACGTCACACGTAACTTTAATAGGCTATATCTTTGTCATTTTTGGTCCAATTTACAAATAAAAAAATACGTGTCCCTTATTTTTGAATAATCTAAAAGACGGACTAATTACATTTTTTTAGGCAACTAGCCTATTATGTATCTATTTTCAGTTGCAATATTGTAATTCGTCAAAGATTCTGTTAGTTACTGGAATACAATGTATTAAAATATTAAACTAATAGTAGTATGAAATAAATAGACTCTAGTAAGGAATACTTCCGAAGTGGTCGATCAAAATTATTGTTCGCCAAAAATCTGATTAAGAGTAGGTACCACTTACATTAGGATCTCAAATAGTTTGTCAAAAGCTGTAAACGTTGTTAAAGAAAATGTAATTTAAGAAAGATTTTTCAAGATTTTAAAAGACACATTCTAATTGTTACGACCTTATAGGGTTTCGTTTTTGAAGTACCATTACTACAACCATAATAAATATAACTCCATGGAACATTGCCCGATAAGCAATAGGAATTTAATTTTCTTTCTGATAACTTATAACATGACACATTTTAGACGAAGCAAAATTATGGTTTTACTTTTCAATACAATTGAACAAATTATATTTTTTTTTTTTGTAAATATAAAAAAAAAATATTATATCTATGACTTACCAATTATTAACTTGTAGTATTGTTAACCCTGTATCTTGTGCTAATTGTTTCTTTTGGTCTTCAGAAGGGTACGGGTGCTGTAACAAAGAAAGACACACTTGAGCGAAACGAATCGGATACAAATAGAATTTGTGAACATCCAATTACGGACGAACAAATCTAAATTGACTTTAATTAAATCGGCCTCAGTTCCCCGATTGTGTACAATTAGATTTTGAGAGCATTTTAAGGATTATTTTGTGAAAAGAATTGTTTTTTTTTTGTCTTTTTTCTACTGGATCGTGGAAAGCTGTGTTCGTGAATTAATTTTGATGTATTGTTTGTCAACCTAATTAGGTGTTTCTTTCGTTTATTTTTATAAAGCTTTTGTATGAAATGCTATATTTTTACAAACCTGACTTGTATTATGTGGTTTTAAACAGCTAATTCAAGTTGGTTATTATAAATTTTCGTTTGCACATTTATTGTTATCTGAATTTGTTGACATTACTGGCATGTTTTCTAATTCAAATTCTTTATTTCAAACTAGTAACTCTTAATCGGATTTAGTATCATAAAATAATGTCAGGTTTAGGCATTATTGTTAAATTATTCCATTATTCATTTTCTTACATTTTCATCATTTCCAGCCAGAAAATTGTTATTTACCGATACAGAGAACAAATTACATTATTTATTCATCCTAGTATACCGGTGTTCATACAAAAAGCTACCAGGGCGACAGAAACACGCAACACGTACCATCCTAATGTTATTGGTTTTTGGCGTGCAACTAGAGAGCTTCGCGCCCCGTGAGACCTCCTACGTTTTATCTCGCCTTGGTAACTGAGAAATGTGTGTGGGTTAAATTATTAAGATATCGTCGGTTTGAGTCCCTGGTCGATCCTAATATACGCTAAAGAATAGAAAAACAAACTCACATTTTGTACCAACATTTTTAAAACCATCTTCATCTGCTAACTCTTTTGAAGTCGGTTTCCAGTCTATCTAAATTCAACTAAATACCAGTATTTTACGTGGAATGAATGACTTCCACAACCCCAGTTACTGGGTAAAACGAAACCCCTTGGAAAGTCTTTCAGGTAATTTCAAACCAAAACTTCCTATTTCAAGTTCATAATAATTCAATATTTGCAACGAAACCTGATTGGTCTACAAAAATAATATTTACATTTCAATTTTTATAAGTGTTGTAAGAATGCATCAGTTAAAGTAAACTAACTGTCCGTAGCCGCATGCGCAGGGTAAAGACGGTTACACACCGAGTGCATTGCTTACAATAAGACAAGCCTGTAAAGCCGTTTGTTTGAAAATCTTGATTTATAACGTCACATCACTTGAATTAAGATGTTTATGGAAATGCTAAATCTTCGGTCTTTAAAGCAAGTTACTCACTAACACTGCCAGTATGTAAGAACTTTGAATCAATACTGCAAATATTGATAATGATTTCTAGTAAAAAAGCGACTCATCTCTATAATATTCTTGTGTATTTCCTTTTTACCCGACTGCGCGACGCAAAGGAGGGTAATGTGTTTATCAGTCTATGTATGTATGTATGTATGTAAGTATGTATGTATGTATGTTTGTTTCTATGTGGCGTTCTAGAGACCAAACGCGTGGGCCGATTTTGATAATTCTTACGTCAATAGATTCGTCTTAATCTTGCGAGTGTCACTAAAGACATGACAGTAATCAATATTCACCACAGCGACAACCAGACGCCATATTGTCAAAATGAAAAAAAAAAGTCGATGAACTATGTCATGTGGGGTATCGTTGAATAGGTATTTTAAAATCATCTTTAGGTTCCCTTAATCGTTTTTCATTTTAAATAATAGTTTAGGATATATGACGATTTAAAGTTTTAACAAAACAATAATTTTCGCTCATTTTCTTACTTATTGATTAAGTTTTTATTTCTAGTACTCGTAAATAAACGGTTTTCCAACCAAAAAAGAAACAGTGAATAAGCATGACGAACAAATATATTTGGTAAAAATAATCTAAGTATACACAAGCACCAAGGAACTACTTTGGACCGAGCTGTGGTTGACCTAAGTTCACGCATTTTTGCTAAAGGTCATATCAAGCATAATTATGTAGCTTTGAGCCGAGTTAGGTCTCTAGAGAGACTAATTCACATTAATATTATAAACTAAAAAGTATGAAATAAAAAAAATAATTTAACGAAAAACAAAAAACCCGACTGCGTTAAAAATACACTAAAAAGAAAGAAACAAGCCCAATAGTTTGGAATTCCCTCATTCACACTCACAGTCGGGGCCCCTTGGGAAGATTTGATTGGTAGGTATAATTTGAATGGGCCCCGACTGTGAGTGTGAATGAGGGAATTCCAAACTATTGGGCTTGTTTCTTTCTTTTTAGTGTATTTTTAACGCAGTCGGGTTTTTTGTTTTTCGTTAAATTATTTTTTTTTTTAACATGTTTAAAAGCTACAATTCAAGCTGCAATGTTATTTATCAACATTAGCATAAGTTATATTAATCATATTTATTTATATCTATAATTTTTCTCATCTTTGGAATCCCTGTAATATTTTACAGCCATTTTTTGAAGCAAACAGTTCCAGTGCATCGTGTATTATAATCTGCCTAACCTTTTCTAGATTTTTATATTTGCTACCACACAGATTTGAGTGGACCTGTCCAGTCAGTGCAAGCATTTGTCAGTTATCGTGTAGCTCGACTCAGAACAAGGAGCTCAACAACACGAAGGGTTATTATAATCTGCCTAACCTTTTCTAGACTATTATATTGCTCGGCATTCTGTGCCCTTTTGTAAGACCATAACAACTGTCAAATATCTACAAAAGCCAGAAGTAAATCCTAACGCACTCAGTGTATCCCAGCCTAAAATACGCGGTAGGTCCACAAACTCCTGCGCACCTAAGTTTATTATTACAATAACGGGTGTTTGGCTATTGTCGAATTGCACTAATGCATTCCTAATGCACGTATGCTCAGGATGTTAGCTTCGTATGTTTGTTTGTTCGACGCACTGTTTATTCGATCATGGCGGCCGATTAATCGATATTTCGAATAATTCCGATGTATTACAAGATGAAATTAATGTTGTTTCCGCAGCTGAGTTGAAGATAGAATTGGATTCGTTGATTGGTGTTCGATGAAAGTCGGGATTGTAATTGTGAGAACTTTGTTTAAATTGCTCTGTAGTATATAGCTGGAGTATTTCTTTGTTTATACTTATAAACGCAAGAGTGTTTTACCTTTTTACATAATGGAAGAATGGTTTTATACTTCATGACCATGTTTAGTTATATTTTAATTATTTTTTATTATACTTACTTCATGACCATGTTTAGTTATATTTTTTTTTCCCAGTGCGGGCCAGGTGCATTTAGTTTCTCATGATAGAGATACTTTTCGATTTTCATGCCAGTGAGCCATGGATATACCTACGCTAGTGTCTAAAATTAATTGTGTAGATTTATGGCAAAATGGTTTCAAAATTTAGTTTTTTTATAATTTCTTGAATTTTTTGTTGAGAGGAGCAATTCTTTAGACTTTTAGTAAATTGCAAAGAAGAAAAAAAACATACAATCGAACGGCTTTTTCGATTCCATTATAAAAAGTGGATATCAAAAATTTATGGGAACCATTAAGGTGGATACAAAAACAGAAATATGATAAGCAGAAGTCTCGGATAACGGGATTGTCAAAGATTCAATGTTATACCAGAGACCGCTTTTTGTGGCACCGCGATAAGAAAGAAAGTAATTGATTTTCAATCGAAAAGATTAAGAAAACCTCTTTTTTTTTGTTTTCTTCTTATGAATTATTTAGACTGTAGTTTTTGAAGACATGAAAAGTAAGCCGGTTACTACCAAACCGTTTTATGTATGTATAATTATTCTGAAAGATTTTTTGAGTGGCAACTCTTAGGCCAACTTATAAGAGTCTGTGAGCAGCTTGACCGGCAATACTGTGGTTCTTTGAATCAGTCAGTTGTCGAGCAAGGGAAGTTCTAAAAGTATTTTTACTGTTTTTATTTTAATTTAGCGATGATTGTGTGATGTGGTCAACTGTGAAGCACGCTTGCCTAGAAGTAACCTATTCAATCATACCAGCGTTGTCAGTTGAGACAATCCATTGAACTTCTCGAGTAGAAAAGATTACATACAATGCTTCTACAATATCTGAAAATTAGTCAACAACTTGGAATATTTCTCTTTGTTCATGAATTCAATATAAAAAAGGCTCATAAAATCGTCAAAATCGAAAAGAAAAACCCTGTAAGTCACCATCTTACAAGCAAATAAGAAAAACTACAGCCATCTCAATATATTGTTTTCAACCGTATGCACCAGGGCCTCATAAACAGTATAGAGATATCAAATTTCGCGAAAGCAATCCCGTTCGCTTCTCATCCAGTGTTGCCCGCCGTAAATCACGGGAACGCATTAAAATCGCGATTATACCCGCCATAAGTTGCCGATAAATCCAGAATCGAGAGAAAAGGCTTTAGGGTTATGGTTAGAAAGTTGTTGCGTGTAAAAAATTTAAATATTTTGACAGGTGAAAGTTAACCTTCTATTGGTGACGTGCCGTCAATTTGACACCTATTAACTAAAACCACTGAATATGTGACGAACAACTGTTTCCTCTCACCTGCACTTCTCAGTAGCTGCATTTAGCTCAGTTTGGCGTCCGATTTCACAAAAATGGGTCATTGTAAACGCACAGATGATGAGATATAGGATACCCGACGTCAATTTGACGTCACGTCACCAATAGTGTCCGTAATTTATACTATTATCAAGTTGCAATTTTTCATTGAAAATTAATCCAAATGACGAAGATTACGAGTATTAACACTGAGATTTTAAAACAAAGTAGCAGTAATGAGTTTGAACAGAATCACTGAGTGGAATCTGATCGTAACACGAAAAGTGACCAGAAAGTCCTGAACCTGACACGGACTCCGAGGATGAGTTTTTTAGTAATTTGAAAAATAATAGGGTTTTGTTGCTCAATAAGTGCCGCAAAAAATTAAAAAAGAACATCACATCTATACAAGTAGTGCAATAATCCTGCCTTAATTACCTAAAAAAAAACCCACTCCTCACCAAAATTAATCTTCTTTTTTTTCCACTGTAGTAGTATGTTAAAACATTTTTTTTTCGTTACTTATTAAAGTATCAATAAGAACTGATCGTTGGATTTCATTTTGATTTATTTATTTAATTTTATCTTCATTGATTTCGAAATCTACAAAAATGCAACGTGAATATTAATACTAAGTTTGTGTTAATAATATACGTAAAATTTTCTATTGTAATAATATATAAAAAGTGTTTAATTTATGAAAGTAAGATATCTACTTGAAAATAAAGCCATTTGTTTCATCTCCATGCACTTAGTTGTCCTGAAATTCGGCTTTGCAGAAGTACGTCAAAATGACGGTACGTCACCAATACTGTTACTCAATCTGACGTCACCAGTAGAAGGTTAAGTACCTTTTTTTTTGCTTTGTGAAATCATCAAATAAGTACTCCCACCCAGGGCAAGGCGGGAATGACGGGTGTCCTTTATTAACCCTTTACGTTCCGGGGTCACGGTATTCGTTAGTCCCGTGACCCCGGAAGGTTAGAGATACCGACAAAAAAAATCGAATGTCAGAGGCTAATGGCGCCAAATTGCATATCAATTTTACAGAAATTGAAATCATTTAATTTAAAAAAAGTGCATCAACTTTATTAATTTAGTAAACTTCTGCAATAGGTAGTACCTATATAGGAACATAAGTATGGTAAAAAACTCAATTTAAGTAGGTAATAATATTATTTTCAAATATTATTATGGCAGCATCGACAACCCTAGTGTTGCCGCGAGAAAAAAGGGCTAGCTTCGAAAAATCCGCTCTTGCTACTATAAATTTTGTTTCGCTATGTGGAGGAGAAACAATCCATTTGTTGGCACCTAAATCTATGGGGTGAGCGAATGAGAATATGTAAATACGCGTTGAGGGACTGTGAAAGCGAAGTGCGACGGAAAAAAACGACTTTTGCCGAATTAAAGTTGAATAATGTCTTGATTTTCTGTTGCTCTGTTGTTTTTTATCCGGGTATAACTGGATAAAAAGAAAAACGGTGATTTTTAAATACGAAACAATGCAAAAAGAAAATTAATTAGGAAGTAAGCTCTACAATGAAAAACATTTTGAGTAGCTTTTTCTTTTTTTCATAAGCTATCCCTAAATCTTTAACAATAATTTATAAATAGTGTAGTTAAGACTGCAGTCAGTGCAAATATTTCTTAAAAAAGAAACTGTAAACGTCAATTTAATTCCACAGATAAAATATGTTTGGCTTAGTTATAAGTACGTTACAAAAGCCGATACAAATCGAGTCTTCTTATTTATTTACTAGCATATCCTCACACATAAACCGATCAAAAATAAATACAAAAAAGTTACAGCAAAAAACGTGAAAACTCCTCACTAAAATATTCACTTGAACGCGGCAACAGAAAACCGAAATTCCCTAATGATATGCGTCTGCAAGCATAATTCTTGTGCCAGGGAAAGTGTATGGAGTATTTTACAATTTTCCCAGACTCCAGAGTTGCCATAACAATAATAATATATTCACGGGCCCCGGTGATTTCCGGAAATGTCGTAAAAATAAAAATCATAGCGCCGTCTCGGAGGAACCTCGGGTTATCTGAAGGGGATGTCGACGTATTTCGGCGAGCTGATGGAGACGTAAAAAGTTTGACAGCTTTTATAGTATATTGTCTATTGATAGAGTATTGTCTTTTAGTGTTGTTGCTTTTTGACAGCTGTTTTAGTCGATTAGTCGTTACGATTCTTTTTAATTTTAGTTTTGAACAGCATTTTACATATTTCAGTGTTGAAATAGAGAGTGAAAATAACCAATTTTGACTTCTCAAAGCTTTTTACCTCCAAAATGCTTCACGATCTAAACAGTCGATCCCATTCCACACGTTCCTTAGTTACCGAACAGAGACGGTTTCGCGGCAAAGAGTGAATGCGAAACATGTGATGGATTAAATTTTTCGGCACAACGACGTGACATCCACGGATTGAGCTTTAAATTATGCACGCTCCGCTTCCGCGCGTCAAAAAGAGCGCGAATAAGTTTTTTTTTTCAAAGTAAATTTAGGTTATGTAAAGTAGCTGGTGAAATGAGTTTGGCAATCCTGTCACAGACGTTTTTAACGTAGAAAATAAAGAAATATATTACCATAGAGACTAGAGAAAAGAAACATCGAATATTTATTACAAAATAAACAGTTTAGAATGTAATATCTGCAGTCACATCTGTCATAACCCCATTTCAATTACATTTTAAAGCACAACTGATGCTCCACAAAACAAAATCCCTGACATTTTAATACAACACAACACACAAAGCTATTTTAAGCATAGTTTACAAGCAAAAGTCGTTAGAGGGTAGGAACCGACCACAAATAGACGTCAAAAAACTATGGACCCCTAGTACGTGGCCTTTATGTTCCACCAGGGACGCATAAAGGTACGGAGGTGGCCCTAACCCTATCGAAGAGATGTGTGACCGTGTGATGGATAGCACTATCACAACCCTCCCGGTCCTTCTGTTTTCTACCCGACGTGTCTCCTTGTTTATTTATTTTATGTTTTGTTTATGTGCGAACACGAGGACCGGCGATACATTGTCGTTTTAAATGTGAAATATTTTCTGTAGTTCACTTTTTCTCTTCTCTCTTTTTCGCCAGAAAAGATTGATGGCTTTCGTGTTTTAGTTGCGTCAGTTAAGCTGCAAAAGCGTGAGATTATAGAGATGCAAAAACATAAAAACATTTGGCACAAACGCTCAGTTTTAGAACCTATAACCGAAAAATCAAATGTGTCACACAAAATAATTCACGTTTCATTGCAGCTGCCGCGTAAAAAACGTAACAAAACTGATTGATTCTAACACATGTCCATGCGAAATGAAAAGTACTAAATCCTAAAAAACTATCGACTAAAATAATCGACTAATTCTCTTTTAGTACTAAATGGGAACGAGCATCGCTAATTGAAAGACACCTGTCAATTTTCCAAGTGGCGTACACCATTTTTACGTAGCGAGCTATTCGATGGCATAAAGAATTCAAGTGCCCTATCCGGAGCTGCCGCGACAGGATAGCACCTAAATTATGCAGATCTATAATGGACAGCCACCGTCCAATGTGGAAACGAAAATAGTTTTTGGGAACGTTTGGAAATGTTGACTCTAATTTGCTTGGTGTTTTTTTTTTATATTTATGGTCTGAGAGCAATAAATTGATAGTTTCAAAATGAACAGTAATTGTGCATTTTTTTACTATGCAACTTTAATGATAACTGTCTATGACAACTCAGTACTGAATCTGTCTGAAATATAATAAAAAAAAATAGAAAACAAAAAAGATGATAATCATTATTCTCAATTTAAATACCGAGAACAAACCCTTTCGTTGCCTCAAACCCGACATCATCCGAACAAAAGCTGATGTTCCCGAAAACCGAAAATTGAAAATCGAATTTTCACTAAAACGCGCCACTATTATTCCCGTGAATCGCAATACCAACAATGGCGCTAGTGAGACGGTAAATGGCATCGATACTAATCTGTGGAGCCGGAAGAGTCCGCGCTGACGGCCGTTCGGAAGCCGCAACTGGGCTAGGAAATGAGATAGGTGCGTTCTAACTCCTAGCGAGCTATGCTAGCCTAGTACCTGTCTCACAATGATGGAATTGGGACAATAGGTGACATGTGTTAGATTGTGGGCCATGGCGTTATTGTCTCAGTGTTCCTTTGTTTTGTGACTAATTTAGCTTGAGAGGAACGTGTCGGTCTTGAGCTGTCCGGGATTTAGATTAATGGTAACAAACAACTAAGTTATGAAAGGCATTTGAGATTTGAACACCAGAAGACTAAATGGCAGATGTTTCTTTCTACGTTGAAGGTTCCCCCATAAATAAATATCCGTTTAAAATCAACCATTAATACTATACAATAAGACAGTTCTGTTCCCCACACTATGTTTGGGCACACTCTTACTACAAAAGTAAAACAATAAAGAGTTTTGCATATCAATCGGGACATCAAAAGAGGCCGTATCATTAAAAATTAAGAAAAAGAAATATGTAGACCAGGTTACTGTATCACCTCACTCAATTTGAAACCTTGCTTCTTTCATGTAGGGTTGAAAATTGTGTGTGATAGGCTTCATGACTGTAGGAAATAATAGTGCATGTGCGCCTGCGCAGGCGGTGAGCTCAAACGGTTGCCAATAAATGTGAAGTAAATGTAAAAAGAAGTAATATTCATGAGGTGCTCGGAGGATGCTCTCGAGTCCTAGGGATGGCACTCAATGTCCTTTGGAAATCATCTTGTGACATTTTACGACACAAACTCAAAAGTATAAAACTAGTGGTGATTGACTTAGGGTAGTCCTTATAACAGATATCATCTCTATTGCGTTTCGATACTAAAAATCTAAATTGTATGAGCCCCAAACCTAACTTTGAAGATAGTATTTTCAGTACATTTCATCATGAGTGTTGTTTTCAGGAGGTTTAAAGATTGTCACCGTTTGTGCATTACATAATCAGTCTATAATTTTCCACACTGCTGGGACACAGGCTCTCTGTGTGAGGGAGATGGGTTGTCAATCCACCACGCAGGCCCATTACGTAGTGGTAGATTTCATGCCTTCGAATTTTTCGTCTTGGACATGTCGGTTTCCTCAAGATGATTTCTTTTAATTTTAAGAGCAGTGGTCATGACTAAATTACAAAATTAGTAATGTGCTTGAATGTGTTCGAACCCACGAATCTGAAGCCGATACTAACACTTTATGATAAGTTCAAAAAGTGGTCTATGAAAACATCGAACATCATCAATAATGTTGTCATCTAAAATTGGAAAATAGGCTCTAGTTATATCAAAATCAAAACTACTAAGCTTTATATTGGTTTGCGCAGTGTTTAAGCGATCGACTGTTACGCAGCGCGTCGCGGGTTCTTTTCTCGCACAGTACAAATATTAATGTATTATCTACATGTAGTTATTTCGGGTTTGGATGTTAGTGTATGTGAGTTTCTTTGTTTGTAAACGCACCCATGATACAGGAAGAAATTCCTAGTGTGGGGCAATGTTTCATAGAAAATAAACCTTATCTAGTTCAGATTTCTATCTCACTAGACGCAACATATCAATGTTTTTACATTGGTAGAGTCAGAAATATATAAGAATAAATTGCTCGGTTATCTGATTAAATGAGAATGTTCTGATAATGATATTCTGAGATGTATCTTAACTAGTATCAATGTCTTTTATCGATGTTAAGTTGATTTATTTTAAAACTAGCATCTGCTTTATGCTATTTTAACGATTCGAGATATCTGATCATGAGTAAGTAGAATAGAATTATAATGCACAGAAGACCTTTGAAAAAATATGGAAAAAACGGTATCAAAATATTATAGACATGAAATAACAAATATTGTGTCTACTATTCACAGCACCAATCAGAAAAATAATGAAAAAATGTTCGTAGAGAATATTCCCCAAAAATAGTCCAGAGGCAACCCTATTGTGCGTCAATTCAGTCTGTTTTGCATGCGACTCGAAGCAATAAATAACGGTAGGGTTGGCAAAAAGTGCCGCTCGGAGCAGGCTATTGTGCCTCCGTCACAGGCGATACCAAGCTTAGATTGTGAACCGACAAAACGGGAGATTGACGTTAATTTAGTACTCTCAAATTTTGCTTAATTACCTACACCACGAATTTCTAAACGAAAAAAGTTTGAAGCAACAATCCAATCCATAACAACAATAGACAAAAGAACCGCATCTGTCAAAACTAACGTCCAAAAATAACCGCCGCATTAAAATCGACTAAAACCACATTCAAAATTAAAATCGTCTAAATAAAAATACGATCAAAAACGAGCCGATCCGTAACGAATCGGTTGCATAAATTAAGCGCGTGTCGCGCATTGATTAGTGCCGCGAGCAAATAAATAATAATCGAGTCCATTCGATTCTGATTCGAATGAATCGGATCGAAAATATACCGGTCGTTGCATTTACACAGTCGATAGCGCGTTATGTGAGATAAAACATGCATTATAGGACTGTGGTGTGAGCCGATCTACATGTCTATGGCTTAGTATCGATTACACGGGGTTTTTATAGATACTAGCAGTAATTTGTGTTCGATGCGTCCAGTAGATTATCGAAATACAATGCTTGAATTAACATTCATATGAAACGGTAGGTGTTAAATGTAATTTTGAATAATTAGTTTTGAGAACTACTCTTTTTTGTTAGAGAGCAAGCACCCAAGCTTTTTTGCATTGTATTCCAGATGGTCTTTTAAGGCCAAAAGTCCATTATTCATCATATAGAAGGCTATTTGAAACTGACCACTGAACTGCCCTCCAATGTCAAGTAGCTCGTCTGCGATTTGTCCATTTGTCCGCCGTTGCAGGTGAGCCAGTAATTTTTCTTGAGGCACCATTTGCCGACCAACGGTGTAAACACATTTTATCGAAACTATTGTTCCTTTAACTGTCGCCCAACGCTCCAAACACAGACAGGTCCAGATAAGACATCCAGGATCGGCTCCAATATAATCAGACCCTATCCTCTCCTATCATTATAAGTTACTTTCAGATAAACTTAATCACACGTTCATTTCTAAATCTGTCTGTCTCCATAAAGCCGGTACCACACTGCACGCAGCATATCCGCCGCGCACCGGGCCGCATAAACAGGGCGATATCGCGAACGCCGCTTGACAAATTTCATATCTAACAGATATCGATGCGGTGTAAATCATCGCGCGGTCTCGCCCGCCTGCATGTCGCCCGCTCCGCGTGAGTTATAGATGTGGATGCAGCTTTATTTTACGAGCATGACGTGTGATGCGTAGTGTGCGTAAGCGCAGTTCAAGCGATTGTCGAATGTTTGAATGTCATTTTGTGTTGACTGACCTATGAGTTGTGAGGTATGACATTATTTTAGGGTGCTTTGAATATGCTTTGGAACGTGGGTCTAAATGGCACAAGTGTCGATTGAGAGGTGCTTTTCTGGACAAGTGTCAAGTGCCAGTCTCAAAACAGATATATAACTTTCCAGGGTTTACGTGCTGTGGGTTAAATTGCTACGGTTTCTTTGAGGAAATATCAAAATGGATCACTTTTCACACTGTTAGCTGGTGCATGCGATGACAACTTTTTCGTCTATACTGTTCGAAGTAACCCCCAGTGTACTAAGTCGAAGATTATAACAAAAAAATACCAGGAGAGCAAGACGTGCACAACATCATGCCTACCAGGATTACATAAGATATAGCAAGTAGAACACAGCGCTATCTCACGGAGGCGGGGAGCCGCGCCCCGCGGCGCCGCAAATATTTGCACGCCGCCAACGCCCTATGTTTGCCTAGTACATAGCTCTTGTGCGCACAACTCCTGGCGCTGTTGATGCCTTGGTAACTTGCAGTTATGGCGGATGTTTACTCGGATACTTTTAAGTTTTCTTGTTATGTTGCAAGGAGGTGAACTGTAGTGAAGTTCATAGACTGATTTATCTAGAGTTCAATTGAAAACTTGCTTCTGCTCCGAATGTTTCTCTGAGACCTGGTTGTAAAGTAGTGTTAAGCAACCTGAAGATCTAGCTTAGTTTTCCGATAGGTATTGGCAAAAGTTTTAAGAAAGTAGTTTTTAAAAATCAAATGCATGTATATCGTTTTTCTCAAACAGTCTATTCTATTCTTTTTTTGACATTCACATCCTCGTTTCCTTTGACATTAAGAAGATTGTCTAACTCCCCACCCTCTGACTGTATACCACACAAAAACTCAGATAACAAGGAAACCAAAATCATAAGACAAGCCCCTCAAATCCCAAAACACGGCAGGTCACACCTGGGTCATACTACCGAACATCTCAGCCGATGTCACACATACAGGCGTGAAGGTACAAGTCTGGTCCCTGCCGACAAATCGCCGGGCCACGCCAATGCTGTGTCGTCAGCGGAGCCCGAGGCAAGGGGCGGAGCGCCCGCCCTTGCACACGTCCGCTCGTGTCGCCAAATTGGACAGAAGAAGTAATGGGAATCAGGGGTCCCGAAGGTCCTGTTTTGGGTTAAAAGTCAGTAATTGGTAGGCATAGGTTTTTGAATGGGTGGGGCAATGGATAATGATAGTGTTTTTGGTTGTATTGTCCCGAGATCGTTTAAATTAGTTAGTTTTTAGTTCCATCAGTTACCATCAGTTGTATTGTGTACTTTTCGGGCTGTTGTCTACAACTCCACGTCAAAAGCACGTTTTTTGGCGCATAAGTTTCAAAAGTCTTCATCAATATTACCTAGAAAATACTTTTTGGACTATTTGTGAATAAAAATAAGTCAACATCATTTACTCAATCGTCCATGTGGTTTTTTTTTTCTGAAAAATTTTTGATTGGAGACTCTTTTGAGCACGTACATATGCTTGTGTTAGGACTTAGGAGACTCGGCTTCCAAAGCATTAGAGTTGCATATGCCTTATAAAAATTATCTCCTAGTAATTCCACCAATTCCTCGTCACATTATATCCGACTTTAACTCTTAGCCTCCATCTTTTTTTTTTTTTTTTTTGGGACAAACCCACCACACTATTCCCAAACCACTGCAACTCCTGAAAGCCAGAATCAACAGTGGCAACCACCAGAAAAGCGCCGAGACAAGACGAGACAAAATTAGCCTCCATCTAACACCAGTAACCCCCAAAATGACTGGTATCAACACGAGCACGACAAATCAAACACAGTAATCTCCTATTCTAAGACGCCCGGAGCCGTCCGTGTCCAGTGTGCGGTGAGCCTTGCTTGACATCCGATAAATCAGCCGGATAGATCCGATCGCCCGGATCGGAACCCGGTCTAGAATAAGTAATGACTTGGAGACGAACAGACTTGTGTTCTGTCGTAATTATTTAATTAATTGAAGTAGATGAGTTGGAAAGGGTTAATTTAGAACATAGACAATAATTGTCTACAAAATCAAGGAGGTTATAAGTTACAATGGTTATAAAATCTCTTCTTTATAAGAAGTTTGGATGAGTCATAATAACTTTGGGCAATGTAAAAGATTAGCATCGCGATTCAATTAAAATAATCATAGCTCTATCTACTAACAAACAACCCACGTTATTATGTGAACAAAACAAAAGCACAAATTAGAAAACAATCTCCTACAAAGTCGCTCACATGAATGGCCGAACAATTACAGAGCACGAGTCAAAATGACTCGAAACATATTTTTTCTAATCCCTTCCCACGCATAAAGCTCGCTAGTAATTACAGGTTTGGCTCTGTAATAACATATCGCATCAATAAAATTGTATATCATTCAGTTGTGTTTCCCGCGAACGCGTTGGGTGATTAGCGCAGCCATCTTGTGGGCGGGCACACCCGAAGGCGACACGATCTCCGATTCCATTCTCAAAAATAACACTAATCGGCGAATCGAGCACGCGCTCCAACACCCGAACGTGTGTTTTTCAAATTCAGAACGCACCAAACGTCCTGCGACGTTATTACCGCGCAGGGATTTGACTACTGTCACTTTTGACAGATGTGATTGACGTTTATAAATACCGCGAGTCAAGTGCGAGCTTGTTATATTACGTTCGGGAATTCAACAACTTTTTTTTTTATCAAGACGAAGGGCTTTTAAATGTCATTGTCGTTTTCTAAAATTTAATTAAGGATGTCGTCGTGGACCCCATCTTTTTTGGAGTTGCTGTTGATTTTAAACATTTTCCTGCTGTATCTTTGCGGTGTAATGTTAATTAACCAGTTTCGTTCGTCGTAGCAGATGAGTGCATATTGAAACGTCAAAAAGTGTATGTTTTCTTTTGCTTCTCATTTTCGGTGGCTCCCCAATACCGCCGCGTCATGAGCGAGACAGCCCGGCATCGGCCGACGGACGCTGGGTTTTGAGAGATGGAATAGAAAACTGGCTGTTTTACCAGGAAATAGACGGGGAATTGGAAATTTCAATTTCGTTTTCAGTTGGTTACTTTGTGTTACGAATGGAAGAACGTTGTTAGCAATTCGGGATGTGAAACAAAAGAAAAAAATCGCGTCGACAGACCGAACGGATTGACAAGTCAGGATGAGGATGCATTTTTAAAACTCATCTGTCATTTGGGCACATTTTTTCTGAACAGATTGGATATTCATAACGTACAAGCAGCAAACCTAATCAAGGTAGTTTTTACCAAAAATGAAACAATTACCGTGTTAAGTAATACTGTAACCGAAATGAATAATCAAACTAAGACGTCGTCCAAAAGTTTAATCCAAGAAGCAAACAGAAAATCATTCATTCATATTCATAGTGGAAACAGGGAGCGAGGCTTTCACGAAAATGGCTCCCTGTTCCTAGGAAGAGTCGGGATAAGATGCATGAATATTAACACGGCAGCGCTACCAGGGAGCTATAACTATATTAGAGCAAGCGCTCGCACTGCATGCCAACGGTAGGGGCACGTTTGAAGTTGCGCCCGGCTACGTTCTGAAATTTGACATTTTGACAGCTCTCCGACGTTGGCTGCCTTGTCTCTCGTCCCCCTCGCTCGCCTGCCACCTTTTATCCGCCATCCCTCTCACACAATAATAACATTACGTGCACGAGATTCCTGTTTCTGCTACGTCTGACTTCTGATATGAATTGTTAATGCATCGGTAATTGATATTATAATTTTGATAGACCATTTTGTTCTAATGGTCGTGGCTTTTAGTGTGAGAGCTCCGATATCTTCGTAGTAAATGTTAAATATGTCATGTGATACAGCTTTTATGTGGTGTTGGGGTTCTTGCGCTTTGTTTGGGCTCGTCTTTGTGTGAACGATATAATGGATTTTGGTTATACTGTTTCAATCAGTTATCTTTGCTTTGTGATCTTCGATTTATTGGTACTTTACCTAATAATGTTTCGAAGTCACATGATATTATGCTTTTGTTTTAATTTAATTCTTTTTCTTGTTGCTGTGATGAGAAACTATGTACCTATTGTTTTTTTTTCCTTGTGTCTCTGTTGCACTAAATAAAATATCTATCTATCTATCTATTAGTGAATGGAAAGCTTTTTACTTCAAAAGTCGAAAATTAGATATAGACTTCAGTGTTATGAGGTTTTCCAGTGACCCAAAATAGAAATCTCAAAATGTCACAAACCAAAAGAAAAGAAATTGCACAATAACCTCAAGACAGCAGACAATCACAATGTCAGTAGGCGAAACCAATCGTTGAAACTGCTTTTAAAACAGAAAATTGCTCTAAATTCTAAGACAACACAACAGACAAGTCACTTCAAAACCAGAGAGTCCATTGACATAAATTTCACACATCAAAGTCATGATTTTAAACACAGCATTAGCAAGTGCAATGAATTTTTCAAAAATCGAACGACAGCCACTGAATTGACACTAGAATGACATGTAGACGTTAAAGAAAAACGAAAAACACCGTTTCGAAAAAGACGGTCTAATTTACAGGCAATTTGAACATGTGCTAATCCAAATCTGGACCAAAAAATAGCTCAGAGAAACTTAGGACAAGCCTGTCAATCGACTGTCAATGTCCTGGCCAAAAAAGAGGTGTATTTAAGGCTCAAAATAGCCCGTCAATCAACCCTTTCAGAGGAGTAAGCTGGCTAAATTCGCACTACTCCGGGGGGAAATTCGGTGACGGTAGGAAATAGGAAAAAAATAAGGATAGTGGATGGTGTGCAGCCATTGTTGCAGCGGATCGGTTTGAGGTTTAAATAAACGATGCGGTGTAACTAAATGTGGAAGGATTTTAAATGTCTGAATAGTGGCGGAGAGGATGGGAAAGAGCTTGATGAGTGTTGGGGCAAATGGAAAACTGACACTTGATGAGCTTAGCTAGATCATTGTTCACTCGGTCATAATCATGGGCAGACATTTGTTGCAGGATCCAAAACGTTAAATGCATTATCTGGGACACGTCGAGCTTCATTATGTCTGAATTCAAATGAAATAAATCGCTAGACAGATTAAATATTGATGGCAGTCGTTAATTAAGCTCAAACTATTGAACTAAATCTCTTTAAAATTTATAAAGTAGCCCTTTGTCCTGAAATCTTCCTGAAATTGGAAAGCTGCGAGCTTTCCGAGCGGCGCTAACAGTAGTTATTGACAAGTAGCATCCTCCATGATGGAAGAACATTCCAGAATCCTTTCAAGATAAAATTTCTTCTACGTTAAATGTATAAAACAAAATGTTAAATAAACTTTGACTACAGTTAAAACAAATCAAAGTTATTCTCGCAATTTCCAAGAACAAAAACGTTTGCAAAACCGAAAATAGTTGTTTGAAAAACACAATTTACATTTAGTTTGACGCAAAGAAACGGCCCCGTCCTACCAGGGCATCATATCAACGTGGAAACATCAAAGAAACTAAGAACAAAGTGAAAACAGAACTTGGTCCGTTTGATTAGGCGCGTTCTTAACATACGACCGCCTCGGGCAAACGCTTTGTTACACCCATCCTTTGTGTAGCTACGTTGAAACAATCAAAGCTTACTTCTTGTCGATTGTTGGGCTCCTGGTACCTGAGTGAAAGGAAGCTGACGGCAAAGCAATGGGCGAATTGTGACCGTCAATTTTGATCAAGGAGTTGTGACATAAAGAATTGGGTTACGAGCTCAAAAGATGTCTCGTGCTTGCAACTTGAACGTTGACATCTCGTGTTCCGATTCACAAAAGATTTTGTAGCGGAGTTTTCTAGGAGCTGTTTGAGATCCATCTTTGACAGTGTCAGTTTTCCCTGATCTTTGCCAGTTCTACATAATTCACAAATAATTATATTGAAAGTTTCCATTACAACAGGATCAGTAAGTTGCAGAAAATAATCTGTTCTCCCCAAAAAGGTAAATTGCTTGTCGTTTTTAGGGTTCCGTAGTCAACAAGGAACCCTTATAGTTTCGCCATGTCCGTCCGTCCGTCCGTCCGTCCGTCCGTCCGTCCGTCCGTCCGTCCGTCCGTCCGTCCGTCCGTCCGTCTGTCCGCAGTTTAGCTCAGAGACGCACAGTACTAGAGAGCTGTAATTTGGTGTAAATATACGGATTTGTTGTGCCGAAAAAGTGGTAAAATAAAATCTCGTAAAATATTTTTTTTTAGGGTACCTCCAGTACTTACACGTAAAGTGAGGATTTTTTTTTTCTCGCGTACCCCTTAGTGTGGGGTATCATTAAATAGGTCTTTAAAAAATAATGTGAGCTTCCATTAACATATTTTTGATAAAAAAATTCGTTTGTGAAATATTAAGCTTTAAAGTGCTAAATTTTGCTCGACTTCAGTGTCCCCCCCCTCTACCAGCTAAACGGTTATGTTTGGGGGTGTGAAAAAATTCACAATAGTAGTATATAAGGTGCTTTAAAAATATCTGCCAGGACTTGAATGGGGGGTGGTATTGTGTTTATAGATTACTATAGTGAAGAAATTTCGTTCCCCGGAACAGTCAATTCAATTTGAGACAGTAAACAAGTTAAATCAACATTGGCTCTACTCTGCATAATGTGGTTCACAAATTACGCGCGTAGTGTCGCTTCGTCAATGAAACGACTGCTATCTCTTTCTATCTGTTCTGTGAATGAAAACTGAAATCAGCTGACTAGTTTCGTCTCTACATAACAAGTGTTTAAAATGTGTAATTACTTACCAGATAACGCACTCTTCCAAAAAACTGACGTAAATAAGATGATAAACTTCCCATCACACTTAAAACAGGCTTTGGAATGACAAGTTAGTGTAAAGAATCACAATTGTTTAAACTACTTGGATTATTATCAAATAACGATAAATTACAGTAACTTGGCGTGTTTAAAAGTTAATCATCTTATTTACAACAATTGCACAGAATTTACACTTATTTACACACTCCCTACCTACTGATCTACAAAACTGTTGTGAAATGGAAAGGGTGGAGTCCTTCTCGATTTAAAAGTCGCCACACGTAATTATCGCTCACATCGAAGACACGAGCTGCATCCCTGGTACTCGCAAGAGGATGACGCCGGAAGAAATCCAGCACTTCCTCTTCAAGATGGGCAGAGTATGGAGGCCTGCCAGCGTCAACGGGAGGCGGGTCAAAGCGGCCGTGTTCACTGAACCTGTACACAGCATTCAAAATTGTGTGATGGCTCACTCGCACACCAAACCTCAGCTGGTATAAGTTCACTGCATGCGCAGTTACGGAGTTACACTCGCGGTAGCACAATACCATTTCAAGGTATTCTTGGTTGGAAAACCGTTGTCTCGGAGGCATTTTTACAGGAAGCCGCAAACCGGAACTGCTAAAAACTAACTTCCGAGCGGGCGGGCGGCGGGACGCGACTGGCGAGCGGGCGCGGGCGGTCAGCTGGCGCGTGCGACGAACGGGGTAGTGCGGGTGAGGGTGGGGGCGCGCGGGGCTGCGCGTTGACGACCGACGAGCCGCCGCGCGCCGGCGCGCAGCCCAGCAGCGGCATCGTCTGATAAGTATGGCAACAGTGCATGAAAGGCGCCGCGCGCCGCGCGTTTTGCGAAATAAAATTGAAATGAATTCGGTGCGGAGCGGCAACGCGTAACTCTACTGGATGGTTTTATACTAATAAATTAAGTCAAATTTATACGTATTTTTTTTTGTATGAAAAAAAATATGACAAATAGTCAATTATTTATCTTTACTATTGTAATCTATAAACGCAATACTACCCCCCATTCAAGTCCTGGCAGATATTTTTAAAGCACCTTATATATAACGAAGTTTAAAAGAAAATTATCATGACTAAGTAGGCTTTACAACTTTACGAGTAATAGTCGACCAACTTATAAAATGTACTTGGATATCAAATTTTCTTAAACAAAATGTATCAGAGACAACTGCAAATGTAAGTTTGTCAACTTTATTTTTACAGCTTTTATAGGTATGTTTTTTGGGGATTTTTTTTTTTTTTTTTTTTTTTTTTTTTTTTAGCGTGGTAAAATCATCAAATGAGTCCTCCAACCCCGGGCAGGGCGGGAGGGACTGTCAGACTTCTACTGACTAAAATCCACGGTGTCCTTCATAGCCTGTTACGTTCCGGGGTTACGGTAAGGGAGTAATCCCGCTACCCCGGCAGGCTTTGGCCCTCTGAGAGGGGGGCCCCGTCATTATGCTGACGCTCTTTGAGGCGCGCGTGGGACACAACGCGCCGTCGACCCGGGCATGGTCCTTGGTCGGGCAGCGAGTTGCCCTTTACTCGCTGCCCGCATGCCCGCGCCTACGGTGGCCGGAGATCGTCGCGCGACGTCCGTCGCCGTGGGCGTCCTTCACCGCGGTTGGGGCGGAGGGAGGACTCTGTCCTCTCTCGCTCGCGGCGCGCCTCCTCCTTCGCGAGCATTACTGCTTCGCAGAAGGAGGCGACCGCTTCCCACTCCGTCTCGCCCCGCAGCATGGCCGAAACCAATGCCGGGCGCGAGAGGTCTCCGCCTATATGTTTTTTGGGGATAGGTAGGTTTTTATCGTCAACTATTTTTAACTAAATTCAAAAAAAGGAGGAGGTTCTAAATTCGTTGTAATCTTTTTTCTTATGTATTTTCCCCGATTTCTCAAAGATTCCTGGACCGATTTTGAAAATTCTTCTTTTTAAAATTAAATTCAGCGAATCAGTTTAGTTAGTTTGCATAAGTATTTTGATGGGCAACTACGGAACCCTACACTGTGCGTGGCCCGACACGCACTTGGCCGGTTTTTTAATTGACGTCCATAATATTATTTATATTTATTTGTCGGTACTTACTTCGGTCTTGGTTCTCAGCCTGACAATATTTTTTTTACAGAAGCTTCTAAAGCTTCCAATATAACTGTAGTCTCGAAATTAAAATCCAGTTTTGAATAATTTTAAAACCTGGTCAAAGTGGTAAAGTACACTACCGGCCAAAATTATTCAGCCACACCTCAAAACGTAAAATAAACGGGAGTGATACGTAAATATATGCAAAAAAACAATACTACCAATATAAAGAGGTTATCCAAAAATATTCACGACATACAATGCATTGCAAAAAAATTGTCACACGCGCCTCGAATGTCAATAAAATTTGATGTTTACGCGCGGGGCGATATCTCGCGCCAAATAAAACCGCGCACCACTTTAAACTGTTTTCGTTCGTTCGAAAAATGATTTTTTTTTATTCCGTTTTAGTTTTTGTAGGCATATTTTTTCGGCCTCAATTGGACGGAAGGTGTTATTTAGAGGTTTCATTGAATTAGTGGATTTTTTTAGTTGCGGAAACTTTTTGTATTAATTTCACGGTGAAAGTTTTAGTAATTTATTTTTTGTGCAGTTATTAAAGTCTCTCAGAATCATATTATGGGGACCTTTCTGAGGCCTCGATTTTAATAAACACAACGCTGTCAGAAACCGCAACATTTTTAATTTATTTAATAATGCTTTCAACAATAATTTTCATTGTATGATTGTACAGTCCTAAAATGACTGACGTACGTGTTTTGTTTCTATAAATACCGATTCAACATAATAAATCGGTGAGTGCAAATACTGCTACGCGGTGACTAACATTAGAGAAAGGAATCGTCAACAGTTTTTATTGTAAACACAATTAAACGTTATAAACCTAACGGAAACTAAGTGAATCTTTCTCTACGCGCTCCAAACCTGAACAACAACCTCAACAACATCTCTGCAAGTGTACGCACCGTACAATGATTTATTTTTCAGTCATGAACTCTTGATTCTTTCATCCAATTCACTTATCATCAGACATCACTAACATAGGTGGAATGAAACATCATAAGTAAATCTTATTAGGAATTACAGGACATTTAAACATGAAATATTGATTAAGTAATCAATATAATTATGTACTGTTAATATCCAAAGCCATGTTAAAGGTCTGTAGGGTTCCCAGAGACAGTTTCTACCTACCTAACCTTTTCCTAACTTCCAGTCACACCAGATACAGCTGAAATATTATTACATGCATAGAGCGCCTGCCTATTTCAGTACCTAACCATTTTAAATCCAAAACTTGATTAGAACAAATCTAAGATATTCCACAAAACACAAAAACTGATAGCTAACAAGGGCTGCGATCAATATTAGGCGGGTGACACACGATAAACCCAATCAGGGCACAAAACATAAAGAGGCGTGCACACGAGACAGAATTCACGAGCACATTAACAATACACCGAATAGCCATTTGTGTGGCGCAAGTTATGAGAAATTCTTTTTTTTATTTTCAAACGGAAGTTTTCTGAATCCATATTTTTGGCCGATTGTATCACCGTATATGGATCTTTTGAGATATTGCCGAAAACGCGAAAATTGCTGCTGATGATAAAAAGTACTGTTTCCATTTTTGAAGTGCGGGCAGCATTATGTAACATTAAGGCCGAGATTCCACCAAAGCTGTGTCGAGTTGTGCGGAGTCGAGACGTGTTTTGAACAACCAATGGAATTGCGTTATTGATGCAGCTCCACTCCGCAACGCAATTCTATTGGTTGTGCAAAACACGTCTCGACTTGCACAGCTTTGGTGGAGTCTCGGCCTAATACAAAATGTTATTTTTTTTCGCAGACTAGACATTTAATAATTTTTTTCAATAAATTAATTGTATGCCGTATTTGTATCAACATTTTTATACAGAAAAATTAATGCACAAATAGCATACTATGTTTACTGACTATTTTCAAACAATGTATTTCAATTAAAAATCGCTTTACTGTATCGTGAAATTATCTGGAAGATGTCAATATCAGAGGTAACACAACTGCTGTTATAGCGAAGGAATAAGAAGTATTGTTTTAAATAGCTGTGTATTAATTTTTATGCAATACAGTGTATTCCGTCTATCTATCCACTTATTTCCTCTCACTGCACCCGATTCTTCCAACAAAAAGGGTCACAAACCAGACACATTACCAACACAAGCAACCAACCCAACTTCAATACGAACTGTCAACCCTCCACCGCTCGTGATACGCGCCCCGGTCTCATTGTACGCCGTCCGATAACCCTGTCAGCGGTGTGACGGAGTGGCGTAGTTATCGCGCGCGTATTGTCCGCGTCCATTGTGCTACGCCGACGTCTTCATACGCGCCGTGTGCACCACGCTTTAGTTTTAACGTCTATTTTGATATGTGACGGTGTGGAGTTGTAAGCTGTTTTTTTTTTATGAAAGACAATCGTTGGATGGTAGTGTTTTTGTTTTTGGCATAAAAGTTATTTTTAGTGGATTTGTCGTTTATTCTCAGTCCAATATTATTTTAAAAGTTGGCTTTTTAAGTCATCAGAGTAACGAAAATGTTGTTTGACTTGGGAAACGATCACATAATTTATAGAGAAAACTAGCAAACCCGGCGAACTCCGTTTCGCCACCAGATGGCTTCGTTTTTTTCTTTGCTATAAACCTCACGGAGCCCGAGACCTTTCCAACGAATGCAAAACCGAGGAAATCGGTTCGTGCGTTCTGGAGTTATAGCGTCAGGAAGGAAAAGCCGACTTATTTTTATATATGTAGTAGATTAGAGAGAATGATTCGTTTCTATCTTACAAAAAAATTATACAAAATATGGCTACGCTAATGACACTACATTTTTTCAACACTAATCAATGTTGGTCGTGATCAAAACCAAGTGTATTACTTATTATTATTATTATAATCTGTAATCTAACTGCAATATCCTCAATTGAGAATGAAGCAACATAATAACCTTTCCACTCACAACAATGCAAAATTAAGGTTAAATCTCGAAACTCAGAATAAAGAAATCCATTGTAACTCGATACTCAAACAGAAAGGTATTACGTCATACCTTTCATCACAGTACGCAAGTCAAAGTCATCAGAATACACAAGTTACGTAACAGACTTGCATTTTCCTAGAAAACAGCCTGGGATCCGATTGGTTGGGCGTAGTGTCTGTCTTGTACTTGATTGGTCCGAATCTTACGGGGCGTAGTGTTGCAGACATAGGGTTAAGACGACAGTAGGTAGCTTGGTAACTGTGTAGACTAGGGCTTAGGTAAGTGTTAGGATTAATGCGTGGATGGATGGATGTGTGAATGTGGAGATGAAAGAAGTATTTTGACTTCACTACATAGTATAAAACAAAGACGTTTCCTGTTGTCTGTCTATCCACATGTATGCTAAGATCTTTAAAGCCGAGAACACCCGAGAAACGTGAGTGTGAGACTTAGAGGCTTCTCTATGTTTTTTTTATTTATTTGACGTCTCGGGAGACTTCTCGCCTGGACGTCTGTAAGTCTGTAGGCTGCATAAAACTCATTATCTGCCTGCCTTTTCCCAACTATATTGGGGTCAGCTTCCAGTCGAACCAGATTCAGCTAAATATCAGTATTTTACATGGAGCGACTGACTATCGGACCTCCACAACCTAGTAACTGGGTAATACGATACTCCATGGTAAGTCTGATTTTAGAGCTTCTGACAACAGTAACGACTGTCAAAGATCTACAAATGACAGCCGGGTCCAACGGCTTTACGTGCTTTCCGAGGCACGGAGGAAACTCGCTATGACAGATGGTCATCCATCCACAGACCAACCTCGACAAGCGCGGCTTAACCCGGGAGATCGGCCTGTGCGGCTGTGATTATTTAGCCACGAGCTCCTCAATAAATAGTAAATAGTTAATTATTGTAATTAGCCTACCTACGTCATAGAAGGTAATTTAAAAGCCACAACAACCCAACCATTTTCGCAAGAATCTCACCACAATTACAATACAGCCAACATAATTACAATATTCAATGTAATAATATGTAAATAAACACCTAATAAACATATATTGTTGATCAATAGTAAATAATATAGTACAGACGACTGCATATCAAGTTGTGCATGACCAATTTAATGTGGTCTTGCTTTGTATACACTGTTCGTACGTTTAAAGACCATCTTATACTGGTTTTGTTTAACCTGATGGGTAGCTGTGTGTACTATTACTATCGTGTTAAGAGTGTCATAGGTTATAAAGGGCAGAGCCTGGTTGCGATACCTAGTTTAATGTTGCCAGAAAACATGTTGTTTAGAACATACAATAATTTAATTATTATCTTTGGTTCCTAAGCACTTATTGCAAGCCTCCATAGAAAAGCCTTCTTTGGTAAATTTTCTACTGAATTAAATTCCAGGTGATGTACACATATACTAAAGTACTAATATCCCAGTAAGAGTAGTTACCATCTCGTGGCTAAATGATTACAACTGCACAGGCCGATATTTTGGGTTATGCCGCGCTTGCCGAGGTTGGTCTATGGCAGGGTAGGCGAACCAATGGCACGCGTGCCTTTGATGGCACGCGACACAATATTTTGGGCACGTCGCAGAATTAGGTATTTTAAGACGATGAGAAACCGTTTGTCCGATGAATCTAGTTCAGCATGCATTTTGCTAAAAGTAACATCTTACAACCCTAACATAAATTATTTGTCATCTAACCTGCAGCAACAGAAGTCACACTAATTTTACTGAAATTTAATATAAACATACCAAAATGTACCTATTTTGCTTACTTTATGTAATAAAGAGTTTTGATAGCATTTATAATTATTATTTTGCCAATAATCAGAAAGTCAAAATTATTTGATGGCACGTGAATGACCCCATTAAACTTTTTTTTAGAAAAAATGGCACGTTGATGCATAAAGGTTCGCCTACCCTGGTCTATGGGTTTGGATGGGTGACCATCTGTCATAGCGATTTTCCTCCGTGCCTCGGAAAGCACTTAAAGCTGTTGGTCCCGGCTGTCATTTGTAGATCTTTGACAATCGTTTCTGTTAGTCAGAAACTTTAAAGTCTGACAAGCAGTCTTACCATGGGGCATCGTATTACCCAGTTACTGGGTTGTGGAGAATAGGCAGTCGCTCCATGTAAAATACTGATATTCAGCTGCATTTAGTTCGACTGGCTGACCCCAATATAGTTGGGAAAAGGCAGGCAAATGATGATGTTCTTGGACGTTTTAAAGCCAGGCCAGCATATTATACGTCATCATTAGGTGGGATGATCTCCCATCGAACCATACGGAACCTTTTAGTCCATCTACCCATACATTCCTCTCATTTTAAGGCCACATTCAAACCTAAATAAAAATAATTAAAATCACTTAAAACGCGGAAACCATTACTTCGATCCACCTAGCACATAACAGTATACCTAAAAACCCAAACGCAACAACAAAACAACTACCGTATCACAATAAAAATAAAGTTTAAATTCGCGTAAATGGATGTGTGTTATCATCAATCGCGAAAACTAAAAACCACTTAATTCCGTAAAGGCGGGTTCACACCGCGCCAGTCGGGGAAGCGTCGAAAACGGGCGAGTGAGGGCACGGTATCGTGACGACTCAATCGCGATGCTATCGGCTGAGCGACGAGGCCACTTGCAAATGCATGCTAGTACACAGGCTGTTTAGCGTGCAATTGTTAAACGTTCAATGGTTACTGGCTGGTAGGTGAGAATTGGTGGATTGAGGAAGATTGTCTAATTATTATCTTTGACTTTGTAGATATTACAACATGCCTTCAACTGAAGATCTTACTAAGTAGTTATGTAATCATCATAATTTAGTATTTGAGGTTTACTTCTTACAGGAAGAGGCTTTGGGCTTGCAGACGGCGAGTAATGGGTAGCTTACCGTCTGGTCTAGGACCAGGCTCAGCTCGAACCACGTCGTGTTACGCGCGTGAATTCTCTTTCAATCTATCTTTTGCTACTTAAAGCGAAATTGCCTACACAAATTATGTCACTTGATGCCTCAGGTCGATCTACTATCATCCATTAGTGCAGATGAGAAAACCTATCAGAATAGACAACTACCTATTTAGAAACAGGCACATATATTTCTAACTACTTGGAAGGAAGACATAGATACAAATCTACAAAGGCAACGTCAAATAAAACGTCTCCTATTTCCATTTCTCAAGTACACATCGAGATCTTTGCATATTTGAAGCGACTTGACCACGACACGTACTAGCTTGAATTTTGAATTTGGAAGCACTCTGTACTTGGACGTAATCCTTGGTGCATGCCAGCGCGACGGGCGAGTGACAAGTCACTTGCACTCAGCCAGTCTGAACGCGTGCTTATGTTACTTGCATTTTGTTGAATATTCTCCGTGTAGGCGATAGATATCGGCTTTGTCTCAATGTATTTACAATTGTTGGTAAAAAAGAGGATGGCTTCATAAATCCTGTGTTTTATTAAATTGAAATATCTATAAATGGCCGACAGAAAGTTGGATTCAGCCGCATCGTCTTAGGTTTTTTTATTTAATTTGGCTGCTGTGGTCTCAAATCTTTGAGGCGACGACTAAAATGCCTTAGAACCAAAAAAATTAAGTAAGCAATACTAGTAAAATCTACCAAATGGCTCTAGAGCCGTGTGGTCGATTACAGCCCACTTCCTCACAATGCCATGATGAAGTCTTGTCTTCATATAGGCTATTTATCTCCTTTGTAATGTTAACGGCTAATAGCACAAAAATTGAATAATCCTGTAGCGGACATCACGAGATCTTTGGAGGAATGAAAGAACTAAAATGGTACCCCGCAATTTAACAATCTTCAAAAGTTTAGAAAATAGAATTCCAATAATCATTGGCGGGCAGAAACAACACCGGTGTGATTGAAGGGTTTTGACGCAGATTGTGCACTTCGAAAATTCTGCAGTACCTTCCTGTACCCTTAGCACGAATTTTCACTCTTTTACTTTACAGCGTCTTTCCAGTATTTACAGCGTTTTTGTATGGAAACATGGAACAGCGCCTCTGGTGTGCGAAGACCGAACTAATTTTTTCCTTAAAATTGTCAATTTGAAATTGTCAAAGTTCCAGTTTACGTTACATCTCAAATACTGAAAATTCGTGCTAAGGGTACTGGTAATTAAAACTGTACAACCTATTTCTCATACTACCAAGCTGGTGCCCCCATAATCGACGCCAGCGCAACCGAAAGTCCCTTTCATCACTTCTACAAGACCCAATTATTACACTAGCACCATAAAATAAAATAAATTCCAACAAGAAAAGACGTTTTCCACGATCAAACTGAAAGAACTCGAGAGTCCGCTATACTCAGTGAAACAATTACTTAAACTGGGGGGTAACTCCCCCCAAGGGTGGGTGAGGTACCTGAAGCCATTTTCATAATGCACCACCGGTTCACTTCTTAAACTTAACACTTTAAATAATTGCCTAGTGCGCGGAGACGGGTCCATTGTGCCCCAGGTGTTGTTTTGTTCAGCATTAGTCCAGCAGCGAAAGGGTTAGCCTTTTATTGTAACGAGCTGTTTCAGTGATTGCAGTTTTTTTGGTTTTATTTTGTGATCGGTCGGTGATTTATTGGTGTGAAGGGAATTTAGTGGAGACTGCTGTTGTGAAAGTAACACATAGCAATATTCTTTTTTTCCTGTATTAAAATCATCATATTTTATGACACCTCGAGACCCTAGGTGGTGTGTAAATGATTTCAGGCTCTTACTGGCTAACATCCATCGTGTTCCTTTGCCTTTACGTACCTGCGGAACTATGAGCAGAATGGATATTCTGCATTGATAGTTCCGCTAATAACGTTATGCCTGTAATCCCCAAATGGAAAAGCAGAAAAAATATCAAAAAAAAAACAAGAAAAAAATTAATGAGGTTAAAATACATCTAGTTTCCGCCATAGTACTGCTAAATTCTTACGAGTATAATAAAATAGTGGACGAGCCTATTCACATGCAACTGGAAACAAATCCAGGTTCATGAAAAACCTAATAACACTTTTGTGGACCTAGGAATCAAAACCTCATTACTCAACCATTGGACAAATTAATGAACCACGGTACGTCTAGATATTTAATATGATATTTAAAATATTGACAAAGCATTTCAACATCGTTTTCCAAAGTATAGTAAAAAATAACATCACCAAAAACTTAATAAAAAAACGCTAAATCCATATGGCAAAAGAGTCTAAGTTAAAAATCTGCATTGTTAATATGACTAAGTGAACTTCCTAGCGAGGTGTAATTTAACACTTTTCAGGCGAAAGTCTAGACGGAAAACTGCATCGCCTGAATTTTAAGACTAGGTCTGAAAT
The DNA here is from genome assembly GCA_036375495.1 of Agrotis segetum. NCBI lineage: Eukaryota > Metazoa > Arthropoda > Insecta > Lepidoptera > Noctuidae > Agrotis > Agrotis segetum. The sequence continues at coordinate 210,575 of JAQSVV010000583.1, read as the reverse complement.
ATGGCGGAAGTGTGTGGGTGGATAATGCCATCATAATGTATGGGGTTAATGCGTCCATGGATTATTGTCATGTGCATTTATACAGCGAAGCTCTCGTATAAGTACTTTTAGAGCACTTTTAGTAAAGTTATAACGGTAAAGTATTTTCTTTAGTAAACCTACGCTTTCTAGTAAACCATTTACGGTACAATTTTAATTAGTATGTCATCAGTACTCAAGAGTAATTCATTATGAATTTAAAAAAAAGGATAATGCAAATAACAATATTGCTTTCAAAGTGCTAAATGAAACTAAAGCAACAAGGCTGACGTAAGATTTTTGACAGTTGACGTCAAATTAATGCGTTATTTTAACTTCAATTTAATTTTTACTTTAAATTAAAAATGATATTTTGACAGCAGTGTCATCTCATATTTGAAAATGTTTATATTTAAACCCAATAAAACTATCCAAGGACATGAAATAGCTGTAATGATGATAACGTCAGTTAATACTTCTCAATGATCATTCATCAACTATAAATAGTGCTATCATCATTAGCCCTATTAGTCTGCTGAGTGACGAAGTACGGCTCGTTCCGAATTACCGATGATTTCTTCTGGTAACGGGTAAGACATCATTTTATTGCCAGGTTGCTATGTTTTACTGTTCATGTCAAGTGCGAATAATCAAATACAGGAATCTATATGAAAAAGTACAGGTAAATTTTGCCAAAATTAAATGACCAAAACATTATATTCTTTAAAGTATTTAAGCAGGTATGTCAAACTAGGTCATGCGACACCCAGTAAAATTAGTTCCCTATAGTAACGTCTAAAAATTTGCCTAAAATTATTCTAAGATTATTAATTCGGTATCTGTCTAAAATTTAGAGGACATGGGATTTTTTATGTCTGCTGTTTAATAGTATTTTTATTATATTTTGATTTAAAACAAATTCTGTAGGTCCGGAAAACAAGTCTTGTCCAACTAAACCCACATTATTTAAAAGAAAATATTTACAAAAAAAAAAAAAACAATAAAGAAAGCTACCAACTGCTTTTAAACCTCTCTTACAGATTGACCATTCTCATCTTGCTAATATTTTCGCTATATTCTCGCAAATATCTCAACAATATATCCTTCGCTTCGGATCGCGTTGGTCGGAGTAAATCCGCAGTGACGTCACGAACCGTCCAATTTCGCTAATGGCGCTTAAACTTTACTTATTCCGCGAGTTATGAAGCGAACGATCTTTTTTAAAAAGATTGAAATTCTGAGTTGTACTACTTGAGAAAGCGGTTTTATGAATATTATGAGTTTAAAATGTGCGTTGGTATGACAATATCGGTTGGATTATATTATTTTTAATCTATCTACCTAGTTTAATCAACGTATCTTAATAGGTACAAAATTTAAATTTATTTTTGATAGGTTTTTTTACGCCATTTCAAAGTTTGGTCGCGTCTCACTATCAGTTACTATTTTCACGCGTTTTCTTTATTTTATTTTTGCTGACTAATATTATGATTGTTTTCGTTTTTTCTTTCTCCTTACTAATTCATGGAATAGGAGATATCTATAGTACAGACTTACCCACCGCCAGAAGGATGTAAATCTAGGACCTTACCTGAAATAGAAAAAAGAAAACATTAAATTAACGTTTATAATATGATTACAATATAACTGATGTAAAATAATTAAAATACCAGAAAAAAAAAACTTTTTCAAAAAAAATGTGACCGCCTTCAAAAACAACCACAAAAAAGAGTAAAATAACCTACAAAACTTTTCTTTCGGAAGTCGGTGGTTTTTATTAATTTCATTGTCTCTTTTGCCACCGACTTCCGAAAGAAAAGTTTTGTAGGTTATTTTACTCTTTTTGTGGTTGTTTTTGAAGGCGGTCACATTTTTTTTGAAAAAGTTTTTATTTTACTCTTTTTAGTTTAAATATTCAACCAAAATTCTTGTCAAATACATCATTTTCTTACATGTGCATTAGAATTTTGTAATCTAGCACCGGTAATAACATCGTTAACATCTCTTTCATTTATTCCCTATCTCAAAAACTGCTGAACCGATTTTGATGAAATTTGCAGTATTCCCAAGTTGAACGATACCTAGTACAACAAAAAAAGAATTTCTTAAATTGGACTTATAGTTCCGGAGATATGCGAACACAAACATAATTTTCTTACTTGAGGAGTTGTACCTTCCATCATCAGCTCAGCTACATGAGATGATGATTTCCATACGCAAGTACTTGAATTACTTCTTAAGATTTGCGAAAAACTATATGTCAGCTAATAAAATTTGAGGGTTGCCCTCGATTTCTCCAAGATCCAATCATCAGATCCTGAAATGGTGACAATGGGACCACACGGGAAGCACCAGCTTTCGAATAAAAAAAAAATCATGAAAATCGGTTCACCCAATCGCAAGTTATGAGGTAACAAAATTAAAAAAAAAAAAAAAAATACAGTCGAATTGATAACCTCCTCCTTTTTTTGAAGTCGGTTAAAAATGGAAATAATCAAAAATAGACACATTTTCCTAAAACAAAAAATAACACCACTTAACCCTGTATCGCTTGATCAACCGTATCCCTTTACTCATTATCATGTTAATACATCAACCTGTACGTTATTGAATCGCTTGGGGTCCTTTCGACCTGAACAATCGTCATAAAAGTTTTTTGGTGTTAGTGCGCTTTTTAGGGTGAAAAAATGGGTCTTTCTCTAAAATTAATTTGAAAGACCAAATTGTGAAGAAACTGACATGTCCAGATTACATTTTGAGGACATGGAACTTTTGTTAACTGGGATTGAGTCTTTACGAAGCTTGCGTCCCAACAGTGGCAATATCATACGCTAATTGTCTTAGGTCTATAACTAGGTCAAAACTAACGGAAAATGCCGAGTATCGCATTAATGGACGTTTGTACAAAAAATTAAAGACTATTTTCGGGAAAATCAACGGAAAATGCCGTGAGTGTGCCGGGAGTCGGCCTGACTACGACTGTAACAAGTGTGAACTTATCAAATTTGTTTTGTAAGATACGTTTTCAAATAAAGCTCATTTTTGTAATTTCGTAATAGTAGTAAATATCATTACCACTAAAAGTAACAATACAAAACCAACTCACCCGGAAATCATAACAACCATATCGCTATAACCCTAAACTAAAACTAATTTCCCTACACACAATTAGCAACAAATAGTCGATTATTAAATGGACCAAAGGAAATCCAATGATATTATCGGAAAATCTCAAGGGTAGGTACCAGGCTCCCAGAAGTCCGAAGCGGTCAGCGTGCCTAATCGCGCGAGAGGCATTATCTCGCGGCCAGCTTCGAGTTAATCGCCCGACGGCCTCTGATTAGCTAAGCTCCTAGCCTATCTGCCCCCCTGGTGTTCGGAATTATGCAGGCACGAGTTGCTGCCTGACCCCGACGGGGAGATAGCGAGATAAAAACCCTACGTTGAAGTTTGATGGTGTTTCTACGGGGTTTCAATAATTTATTACGTATTTTTTATCTGGTAATGGCATGTTGTGTAGGGGAAATTAGATATTTAAATTAATGTTAATGTTTTTTTTTTACTATTTATTTGAGTCGGATTTCAATAGCTGTCAGTTTCATAATTTCTATTGACATTGACAGCTCGTGAATTCTTTGGAAATCTCAAACCTCGCTTAATCTACTTAGTACCTATCTAAATGAAAATGTTGCTTTAACCATAGCCATACTCTCCAAAAAGTCAGTGAAAATATTAATTTTAAAATCTGAAGAAAAAAAAACAAAAGTCAGTAGGAAAGCCATTTTTTTTTTGCAGAAAATTATTCGGCTTGGGAATGTCCATGAAATAAGTCTATAAGTTTTCACAAAATGAAAAACTTCATTTATTTTGACAAGCCCGTTTTAATCAGGCGAAAATTTTAGTAAAAATATGAGCGCTCATTACGCTTGTTAATAAATAATGTGGCTAAAACATGAATGTCACATAATGCCAGGTGGGATGATGTCCACAAACGCACTAGGGTTGAGCTGACCCGGAAAATGTAGTAAAAATGTGTAAAAAGAGAAATTTTCTCTAAAAGTGAAACTGTTTTTCAACGAATTCGTGTTCAAATGGCGTTTAGGAGAACAAGGATTACATGTTTTTTTGTCGATGATAAATGATGTTTGACATGGAAGAAATGTCTAATTTTAGACTGTTTCACCTCAATAACTAATTACGACTTTGTCATTTGACAGTAGATACGTGTAATTTCGTTAGTTTTTTGAAGTGAAAACTTCTTTAGCGGCGTTGTACACTTTTTCTGTAATGGGTAAAAAATTTAAAACTCGCGTCAGGGTCACGTGACCAAAACTCGCGTCAGGGTCACGTGACCCTGATCGAAAATGAGTAAGACGTCATTCAAATTAAAAATAAAACATAGTAACAAAAAAGTTTTCACTTCTACCGGCACTCCTGGAGTGCAACCTTTTTTTTGTAGGATGTAGCTAATATCTAAATGTTTACAAAAACTATGAAAATTATCTCTTGTCTTAATTTTCATTTTTCAATCTAAGATAATGTTTAATGGTTTTTCGTATCATAAGCATCATAAGCAATCATAATCACAATGAAACGTATAATTACATACATACTGATTAACAAAGAGTTAATTTCGCTGCAGAAGTCTGTTACAGATATTGCAAATCTCTTGCATCTTCATATCATAGACAGTATTATTTTTATCACACTTATAAAAAATAAGTTTTTTCGAAAAAACATTCATGGCAAACATTTTCTTTCTGTGTGTACCTACTGATTTTTATTGTATTTAATATAATTCAGTCTTTTTTAGTACAGCATTTTTTACCAATTAATGGAACAAAAAATAATCAACTATCAAAATAATAATTAACTCCAACCCTGCACCACCTGCAGATAAGTCACAGCCGCGTCGGATGCAAATATCGCCATTATCAGCCGCTCACACGACTCACCGTGTGCGTATGCAAAGTACTGTTTATTAAAATTAAATAAATATATCTGGCAGAGGCGGCGGCAGTGGGAGGGTTAAATTAACACCGTGAATTGTTTTTTTGAATTTTGAGGTTATTGGTAGGATTATTTAATTATTACCTGGGTAATACATAGTTATGAAAGAGAACAAGAGATTTAAAAACTAATTGGCTTCGAATCGACAAATTTTAATTTTGTAGTTATTAGTTTATTCATGTACAGACGCCAGCAGGTCAACCTACCCGAATCTTTCAGTTTTTATCAGTCAAACATTAACCTTCTATTCTTGTGATAAGGTTGATATTCTATTCAATAAATCTGACAGATTGTGGTAGCTTGGGGTGCTGGCGTCTGTACATTACTATACTTATTATTATTTTTTTTAATTATTTACGTTATTTTAAAGTTACGGGATTAACAAATTCGTGTAGAATTTCATTAAAGCAGTAGTAGTTAAACTTAACACTACAAAGTCTAACAAAATATAAATTGAACTAACATTCACAGGGCCGTTCGTCGCGTGATTCCGCCAGCTACACTCTACAGCTATCCGGATTAACTGCTAGGCCGGCTAATCCCAACAGCTCTTTGTTTAATTAAATCGATACCATCGAAAATTGCTAACTTCCAGCCATCATTTAGATTCTATTCTCATTGGATTACATCCTCCTTTCCACACGTGCAATTTTAGTTTGCAGAAAAAAACGGAGTAAGGAAACACTTTGAGAGTTCGCGCGCGCCCGGGACCGAACTTCGTTCACAATCTAGATATATGGGCGAGTTAAGATGTGCATCTAAATAGCCTCTGCCGCCCTGGTACCTAACTTTACATTACTTGCACCAAGTTTTACCGACTTTTCCCCTGGAAATGGTAAGTTTTCTCAGCTTGGGGAAAAATTCCCCGCATGTAACCCATTCAGTTTGACTCAAATTTACTGCTCAACTTGGACTCGTGTGTTGGTTAATCATACATTTTCGCAGAACAAACTATGTAGGAAGTGTGGTAAAAAAATAAATTTGTTGGTACAAAAGAGGCGCTCGCATTTAGAGGGTTATTTCCGCGGCCATTTTTTGTTGAACCGTAATTTACATGGTGTTGCAAAACGGTAAGTTCGTAAAAAACTAAAGGGTGATTCCCATAAAAGTCGACACCATGAAACGACCCCATGCGGCCGGGGTACTATAACTTGAAGGGTTCTAGGGGTTGATGGTTCATTAACAATTCATAAGTGAAAACACTTTGACCGTCCGTCTATTACGTAGTAGGACGGCGGCGGAGCGAGCCGATGCATTTTTAAAACAGGTCACTTTTCGATTGTTACCTCGACAAATTATGGGAAACATGTGTTTGAAAATTTTCTCTATAGTTTTAAAATAAGTTTTTACCCTTCTATACAACGTGTAACGTTAAATGCGCAAAACCTCTCGTGGGGTAACTACTAACTAAGACTTTTGGAAATTAAAAAACAAAAAGATTTTTTATACTGATGGGCCCGATCAATTTCTGATTTTGTATGAAAAACCATTTTTTTTGCGAATTTAAAGTCTTAGAAAAAACATTGTTCAGTTGCATGGGCTGAGTTACCCCACGAGAGGTTTTGCGCATTTAAATTTACACGTTGTATAATTGACCATTGTATTTTCAATAGAGTTGAAAGCTATTATAATGGATTCCTATAATCTTATTGACATTTTGAGAAATGATAACAAAGAAATGGATTACGCGTACTTTCAAACTGTCGGACATTTTATCAATAACGAGCTTGGATTCTTAGTTGTATATCTTGAAGTTGAAGATAAAGAAATTGACAAATAAAAACAATTATCAATTTTCTTATCAGACTTCACTAATCTATGCAGTTACTCTTTTACGAAACCTATTTATCTTTTATTATTGAACTTTGTAATTAAGCTAAGTTAAAACTGTTGCCTGCATTGGCATTACACCTCCTGTCAATTCAGGTGCCCTGGTACATAAAACTATGACGTGACGACTTTGACGTGGTTTCCGATTACCGTGGGTAAAATTAAAATTATCTTTGAAATGGATAAATGAAAAAAGTCGGGAAGTAGTAATAGATAATGAATTTGAAAAAGTTAATGACTAGTTTATAATTTTATGGGTAATAATTACAACGGAAATGGATGTAAGTTCTTGCTTAGGTACTTAGATGGCGGTTAGAATACTTATGTAAGAGGTTTCGATAAAAAACAAAACCTATGTTTACAAGCAAAGAGTTAGTTCAGAATTAAGAATACACGAGGCATGATGTTAAGATCTAGTAATGTTTTACTTGCACTAAAGGTTTTAAAATGTAACATTAATTTATTCTGATTCTATTGAACTTTGTTTATTTTATCATCAACACGTTTTTATTCAAAAAACACGATTCATAATTAACCAAACCTTTACGTGATAGGTACCAGGAGTGCATCAGCATTGAAGAAGTAGATAAAGTCATCAACGTCAACTTTCATAGACAACTGCACTTTTTGCATAAAAGGAAATGGTAATATTTTAAAATTGCGTGCGTTTAGACGCAATGGAGCGAATGTAATTAATTATGTTTTTTTTACTTGCCATTTGCAATTGACAACGAATTCCTTCATTTTAAAGTAATTAATCTTTTTTTTTTCTAGTGTGTTTAGACATTCTGATTGATTTACCTAAATGAAGTTAAGCTGTGTAAATACTGCTGTTGCAATATAAATCATTTTTTACTGGCTTACCTACCATTGCGGTCATAGACATTAAACGTAGTTATTTGAAAATTGTTTTGCATTTTCTCTGAACATTTTAGACGAATTTAATCATGATTCTGCTCAAATACTGTTACTGTTGTGAATATGAACATAAAAAATCTGCAAACATTTCTTTATAAACTAAATCCAAACACAGTCTTCATTTCAAGAAAACACAAAATACAAGAAACATTATAAAGCTCAAAATAAGGCGAAAACAATATATCTTCGGTAACCCCACAGTCATCTACATGGAAGCCTCGGGACAACGCAGGTGCGACTCTGTCACATAAATAGGAATACCTTCCACCCTTTTTAATATACCCTAGATTTGGTATAACACCCTGATATAGGGACTCAAAGAATATAAGGGGTTTTTCGCGCAATATAACTGTGACATACGAATACATTAATCAAAGTGCGAAGCTTCGCGAGGATTTTTCGCTTAATATTGTGTCCGTAACTTATGGTCTCCTGGTAGCTTAATATCTTCGTGTATGCTAGTTTTAGGAGCTGTCTCTGTTATTGATATGCTTGGATAGATTATTTTCTGTGATATGAAAATTTATATTATATTTAGGGAAAAATCCAAGATATTACTTTCAAAACCAGACATATAACTCGTAAGAAATGCTCCAGATTAATCCTATAAAGTTATTACCCAGAAAAATGAAATAATAATATATATTTAGGAGTCATTTCGTACCATAAATACATTTGAGATATTTACATAGGAGTCACTTTTTAGCATATTATGCGTAAATCTGAGTGCATACAAACAAACGGATTCTCAGTATAGTTCATACGATGTAAGTCAAATGCTTTTGTCAGATCAACAACTATGACATCGTCTAGGTAAGCAAAGCCACGTAGACTTGTTATTAGCTATTCTGTGGTCCCTGTGTCCACCCATATCCTCCATATCCTCTCTGTCCTTCGTATCTTCTCATGCCCGTAAGTCACTCCCTAATAGACGATACGTGAGGAACCCTCTTTGTGCATAGTGATGTAACTGGAAACTGGTGGAACGCTTGGCTTGACTCGATGTTTCTTAAATTATTCAGGTGAGAGAATGAAATTGCTGGAAATATTATAGGAACAAGGAGCTTTCGAAGACTAACAGAATTGCCATATGTGCACCATATACAGTGCACATATTTTTTATTTTTCTTTGTGACTAACTGATTGGAGACATTGAAAACTCATTAAAAGTTGTATGTCTGTAGTTCTGGTAACGAAAAATACAGCAAGATTTTTTGAAGATAAATTTTGAAATTACCAAAGAAAACAGTAAAGGTTTTCGCCTAAATATTATTCAAAATACACCATCAAAAAGTACACAAGCGCCCGTATTAGGTAACCTGAGCCCGTGTCCAGTGGAGATACACGTTATCTTAACGACCCCTCCCTAGGGGTAGGGGGTAGGATACACCCCCGATACACCGGCCAGATATGGAACGGCCAATTTTGGTCAACTGTACCTCCGTTACGACACTTGTTGTTTTGATCTGTTGATAAGTCTCCATCAACTGTTGTTGGTGATTACTTGTGTTTTTGGAATGGGATTGTAATTATTTTTTAGGATTTGTATTTCTTAAAAAGTAATATTATTGTGTTAATTGTCATGACAAGCAACTTTTTTAGAACTTGCTGTGTACTTTCGTAAAAGTTACATCGCATTACATTCGTGGTTGATTGATTTCTTTTTCTGCAAGTATTTCTTACCCGTTTTTTTTAAATATGTTTTATGACAATTGAAGTAGGCACGGGTCTGTAATAAATAAAAAACCAGCGAATCACCAGATGGTTTTTTTTAAGACATAATAATGAAGATAATGAGAGACTATTGTGAAATAGGGAGTTAGAGAGATGTTTCAGATATAACGTACAAAAATAACTTACATTTGCAATAACATTGAAGATACATTCAAATGAGCAAAGTCAAAGCTATCTCCTTGCTTGACTGTAACGAATAAGTAAAAATATCAAAATATTATTCATGGATTCAAGAAATATAAGACAGCACTACTTATCTCCGACCAAAAACACAAACATCAGTACTAAGTAATATTATAAGTAAGTTAATTAATACTTTTAGTAACACGATATTGTGAGTGGCGAGAGGGTTATTGTTTGCAAGGGTAACGGGTTCGGTTCCCCGAATAGATTATCCGAGTTATAGTACACTGAGTTTGCTTAGGATACTTGACGTTTACGGGATTTCGGATATATCCGAGCTGTTGCCTTTTGAGGGTAGACAAACACGTTTACGGAAAAGGATAAGAAGTGATAATTTGTGACGTTTCATTGTAAAGGAAAATTTGGGGTAGCTTGCAATATGGTTGTGTAGTTCAAAATGTTATATTTGGTTTATAGTGATCATTAAAACTGTACATATAACTAGGTTATTATCACCGCTGATCTATTACTAATGGGCAAACAGCAGGCCTTTAAAGTTTTATGTATACGGACGGAGTCATAATTGGCAATTACTGGTTTTGCTTCGAAATGACTGCTTAGATTAGCTTACCTTGCTGTTACTAAAAACGGTAAACCTACTTCTAAAGTTACATTTAATATAAGTGCTAATCCACACTTAACCATAACAGAACACGCTTGGCCATTTTTTATGAACCCCATCAATCGCGCAAATTCCATTTCACGAAATTCAAATTTCTACAAAACGGAATTCGAAGACGCATTCCGAACGTACATCTATCCCTTTTCAACGTGTGTTATAGACGTGTGTTTCTGTCCTTGTCGCTCACTCTATTTCCGGTAGTTCCTGCAACGTCCGCATTTAACGTCGCGGACTTAAAAAGTGGGTAGTATTCGGAAATCTGCTCCGCGGATGGCCGGAAATGATTTCTGTCCGTTGGGGGACGGGATGGATTTAGGTGGACATACGTGACAATCGCGGGTAGATTAAAAAAATATTCAGGGGGAGCATTGGAGATACAAAAGGTAGTCTAGGTTTTCAATTTTGTTGTACTACGGTTATCATTTCAGGGACCATATTTATTTTTCTTTCTTTGATCTACAATCAAGTTCCATCAGCTAGTAACTTAATTCCAAGTAAACTTTTAATACCCACAAAAAGTCGCACATATTCCAAATCGAACCATGCTATCCCTAAACTTTTCCTACAAAACAAACACAGGACCCCAGTCCAAAGAAATAAACATTTTTATAACTTAATTTGCTGTCCACCCGCTTCTGTCGCCTTAATATTAATAAATTCTCATTGGCTGGATTCGCTTGCAATTTGCCCTTGCCGTCCAAAAGTAAAACTTATGACACACCCTTAGTCCTAAATAAGTAAGGGTGGACGAAAAAACGAGGAAAATTCAGTAATATTTCCGTGGACAACGCTGGTGGTGAGATATTGGAACCATTGGTTACAGTTACTGGACAATATTCGCATGTAGATTCAAATTTAAAAGGTTTAAGACCTGTTTCATAGTCATATCTAACTTTCCCAGAAGTTAAGAAAAAGACAATAGAAAGTTGGTAAACGAATGTCATCCACGTATTCAAAAACTGATTTGATGGAAACCGTTACCTGTATCCACGTTGACAATTTGCCAATCAAACTCTGCATTTAGACTTGTATCAATGTAGACGCAAAATAAATCATCCTAGAAATACAAAGCGGAAATAATTAATGTGTCATTCCCATCCTTGAGCAGATAATATAACATGAAGAAACCACTCGATCCTTCAAAATCTGCCAAGAAAACTTCGCCTAGGTAGGTCGGATCATGCGAGCATTTATCTTATGAATTTATCTAGGTTCATTCCGCCGCGGTGGTTCGCAAAGGCAACCCGAGCCTTCGGTAATACTACACCGCTAGACGCATGGATATACCCTGCGTTTTATGCGGCCTTAGTACATTATTATAATTGCTATTATGTGGTTATTAAAATTTTCTATCATAAGCATCGCCTTTGGTATCAATTTTATGTTGCTTTAGTGGTGATTTAAGGATTGTTATTTCTAGTGAACAATCTGAAAAATTGAAATGTTCACAGTTTTTGTCAATTTTCAGATTTCCTGTTGAATGCGTTGATTAATCTTCTTAATTTCTATTCGTAAAATGGCGGTAAGTATTATTAGCAATCGCTGTAGGCTTAAGCTGAATCTAATCACGTCACGGATGACAAGTGGCTCTCCCAACCAGTTCTTTCGAGATGACAGATAGCAATAATATGTAAGACTGTCAGGCCAAGAATGACTAAGAAGATTACAGTACACACCGTACTAGATTATAGTTTCTGCAGTTCCTGGTTTAATTTAATTTAAATTATCTCCATGTCTGGGAATTTCAAAGTTTCTGGGTTAACAATCAAGTGCCTTGTTTGAATAGTTAGCAATTGCATCTCGCGGGCTCTCAGCTTGACTGGCGCGTCGTGCAGAGAAACTGTTCACGTAACTGTTGTTTGTGCCTGCATTAAAATAATTTAAGCATTCTCTGATCTTTGAGTATTTTACTGACAAGGTTTACCTTATAACCAAGCTTTGTCACATTAATTTAAAGACAGAAGTTGTAAACATTAACAAAACATAAAATATATTTCTAACAATCAAAATAACAATGTCATTACCCAATACGAAACGTAATAAATTACCAGGAGATCATAAGTACAAGCAACTGAGCGCACCCAAAAACAATATGGAGTCTTGTCGCGCGACGGGCGCCCTGTACCGGGATTATTACAGACTTATAATTATTTTTAGCCCCCCGAAAGGGCTTAAGGCAGCTGCGTAGGATTTGTACTAAGACTGGCGTTATTCAATATTATTTTCTTTCGGGAATTTCGTGGGGAAACGTTCCAGGTGAGGCATTATGTGAGATTTGCAGCGTCTGCGAGGATTTGACGATTAGCGGATGATGTAAGCCGAAAGTTTGTGTTAACCTTACTGATTTTGATTTTAACCTCAATGGATTAGCTATATTTATGTGGGATTCTAGTGTTTTCATGTAACGAAAGGAAATAAAAGCTTATCGCCGGAACGGCCATTATTTTTACGTAAGCTAGCAATCTCTTGCAACAAACTAAACGCTATCCGAACAAAATCTATGAAATTCAAACGCGACCGTTATTACACGTACCGCGGGCAATTTTAAAATTCAAAACGCTCCCAGTCACGGACATTCGGATTGTTACCAATATCGCATGCACCGCACTGAATTTAAATTCACATACAATACTCACGACTCCGCGTTAGCCACCAGATCATTTCACTTCCCTTTTTGGTCGCGGAGCGCTCGCTACCGAATTAATTCAAACGCTTCATTCGATTCCATCGAGCCACTGTAACTGTGTAATCGCATATCAATCGTTCCATATTCGAACACTCGACCTTTGTGGTCAAGGATTCGAACGTGGGACAACCATTCATTTGTTTCCCGCCGGCGGCCGACCAATCAGCGGCGCGCGCTGCGCAGGTGGCGCGCTGTCACCACGCGGCGTTCCATTTCCCGCAGCGCGTAATCGAATGAATATTACAAACGTCAAACTGACAGCTATGCAGTTTCACGCCCGATATATGGGTCGAATGCTCTTTTTACGCCGATTTCAAGTATTGTCTATGTGCGACCGCGTTTCATTGCACCCGTGACACGCGAATAGAAATTCGCGACGTTTAAAATGTTGTCGCGAGTCGCGTTAGTGTTGACGCGTCCCGACCTGCACCGGAACTGTTTTACAGGGAGCCCATAATGAAAGCACTTAGCGCTAAGCGAAGCAATTATAAGTAATTTGGAGAGCGGTAATGGGCGCGGACAAGCGATGCGCAAAAACGCGCCAAACGTAACGCGCTAAAAGCTCCCTAATTCGATTGTCGACGTATACTTTTTAAAGTTGGAGCTGGTCGACGAAATGGTGAAAAATATTGAATATTCAGAAAGGATATTCTTTGTTGGAAATATCGCGACGTAGATACTCGTATTTTAGGGAGCAGGCTAATTGTGAAGGCTCACCGAAGATTGTAATTAAAACTCGCTCTTGTAACTCAGCGGGAGCGTACGGAAAATTCGCGGAATTCATAGTCATAAAGAAAGTGGGATTGGAGTCGGCTCGCTTCGAATGAAACAGAAATACCGGGGCTCAGGCGACTTTGTGAGCGTCACCTGAACAGCGCTGAGCGTACCGAGCGCCTTCTTCGGCCCTGGTGATTTATGGCCGCGGATCCGGACCGGTAATGAAATTGCACCCTCTCTCCTCCCTTGCCCCCTCCTACCCCGCGCGCCGGTATCCATTCTAGAAATTACTACGCAACACTGAGTCGTGCACTTACGATTGTCTCGCCTCCCTGATATCCTGGTAGTCTTATGCTAATGTTTACTTTTTGTTCAAATTTCATCAATCAATTCAAGTCGGGGGCTGCACAACGATCCGCGACGTGAGTAACTTGAAATTTCAGAGAATACATCAAAAAAATTTACTCGCTTTGGATTCGTACGTACTGTATGTACATACATGTCTTCTATGTGGCAGTACGAAAAAATTTACCAAGGCGAAATTTTTCCGGAATAGCAAAATGAGAAATGGATCAGTCTTGACTTCCATCAGATGCCAGTTACATCGTCCAAAAATATCAATCTCCAGCGATCCATTCAAAAATACAAAACCCTATTTCCTACATCCCAGTTGAAGCACCATGGACAAAAAAAGAGAAAAACGAAAAAAAAAAAACATAATTCCGGGCTCGGGAAATTGCGATTTACGCGGGAAAATGCCATAAAACACATACATAGAGGCATTGTTGGGTAACTTTTAAAAACGGATCACAATGGTTGCATTGAGCGTGACGCGGCCACCGCGCACCGTGGCGGGCCGCCGACGCTTTTCAATTAAAAATTCCCGCCACCAATAAAATTTTCATTGAGGTACAAAGATTTCGTTAGTTACTGTTAGCTGGGAACTGTGACTAACTTAGTTGCGTTTACCTTTTGGTTGTTCGTGAGGCAATTCTTCTGCTGGAAAACGCTAGCATTCTTCTAAAGCAAACATTACGCCCCTATGCAGCATTCTGTTATTAGAAAGTCACCCTTGTCTACAGCTTAAAGCGAAGTAGATGCCTTAAACTGTGTCACATGAACGTAAATACTAAGACCTACTGTTACAGAACCATGTACGACTACCAAGAGACTGCAAAATCAAAGTCTGAACACAACAGTTTTTGCAACATCAGTAACCGAACTAGACGAATCAATAAGTCTAAAAAGATAATTTATAAGGTCAGGGAAATATTGATTAAAAGAGAGGATACCTACACTTATAATATTAATAGTCAGCAAGTTGTACACAGCTGCTGTAATGAAGATGGTTGAAAAGCTATTGTTGAACATTTTGGTCTAGGTTAGAGTGCCAGCACAATGATGGGCCCCTTTAGAGGGCCAAAGCCTGTCGGGGTCGTGAGACTAACGAGTTACTGTGACCCCGTAAAGGGTTGTTGTTGGACACCGTATTTTTGTCAGTACAAGTCTGGCAGTTCCTCCTGCGCTGCCCTTGAGAGAACTCATTTGATGATTTGACGATTTACGATTAAAGTGTCTATGTACTGACCGTTAAGTGCTGAAACAGCCACGCTCTGAGGATGTTGGTGGCCACCTTCGGGAAGATTCCTCGCTTCTTCTGGTTCTTCTTACCGTTGGTGTCATCATCTTCTTCACCCGTGCCCTCTCCGGAGCCGATACTCGCGTTGCTCGCATCACCTGAGGAGAGAAAGGAAGATTTAATATTTGGGCTGCTAAATCTAACTATTGTAACTGTAGGTAGACTGAGAGAGCAAAATTGGAATAGCTTAAAATCTACCAGGAAATTCTTAGTAGCTTGGCTGCTGTATGGCAATGGATTAATGCCCAATTGATAGCTATAAAAGCTCACTCACTACCATAAACATAGCTTTAACATTTCCTAAAACCATAGTAATTTAATGTATGTTTTTGATCGATACGTGTGTTTTCAGTGCCGTTTGTCATTAACGAGCTTTTAAGCATGAGCAATGAACAATAGCTAAGTAAAACAGTTTTTTGATATATGAATCAAGATTCATGACAAATAAGATTGTTTATTCAGACTCTTTTGATTAGAATTTTTCGATTATTCAGACTCGAAAACATTGTATTTTACTAAAACAATTTGCTTTTCATTCTACACCTTTCTATTTCTTGTCACTGAACTAATACTAGCAATTATTACACCTTGCAAAACGAAGCCAGGAACTGCACCAACAGCGTCAGCCAATTTGATGGCATTTTCGATTGGATTACGAAACGAGGCTGCGGCGGTCAAATTGGCTAATGCATCTGGCACCAGTAGCGGACCTGGCTAATGCGTTATCTACCTGTGCGGCGTGCTAGGTGGAAAGGTCAAGCTAAATTGATGGCCCTTTATTAGCTCCTTTAGTTGAATTAACGTATTCATTGATTCTTTGAAATAGCTTGCCAATTTCTTCTGTATCTGCTTTTTTGCCTTTCATTATAGAAGACTGTTGGTTAGATACTTATATAATTTTTTTTCCAGTAATATTTTTATGTTTTATTCTATCTTATACAACTTCTGAATAAGCATCTCGATTAATATTAAAGTTGTCTTTATTACTGATACGATACAGTTGTGATTTGGCTGCTACAGTCAGACGTATTAAAATTGAAATGATTGTAGATTCTTATATTTATAAAACTGTGTTCAACAAATTACCAAGATGAATCTTGAAAAATAATTGAACTCATTAAAACACATGCTATTTATAATTGCCATTTTTTAAATATGAACTGGGCAATCAACATTTCTCAAACGAATGCGTTAAACACGTATACACACAAGACAAATTTCACATAATTATAACAACGTGTTAATCGGGGTACCAGGCAGTTAGCGAACGCAAGAGATGTCCCGTTGGTACACGAGAGCGTCTTATCAAACTGCGTCTGGCATATTAATTAGAAACGCCAAGTTGTATTTATTTAATCACCTGACATACCGCTGATTTCTATCTCCCTGGTACCTACGCTTAATTAATTCTTACTGTGTTTCTTATATGCATTTTACGTCATGATCTTTGATGATGATAAAGGATGTTCTAGATGTAGCTAAATTATGATGTCTTCGTATTAGTCATATTCTTTATTTACTTGTTAATTATTGAAAATGGTTTGTTTTTCATTTGCTACTAAATGATGGCAGATTTTGCTAAATTCAGTTACGCATTTTAAATATCAAGTGAGTTTTTATAAAAGTATGCATAACAAACTTCATATTTGGCTGCCCTAAGCTTTTTATGAAAAATACTGGATCGAATTTCCCATCGGCAAGCTCGTACAGAAATCCATCAGACTTTTATCAAGGGTTAACGTTGCTTTTCCGAAGAAAAGAGAACTGGCGTCAGATGTTTTTTCCTCTGCATAATTCATGCGGATAATTTTGGATTCTGTACTACAGGTACCAGGAAAGCAGAAACAGGCAACAGGATAAACAAATTAGCGTGCACTGAGCCGCATCAAATATTCATCGTAGCAGGAACAAATCGAATCAGTAGGTAGCGGGGTGTGAGCGTCTTATTTCCTTACTCCTTGTTGTTTTGTACATCGTTAATAATAAAAACCTGAATTCACTGTTCGTGCCAATTCTTATTCACCATTTTCCAACCTTTTCTTCGATGTAAACTCTTTTTTAAATGTTACAGCTCTACATCATTGTTTTAAAATAGTGATGCGCGAGTAGCGTTGTTGCATTTATCGATAAAAGTGTCGTTGAAACGCAACGCGACGGGCAACTGTATCGAGTGTGCGTATCTCATTCGACCGGTGGCATGCACATTGTGATGGTAATAGGGGCAAAGTAATAAAATTACTCTTAGGCCATTACCCGTCGCCCCTCGATGTTGCGTGGCCACCCCAGTGCGATATAGGGTGTAGAAGACACAATAAAACGCTTCCAGTTTGACAAAAACAACGGGATTATTGTCTGTGTAATTGTTTTATACGTGTACCGAGATTTATTTTGTTAAAATTACGTTTTAAAAGTTTGCCTGTACGTGGTTTTTTATTGGGAAAACTTTTTTGTGTGGGAATTTTTATTTTTCATTTTGCTGGTTTATTTTTGTAAACTGTCAAAATTAATTAAAATGTTTGCATGGATTTGTAGATATTTTCTCAGCGTTTTGAGAATAATGAACGAAAATAGATACTTGTAATTACTCATCCTGTATATAAGTTAGAGCGTGCCAAATCAGAGTGCAGTTGCATGATGCAGTGTTGTAATCCCCTAATTCATCTTAGCGACGCACACATACGCACCTACCCTAATGTTTCTAATACACCCCCAAATGGAGGAGCGCAAACATAAACAGATATGCGTGCGAAAAGTCAAGAGTGCAGCTTTTATCGAGTTAATTTTATCGAATTAAAAATTGCTTTTAAATGTTTGCTATTTCCCATCACTATTTTGTATTATATTTAGTAACTAATTTATAAGCATAGTATAAAGATGTTTTTATTACTGTGCTAAAAACAAGTTTTTGTGCAATTGATGATGAAGAATATCTTTACATTTTCCTCTAGGAATCGAATATTTCCTTATTTCTCGAAGAAACGTAATCAACGAATAACATATCTATGTAAATCGCAGGAAATAACTCCATTCTTCCCCATACTCGTACCAACATTCAAATTCATAAGTTCCATCCTAATCAAGCCATCGAGACGAATTCGATCAATAAAACGGATTGCCCCATCACTTTATGCTTCCCTAGTATTTGGAATGAAAACATAAAATAAACAGAGTCGTATATTTTAACTAATTTTGAAAGAAATCGTAAAATAAACGATGTGTTAGAAGATTCCTTATTCATTTTATAGATAGACATTTCATATTGGTTCGGGATGGATTTTTATAGCATTTTTATTTCCATAGCTGAAAGTTATCGCGGTCACTCTAATTTTTATGTGATGATGGACTTTCAAAGGTAATTTTAGTACTTCATAAAACCGTCTTTATGATCAATTTTACGGTTATTTCGATAAATAGTTTGTTATGTTCATGTTTTGGAGAAGCTGATTTTTATTCTTGTTTGTTATTGTAATTACTTCATTTCTTTAACAAGAATATTACCTATATCTTTAAGATGTAGTGTTTTTTATTATGATACCAACTGGAAGCTTTCTAAATGTCCTATCATTTTGAAACCTTAATGTTTTCGATTTAAAATAAAGATTATCCATGGAAATATTGGTCATATAAATATTAGGTTTGACAGTAAATGAAAATGATTCATCATCATCAGCCCGAAGACGTCCACTGCTGAACACAGGCCTCCCCCTTAGACCACCACGCCGAACGACAATTCGCCACTTATATCCATCGGTTGCCCGCGACTCTCACGATGTCGTCGGTCCACCTAGTGGGAGGCCTGTCTACGCTGCTTCTTCAAGTTCGTGGTCGACATTCCAGAACTTTTCTAACCCATCATTTCAGTTTTATAAGCGATGTGGCCTGTCCACTGCCACTTCAATTTGAAAATTAGGGCTTTGACGGTGATACCGGTTCTTTGAAATATCTTCGATAAACGAAGGGATCTGATCATGTTCGCGTTATTGACCAAAATAGAGCGGTTTGGAAGGAAAAAGGGGAAGGCCTTTGCCCAGCTGTGGGACACAGATAATAAAAAAAGGGACTCATTAAACAAACTTATTTAAACAAACAGATAGCCTAACCTATTTTTCTTCACACGCCAGCTAAATAATACATAGTTTAATCCATGGCAATAGCACGTAGGGACAAAGTTCCAGCCTTCGTAGGTAAAAACATTTGATACTCGCTAACTCCACACCACCATATCGGGCGTAACAAGTGAAACTGCTCATTAGGACTAATCCTGATGGTGTGGTGTTTGCTCCCATGGCGTTTGTAAGCCGATTGGCGCAACCCGACACCGAATCCGCGACCCTCCGGCTGGGGCACGCGCCGCTGCGGTTTGGGCCTTTGTTATTGTCATAAAAGAAAAGAGAGATGTGTTCTGGATCTAGCTGTAGATTTTGTTTTTGTATAGGATGAAGGTGTGGTTGACAGTTTTCATACTTGGTAAAGCAATTTACGGCACGGTTGGTTCAGTGGCTGGCGATTGATTGCTACGATATGTATCGTAGGTTTGATTTTCGAACGCAATTAAATATTTGTATGACTTACAAGTGGCTTCAAGTAATTGTTCCGAGTCTGGTTAACGCACTCACGACATAATAATTATATGAAATTCCAAATGTGGGCAATAATTTCTTTTTCTATTATAGAGTAAATTCTTAAAGATTGGGTAGACATTGTTTTGTATTTATGTCATCAAATGAGTCCTTCTGCCCTGAGTGGAGTAGGAGGGACTGTCAGAGTTACTAAATATTTGTCTATGACTGAGATCTATAGATCGAACTTGGATTTAGCTTAGATTTCGCTTAGATTTTACTTACTATGCAGTTCAGTTCAACCAAGGAGATTTGATCTTTGAGACATCAAAATATTGATGCCGACATCAAATTAGGAGTCTGGTAACTCCAAAACAAAGTTATTTAACGCAGAAAACATCTTTTCAATATAATCTTAGGATAAATAGCTACATGCCTTTCGCCTACAACTCTTAAATAACGGGTTTTTCTCAACTTAACTGACCTATAAGATGCGTGGGATGAGACTTTATATTTTTTGTAAATACGTTTTTTTTTTCTTTTTCCGTCGCGTTCGGAATTAAACCTCGTTTAAGAAGAAATGTTTATTTGAAGATTAACATTGGATGCTTGTTAATCCTGGTATAAATATTTGTACTTAAATTAAAGTATTTGAAAGATGCAAGTTTGTAATTTCTTTGCAGTGTGACATTGTAGATGTATAATATATAGAAATTATTAATTTTTTAATCAATTTCACTACTAAGTACATTAAGTTGTGGGACTGAATTAGGTAGGTATATGAAGGATGTTTACTTTAGGATATTATGTTTCTTTAAAAAAATGTATTATTAATTTAATGTTCAATACAAACCAATATTTGTAAAAAAAACTGTACCCACTATTTTATAATTTTACAACTATTTTATACAATTTTCGCTAGTACCATTTTCAGTCTAATGAGCCCCTTATTGGATGTAGTTAAGAGGAATGTCAGTCTCTAAATGACTGAAAGTCTATTCCTTCAGTTAGGTACCCTTTGCGTTCAAGGGCCACGATGTGAGACATTCCCAAAACCCCAAAATTTGCCAGAAAAATCTTCAAATTACAGAAAAAAAAAGTCAAAATCTTGTCTATGTCGATTCTGATGTGAGTACATCATTAGACAAACACAAAGCGACCTCGAGTCCTGCCGGTGACACTCCTCGGAGATTTATCGAGTTACCGACATTAGTGCAGGGCGCAAATGAGTGCAGGGACTATCGAGTTGCGCCAATCAAATGGAAGCACGCGCTGGTAAGTGATGGGGCGCGTGGGAAATGTCGATAGTTTTCTTTTCTATGATATTTTGATTTTAGGGAACTTGAATTTATATGAATTTTGAGACGAGATTTGTGAAGACTTCATCAAATGGGTATAAGGGAAGTTTTAGCTACGTAAAAGTTTCGTTTGGATAAGAAAAGACATGTGCTAGAGCTCGTATTTTATAGACTAGATACGTATCTTTTCGGTTTTTAATTGAATAACATTAAAATAAATGCATTTTTCAATTTCTATTCAATTCTGTAAAAGATTTCATTTACTATCTTTTTAATTTGAGTTTGGTATACTTTTGACTCAAATCAAGATCAAAGGAGACATAGAGAAACCTATGTAAAGTAAGTTTACCCAGAAGAAAGTAAGTTAAAAAAATAACATATTTTTTTTAAATGAAATGAGGCTGTTATAAAAATGTTTTAAATAAAAACAGACTTTGTAATAAAATGACACTATTATTTAAAAAGGTTTAAAAAAAAACAGATATTTTTGTAATAAAATGAGACTGTTATAAAAAGGTAGGTATTAAAAAAAAAACAGATGTCATTCCAAAAATATCGATAACCAACAAATCATCGACAATACCAACACTAGAGGGCGACAACCGCGGTGTCGTAATACGTTCAGCGATTTGATGGATTGGCTTCTTTACAGTCCCTCCTATTTGCAAACACCCTTATCTGAACCAAACGGGGGTGAGGGGGGGACACGGGGGTAACCCGGGGGCTAATTAAAATTGCCACTCAGATATCTATGCACTTCTACTACACCCTAGCTTCTTTATAACAAGGTTCATTATCCTTTAAAAGGAGCGTTACAATAAGATTGGTGACATTGCATCAGGATCGGATGGATGTGGGAAATGCAATATTTGAAATTGGAATTTATTTTAATAAGATTGATTAGGAGATTTTGCGTTAATGTTCTCTGATTGGCTGATTTTGTTTTTAAGGGAATGTTAGCGTGACAATTTGGAGTTTGGAGTCAAATTGTTAGAATTTTGTCATGCTTGATCAACCCTTTCGTTAATCGTCAACAATGTGGTGCCATTAAAATCTATAGATGTACTTTTTACAGTACATGAATTCCTAGTACAAGATTACTAGTGCCATGGCTACAGATAATTGTATTTTGAAGTGTCAATACACTTATTTTCATTTAGAAATATTTAATAGTCGGATGACACACGCCGTAGATTACTTGCTTCATTCAAATATACAACCTTTACCATTTCATAATTTTGGAGACAATTTTGTTGTAGAACTGCAAAAAATAAAAGATCCTTGAATAAGAGACAACGAGAAAATACAACGTAAAATAAACTATTCAATTAAACCACTAAGGGCTCAATAAAAGTACTCTATAAAAACTCACTATTTCAAAATCCGAAGTCCTCAAAACACGACATCTCTAAAACTTCGCTGTAGCCAACCCTCAACTGCGCGTCGGCGTTTGAAAACGCAACGCACGCTTAATTACTACGAAACGAAACGCGAGGCGAAACGCAGCGCGTCAGCTCAGCGCTTCATGACTACGCTGTCTTATTGTGCTGTTTAATCAGCTTCGTTATTCCACGGTGTGATGTATTGAGCTCATGGCTTTTTGGGAAATATTATGATGATTATTAAATTTTTGCGTAGTTTTGCGTATTATGACTGAGCGATTTTTGGCATAAGTAGGTATATAGGATATAGAAAATTTTCATCTTATCTTCGCATGACAAAATTTGTGAATTTTTTTATTTGGATGCTGAGGTTTTTGATTCAGAATAATGATTTCAGGAAAAGGAAATCGAGCAGACGCAACATTTTATGAAGCGTTAAATTTTTTAACGATATGATGACAGTTTCGATTTCTTTACCGGAGCAGTCATTATTGCATTAAGTATATTAAAATGTGTTGAAAACTTCCAATAATAAAACTGATACTTTCACTCTGAAAGTCGAGGGAAGTGCTGAAATGCAAACGGTTATCAAAATATATTAATCGGATTATAAAAAAATACGTGTCGCAATGCATCGTAACGTATTATTTTAATGGAAATTCGTAAATAAACATCGCATTTACAAGAATACCAATAAACGTAAAAGGCTTTAAAACGTCAAAATATTACGCATAAAAGCGTTCATACACGATATCAGACGTAAAAAAATGTTTTTACGATTCAAAGTTAACCCTTACAATGGCTTGGATCACGTCTCCGCGATTACGCAGCATTGAAAATTAGTTTAATATCTCAAATTGACGATTCCGCCCGGAACGGCCAATTAAGAGGGAATAACACTTGGAATTATCCTCCTGATAGCCAAGTTATGGGGTGCCTTTATGGTCCATTAAGTGTGCCGTAACTCGGGAGACGATTCACGAATATTTTGTACACACTAAATGTTTGAATTTACAACGATTCGCGTCTAGCGTTTACGATATTACCACCGCTTGTCTAGTTGTAAAACTCAGCGCAGCGTTTTGTAGGTTACAAGTTGTTCCAAGTTAACGACTCGGTTATATGACGATTATTATAATTATGACGTTTAAACGAATGAGCTTTATTATCACATCAAATATAGATTGGCTTAATTAAATATTCTGATAACATAATGAAAGTTATAAACAAATTGATGTGGGCAGTTGATGAGTTTAAGTTAATAATCTTGGTGGTGTTACCCCAAGTTATAACCGCGCGTATTAAAGGATTAATAATTATAGTAAACAGCAGACGTGTCGGTCGGGTGCGGTGGCCCTACAGCGAGCGCCCCAAAACGCGTAACGGCCGTTCATTCGCGCATTGATTTCAATTTGAATTTTAATTGCGGAATATTATACAAAATTACATTGCTTAATATTCACCCCGGGGCGGCGATTTTTGCATATTTTTAACCCTGTGTAGAGCCGTTTTGGTGCGGGTGGGTGCTGATAAAAATCGCATATATTAACTAAGAGAGGGCCGGATTTTGAGCGCAGATAGTCGGGCGGTTTTCATTAAAGCCGATACGAGCGAGATAGGTGTCGTATTTTATTGCTTATCCTCGGCTCGGTCCGTTCTGTAACGTCTTAAAATTCTACTTAAAAGATTGTGCTTTTGAGATTCTCGCGACATGTTTATGTTACTTCCGACGGTTTTCTTGATTTGGTGTATTTTTGCAGAAGATTATCTTTATCTGCTGTCTATCAAATTTATTCGTTTGAACTTTGGAGAGAAAAATCAGCGAACGAATTCATTCAACTTCGTAGATTTACGTCAAGCAGAACAATAACAAGCTTACGAATCCAATCTAGAAAGAACAGAAAAGCTATCAATTAAAGTCACAATCACCATAACAGAGCTATAAACTTCAATTTTCCAGTCGCGTGACTTTTAATCAAGTGCGCGACAAGTCGCAAACTCGCAACATTTGACGACAAAATATGCATTGGGTTTTTAAGTCAGATCAGTGCATGCCTAAACAGGGTTAAACGCATAAGGGGGTTGATCGCATTTGACGTGCCATAACGCGATTTTGATTTGCGACTTTATTAATATGGTAATAAATTGAGTTTATGTTTTGTGAAACAGATGTGCTGCTTGCTGAATGATTTGATTTGAATATAATGATGTGTGGTGTCATTATTGATGAAGACAGGAGATTTATAAACATTGATAACTTTTTGTGCCTTGACCTTGACCTTGACCTATTTTTAGAGCTTAAATGTGAAATGTTTGCTGCTACTGGATACAATTTGTGACTATATTGAGGTGACGACTTACAAAAAAGTATTGAAGAAAAAGAAATGCAACAACGACTTCAAACAAATGGAGATTATCGTAAGAAAATGTACCAAAATACAACATTTTGAAAACTCTTCTCAATGCTTTGGTTTGGTTGAAGAAAGAAAAGAGTATAACTAAGTACCCTTCAGAAATAAAACATAATCCGCATCAGATTTCAAACAGCAACAAGAAATGCCATTCCTTAACCCCCGCAACGACATTAATACGCGAAACATTTAAGAGCCACCCGACGTGACAAACAAACTGACATTTTGCAAATTGCAACAAAAAAAAATCCAGAAGATGTTTATCTAAAACCTCACGAATACCTCAAGAGAGGGCTAATTGCGAAGACTCATCCCGCAATTGATATTTTTTAACAAAAAGTAATGCTAATAATCGTGAGTGCGTATCTTCGCATCGGGAATGGAACGCAGCGCCGTCAGGATTCCTTGCTATCAGAGAATTGAGGAGCAAGAACTGAACAGGAACGCCAGATATATATCGAGTCATCAGATAGCGTTTCCGAAGGGAATATTTACGGAATGTCGTGTTCTCTACATACTTGTAGACGAGTTGCGTGATGATCTGTATTTGGTGAAGTTATTTTTGTGTGTGACTTCATGTGTGACACATGTTCACTTTACTGCTTTGTGTTGAAAGTGTCTACAACCTACTGGTAGTTATTTACGACTATCTTTGATCGACTAATAAATGTTACTTTTGTGAAAATCCTTACAAATATTTTGTTTTCTTGCTATTGATGCGTCACTTGGTAATTGACAAAGGCTTTTCCCAAATTATCAAAGACATGTAGATAAGGACGGTATTTTACAAATCAAAAATGTCCTTATGGGGAAGTAATAATCAGATGCACGAGAAATCATAAAATTAACTGAACCAGTAAAACCTGCTAATACGAAAGCCCATAACAAACTTCAAACACAACTCGATTATGCTAATCCCACAAATATCGATAACGACTTACATTAAACACATAATTTTATTACATTTAAAACGTCTTTATTTACACAGAACATTAAGTAAAGCTATTTCCAATCAAATCAAGGGGACATAAATCTGTTGCGTACTGCGTACGGCCGGACTGACAATAAAAACTGACGCGGCAGCGGGGGGTTAAATGCTCTCAGTAGGTATCCGTTGATTGGCGATTCCAGGGCTGGTGGAGTTAACTTGAATTTCCTTTTTTATTGTACTTTTATTGAGCACCTATTCCTTTTATGTGTTTGGGGTAGAACGTCTAAGCGAATTTTGATAGAAGATGTATCATTAACTGCTTTTGTGCTTTTATGAGGTAATTTTATTTTTTGAGGCGTGGATTCTTTGGATTAGACATGGCTTGGGAATCTTGGGCGGAGTGGGAAAAAAAGCGTTGAAAAAAGATAAACTTAACTACACATTTGACTATGGTTAGGAAAAATCAGCCAGAAAAGCAAGCTTTTGCTTTTAAGTGTTGTTACTGTTTTTCGCACTATTTAAACAAGAAGAATAGAACAATGAAGATTTAATATGATACCTATTTGGAAGGTAAATCGGGATAAGAACAATTGAATGTCTGATGATGATGACATTTATTCTGAATTCTACTTTGTACCGAAATAAGCTCAAAATCGAGCACAGAGTAGTGGTTATTCCACTAACCTTATGTCTCAGTTTATGTTCTGTTTGCTGACATTTAAACTAACTGACAGAAAGACCAAGTTTCCCTGACATAACCCACAAATCAAAGTACTAACTCCCTTAGATATTTCACTTAAGACAATCCACTTTCTTGCTCAACATTCTCTGCTATATCTTAGGTTTTCTTATCTATTGTAAATATTAATAGACACGTAACATAAACTGAATATACAACATAAAACTTGTTATTTTAAACGCAACAAAAGGCAAAAGTCGCCTACACGACCGGTCTGAGTACTAGGATAGCATATACTCGCAGCATTTATCCAAGGAACGCTGTGTGAGGCCGTTCATACACCGTATTTATGAACACCGCGCGTTCATGATCCCCCGGTAACGTTACACCGTCGTGTTGGTGATTAATAAGAGGTTTTTTTGGTTAACAATGGTTACCGAAGAAAGATCTGTGTTTCTTGGGCTGATGTTCGGATTGTAGGGGATTCAAATGGATGTTGTGTTAAGAATGGCATGTCTTCTAATTAAAAAGATTGTATCAATGAGAAAGAAATGAGCTCATTAATGATACTTAACAGAGTGCTTAAGTATTCTAGGAAACTTAAATGAAACACAAGCTTAAATGTAACTCAAAATCTTCACCTCTTTTAAAACGTAATCACTGAAGCTTGAACAACCTTCATGCCCTTGGTATCACAACACGTAAATTAATACGCAAAAAGAACAAAAAAGGAGTATTTATCAAAAAGCTTGCGGTGTCATCGTCCGGTGCTGATCACTCGATACTCGCTGCGCCGGCGCAAGAAACGATACCATCGCATACGCCGCAAAAATAAAATTCTTCCAATCAAAGGTGATCTTTGAAAACGTCAAAAATAATGTTTTGGTTAAAATCATTAATATTTTTAACGACGACAGATTTCTTGTTAAGGATGTAATTAAATAAATTCTAATAATACCATTTGCAAAATTACAATAATTAACGTCACTAAACAATAATGATAATACATCTTTAAAACTAATAAATCTATCTAAGGTATTGTTTCCGTCTTTGAAATAATCTGTCAATGTGAATACTAACAAAAAATCTAGGTTAAAAAGTTTCCCACGACGCATCTGCTACCGAATTTCAAATAGATGCGTTCACCAGAAGAAATCCTTTAAAATTCTTTAAACAATCTGCGAAGCATTACTTAGATACTGTTTCCAAATTACTGTTACTTATCCTCGTTAAGACCTAACACGATCTAGAACTAAAGCCAGCCTAGATTTCTGTCTCAGTTCCGTCTACACTGTGCAGAATGTTAAAGACTAAGCTAATTGTTATTTGAATTTAGACGTGAGGAGGATAACAAGCAATGGCGGCTATCTGAATACTTATGAGGTCGAAAAGATCCCATACATCTTTTTAATAAGGCACTCGTGAATGTGTTTGAAATTAGTCTTGGTTTTATGTTGTAGGATTTTTTCTAAAACGTAAGGATGTTTTGGCCAGAACATATTCTACTCGATGACGGTTCACTTGCAGAAAAGTAACGTAGAAAAAAGATCATCAACAGTTAATAGTGTTGCTAAAGGGATACCACCAAATACCAGTGTTTAACAATTTATCGGTGGCGAAAAGGAGTCTCCCTTTTCCGGTAATAGTTGTGATGAGCAGAAACATGAATGGAAAAAGATTGCCTAATATACACTTTTGGGAAGATTTCTACTTCAAGTCTTAGAAGAAAACCATTGATGCACACCTAGATGATATATTGAGATGATTTAAGAACAAGATTTAATTAACGGAATTCTTACGGTGGAAGATTGTCAGTGTAAATATAGAAATGTTACCGGAACACTTCAATCGTTCCAACAACAGGTATAAAGATACAAAATGATATCGCCAACGTTTGGCCGGCGACACAAGTAGTGACGGGTGCAACTGTCAGCTCGCATCACGCATCAAATTGTAATCTACTCGCATTGCACCGTCTAATTGAGGGACGCACCGACACCGTAAACAGTGCGCTTTACGACGTGTCGCCTACCCGTGCGACGGCGCGGTACGCACCGAATAAATCAGACGCAACACAAATATTACTGTCAGTCGCTCGCGCGTCATAAACGGCCGAGCCATTCGCTTCCAAAATAAAGGTCTTCGCACATTATAACAACTCACCGGCGACTCGACTCTATGCTAGACATTGAAATTTAAGCCCTGTATCATATGTTCAAGGTTCAATTTCGTGTACAACGAGTGGCCTACGCATCGTACACTAGAGGTCACCCCGACACGTTTGTCACGCAATGACCATATCGTCCACGCACGACCAACGTTGTCACGTAACGACTATTACTGTCAGTCGCTCGCGCGTCATAAACGGCCGAGCCATTCGCGTCCAAAATAAACTCGTCGCATGCAGTTTTCGCAAATAATCCACGGATTAAGTCGCGATTGATGTGCGTTTTTGGTCGCGCGTCTTGTGGGCATAAATAAGCGTATATATTTGTCGTGTAATAAGACGTTGACGTTGGCCAAATAGTAACTGGTCTCGGCTCAAGGGAGCATGTTTACTGGGCGAGTTAATTAAGCCGCTCCTATTATTTAGCACCGTGGGTTATACTCGCTCCGACCAATAAGCGTTTGTAATGCATTTTATGACGCCATTTTTTATACTATTGCGGTCTTAACTATGAAGCTTCACTTTTTAAGAACCACCTTCTTCTGTTTTATGTTATCCTAGTCTTGACATGTCAATTATAGTTTTGAATATATTGTTTTTGTCAGGAATAAAACTTAAGGGAATTCATTTCTTGAGTAGACATTTTATTATCTTTGTAATGGTCCGATAAATTATTGTTTCAATTAACATAGCTCCAAGAATCTTTAAAGCAATCAAGAAAACTAGGAAGTAATTGTTACAAGACCCTATGTGCAATGCAAACACTAGAATCCATTCAGATATAATCATTATATTAACTCTGTAGTATTAATTAAATTACTGAACATAACACTCGTTTCTACAAATGCTCATGTACTAACAACGCTTGGCAATCTGTAATATTGATAAAGATCTTCTAATTCTAAGACATGAACTTTTTATGTTCTTTTCAAACAAGAACATGATAGAACTGAGCTTTTTTATTTGTAGCTACTGCAATAGGTTCCTATTTTTAGTGTTCTAACATTTTGTTACTGTATGTTTTACAATGAAAAAAATTAAAGCCATCAAAAACTTTGGCGGAAATGTTAAACAATATTTATTTGTAGTATCTAAATACTTTATCAACACCACTTGGAATTTATTTTCAAAAGCAAAATGTCATGTGACATCCGCTGCATCCATCTTAGTCGAACGAACATTCCTTATTCAAAATCTATTCCAAAAAGAATTCAATTTAGACATACCATATTCAAAAAATGTGCGCTAATTAAATAGAGTGACATTCTCGATTCGAAAACTAAATCAGTTTTTATTTTTAAATCGCCATAAAATTCAGTCACAGACATTCTCGTTACTAAAAGTAAACTAGAATTTTAAGTGCCAATCAAAGTCAGGTGATCAAATGAAAATGTTTGAAATCTGTTAATGAACACTTAAATGCTAATTGTTATCGTCCAATCAGTTATGCCGATGGTCAATTAACAGATTTTCTGAAGTGTTATGATATTGGCAATGATGTAAATTACATTTTCTGCGCCATTCATTACTTCTAGAT
This sequence comes from Agrotis segetum, assembly GCA_036375495.1. Lineage (NCBI taxonomy): Eukaryota > Metazoa > Arthropoda > Insecta > Lepidoptera > Noctuidae > Agrotis > Agrotis segetum. The sequence goes on along the minus strand of JAQSVV010000583.1, from coordinate 180,254 downwards.
TGATCGTAAACAACTATTTAATTGAGAGACGAATCAACTTGAGCAGCTGAATTATTGATAAATAAAATTAATGTTTCATAAACCATAAAAGCACGATCATAAACAACTTAACTAAACCAACTGAAAACCTCAATGGCTGTAAATAAATATCTACATCTAATGCAGGTCTGAAATGCAAAGTATCGACAAATAGTTGTACAGATGCACCAACTCTTCCCAATTGACTTTAATTTATTTAATTCCATTAGTTCCGATGTTGTTCGTCATTTATATGGCGCTGCGATCGCTTGATCGGCCGCGCCCGCCTTTTGTTCTAATTTTATTGAGTGCTAAACGATGCCCGCGCGAATGTCGCGACGCGTCTTTAAAATGTAAATTTATGCGGAACCACAGTGATTTATGTGGCCCCTCTAATGATCTACAAACTTCTTTGAAATCGTCTCAAAGTGACAATGTTCACACTCGTATCTGGATAATCTTGACGTATACTTAAAATGTTATTTATTTAACGTTTGCTAGAAATGATTTTCGCAGAAACTTAGGTACTGTGAACCGCAAATGTGTGGTTATATTTCTACCTTAAACTGACCTGGCGTAGTTCGAAGTTTCAATTATACAAGAGACCAGCTTATACTCGTCTTGTTAACAGTGACTTACGGGTTGGCTATACCTGCTTTTAGGTTAGAAAGTTAATTTTGTAACTGAAAGCGGCTATCTGTTACCATGTTAGGTCTCAAGTTGACACCAGTAATTTCGGTGTAGCGTCGTGGAATTCCTGTTTATGAACGGATTTCTAGAAAATGTTGCATCATGCGTACGAAATTGGATGGCGATGAAAACAGTGCACATAAATAAGTTTAATTACAAGCTTGATTGTGAAATGTCTTCATAAAACATGTTTCATATTAAAAGTTGGTTCAACAAATTGACGTTTTCCATGCGTTTTCTTTGAAAATCTATCAATATAAAATGCTTTTGTATACAAATTACTGGGAAAAAACGAGCAAAACATATTTAGCTAGTTTCCTCATAACAAACCAAGGCGGCATAAACGGTAACAATATGAAAACAATAACATAAACAGGGCGACTCCACCTGCCTCACACGAAAGTACTAGGTGCGCATACATATTGAAGAGATGGCGGGCGCGCGCCACGTTTGCATACCATGTTCAATTACGAACCCGGAATATGGCATGCATTATAACCACTGTATTGTTATGCTCTCCGGGTGAACCGTCGCCTATTTCCGTGGTTGAGATGGGGCCAAGGAAGATTTCTTTGCAATGTAACTTATACATTCACAAAACGCTTTGTGAACCCTTTGAAATAAGCTGAAGCCAATTTGGAATATTTAGGTAGCAAATTGATATTGTGGTCGTGACTAAAATAACAGCTAATACTGGTAATTCAGTACTGGTTAATCTAGAAGCTCTAAGGTCTGACAACCAGTCTTACAATGGAGTATCATATTGCCCAGATACTGGGTTGTGGAGGTCTGATGGGCAGTCGGTCCACGTAAAATACTGACATTCAGCTGCATCATGTTCGACTGGAAGTCGACCCCAATATAGTTGGGAAAAGGCTAGGCAGTTTTTTTTATCGTGGTAAAATCATCAAATGTGTCTTCTACCCTAGGGCAGGGCAGGAGGGACTGTCAGACTCGTACTGACTAAAATCCACGGTGTCCTTCCACAGCCCTTTACGTTCAGGGTCCTGATGAGCCAGTACCGCGACCCTACACAGATGATGAGGTATTAATGTACCATGCAAATCCACCAACCAGGCATAGACCCGAGAAGTTTCTGAACGAACAGCAACCTCGAAATTAAACTCTAGTGCTCATGCTCTGCCGTCCATTAGACCTGTGGTTTTCAGATACCTTATATTTGGTTGCGAGACAGTGTAAACAGGTAAACGTGACCCTGGAACTTAAGGGACAATAATTGAAGGAACCCAGTGGATTTGAGTCAGGACGCTTGAGTCTTGCGCTCCACCCAAGGCCACCTAAAAAGGTACCGTAAATGCATAATAAATTGAATAAATACGTAATTACAAGTATGTATTGATAGTGAGATCAGCCTGATAATTTTAATTAATTGTCAGTCATCATTGCACTTGCTGACTTCATTTTTAATTATTCACATGCTATGTATGCAAGAGGTTGACAATAATGACTATTTTTAGAAGCAAAGAAATACATTTAGTTATGCTAACTTTGTAGACACAGAAATGTAATTTAATTTTAAGGTTAATTTAGAATTAATCACGAAAATAACATTTATAACGTTCTATTTTATTATAATAATCCTCTAATAGTACTAGGTAATCATAAATCGTAAAGAGATAGCGAGCTGTCTCTGAAATTACTTAATGTTGCCAAGTAATAAGCAATAATTTCCTCGCGGGGTAATAGTTTAGTGACAGCGCCATCTCTCGGCGAGTAGCGGTACGCGTCGATAAATCGATGGTAAAATAATTATCCCTGCTATTGGCTAACTGCAGTTGGAAATGCACACCACCTAGGGCCATGTTATTTTGAATGGGAGTAATATGTTAGGTAATTATTTATTTCAATGTGTGTGTAATGTAACGGCGCAAACTGTGTTCGTGTAAGTTATGTTTTTGATAATAATGACGTAAATTCTAAGACATTTATTTGTTAACTGATAGTTTTAGCATAGAACGGTATTAGATTTCTATCTAGGACTGTTCAGGACGTTTGTTTTTCTCGTTTGGATGTCAAATGTCGTAAATAAAACCAGGGTAAGTGCCAAAAATAAGGTCGAAAGTGTCTGTTTACTAAATATAATCCTTATTATATCACCATTCTCTATCTTTTTTAGTCACAATCACAAGGAAAGTACGGTTAGTAAATCGATTCATCTGCCATACCTATCAGACGCCATTATCATTGATGTCCAACGAGACAATTTGGAAACTCGTAAAAATCTGGACTTATAAGCTAACAATGTTGATGATGACACTGATGTTCGTAGAAGAGTTAATCTAGCACAGTTTTGGCAGTATGTAGTAAACATGTCTTGTTCATATTATTATGGAAAGGACCTGTTGAATATTGAGGAGCTCGTGGCTAAGTAATAACAGCCGCACAGGGCAATCTTCCTTGTTAAGCCGCGCTTGCCGAGGTTGGTCTGTGGATAGGTCCATCTATCATACCGAGTTTCCTCCGTGCCTCGTAAAGCAGTAAAGCCGTTGGTCCCGGCTGTCATTTGCAAATCTTTGACAGTCGTTACTGTAAGAAGCTCTAAAGTCTGACAACCAGTTTTACCATGGGGTATCGTATTACCCAGTTACTGTGTTGTGGAGGTCCGATAGGCAGTCGCTCCATGTAAAATACTGATATCCAGCTGAATCTGGTTTGACTGGTAGCCGACCCCAATATAGTTGGGAAAAGGCTAGGCAGATGATGATGACCTGTTGAATATAAACAAAGGCAGAGTTTTGTAGAAATTATCCTAGGCTAAAGATCTTTGTTTTTTAATTTAAATTTGACGAGCGTTTAACCACCATCTCGCCTGATAGGGCAAGTAAAGATGATGTTTAAAAGTATAGAATAGCTCTAATAATTGCGTTTTCTTATTTCTATTGACTGCTACTTTGCTTGTCGCCAAATATTGTGTCCATAAACTCGCATTTGTATGATCTACAAGAAGTAATTTTTCCGGGCTAACCCACGATCTTCATTTGCCTAGCCTTTTATCAACTATTTTCGGATTGAGCTGAATAAGTATCAGGATTTTACATGGAGCGACTGCATGTATGAAATACACAACCAGCAACTGGGTAACACGATACGCCTTGATAAGGTGATTGTCGAAGTTTTGAGCTTCTGACTAACGGTAACGACTGTCAAAGTTGTAAAATTGACAACAACGACCAACTGCTTTACGTGATTGCTGAGACACGGTGGTTATTCGTTATGATGGATGGTCCATCCTCATATCACCCAGTAAGAAGAAGAAACCTTGAAGTTCGACCCTATTTTTTTTACCGTTGTAAAATCATCAAATGAGCCCAGACCAGACCCAGGGCGGGACAGGAGGGACTGTCAGACTTGTACTGATTAAAATCGACGATGATCCTTCAGACCAGCAACCCCGGCATGCTTTGGCCCTCTAAGGGGGGTCACATCAGATTGCAGACAACTAAGATCGACCGGTGCGGTTCGAAATTTCGAATCCTTGAAGTACTCCAACTTAACAATTGAAACAGCAATACCTACACGCGGCTAGTTTCTAAGTGACAAAAAGCTTTGTGGTCTCCTCCCAACCGCGGCATTACGGCTAGTACTCTTAACCTCTCGTTTTACTGCGTGTTTGTCACTTTTCAACACTTTTTTTATCCTAACTAGTTGTGGGACGGCTGCGGTTTGGCAAGATTGATGCTTAGCGAATTTGTTGGGCTCTAAACTGACAAATGGTCGGGTCTTGGTTGGGCTGTTTAAACGTAGACTTTAAGTATGTTTGTCATACATGGTAAAGAAAACAGAGAAAAAATCTTAATGATGAAGTTTTTTATCGATCTGTTATTGCTTGATTAGAGTAGAGTATGTTTTTAATCAAATGATAACAGACTATCCACAAGACCAGTTCATTTCTGCTGATTGTATCAGTAGAACGAAGCCCCACGGCATTTTTTCATCAAGAATCCTGCCACAACTAGATCCTAATAAAGTACACATCATATAATTAAAGATAGCAACGTGGTAAATCCATAAATACACAGCCCACGTTAGGTATTGATTAAATAGTTACACAGCGGCCACGTTCAGGTAATCTGCGTGATTATTTCAAATCACCGACACATTACATTAAGCGTAATCTCTAGTAATGGCGGCGCGGTGTTGCCAGCCGCCGGCACTCCCCGCCGAATTGTGGGAAAATAACAATCCTAAGACGCCATCCCGAAACATATCAAAAGCATTTTAATATTCATGGAAAATTTATCTACAGCATATATTTGAATTATAAATATACATGATATTTAAAAATGACAGCGACATGAATCGGATAAACATCGATTTCCCGTGAGAAGATTACATTATTCACACATTATACAATTATTTACTTAAAACCCTTTAGTATTTTTATCCGAGTTGCGAGCTTCGTGGACAGAATGGATATTGACAGCGAGGCGGGAAAGCGCGAAGGCGGCCATGACACTTTTTTCTTTTTAATTCGAAGTGTCACACTGGACGCCAGAGTGGGCTTTATGGCTGTGTCAATATTTTATTATTTATTTTTTTAATCCTTATACTCGAATTACTCAGAGAAGATGAGCATAGCAAGCAATTATAAAATCATTATTTTTAAGAAGTATCTGCTTTCACAATCGTCCCAGGTATTCCTGATGGCCCGTTTGGCATATTATTTTTATACGTACGAGTCTTTATACGGATTACGTCTCGATCAGAGTTACGCGTTTCGACTTTTACTAAAAATAATATAATAAACATGACCGTAGCGAAAAAGCAATAAGACGCACGTCAGAAATAACTTGAATTACAATTTTAATCTTGTCAAATCCGAGTTTTTATTGTGATCGGGCGGTCCGCGTACGGTGGACATAATTTTCGTTTTCAAAGTTTATTTAATAAGGAGTTCTCGCTATAAGAAATCATATTAAAGTCTGCCGCGACCGCGAGGGTTGGGGACCTCGTATAAATTCGCGATTTTTATATCCAACTCATTATTATTTTTGAACGTTCGAAACGGCCGCTTATGAATAAAAAGTTGACTTTATTTTGATGCAAAAATATTGTTAACGGACAAAAAGTTATCGCAGAGTGTCTGTCGGGCGCGTGTCGCGCAGTTCAACTCGCGCCCGCTGGCCTTTATCGACGATATACAATCATATAATAAGCAAAATACGCCGTAGCAGCGTACGTCACTTGACAAACCTGCAATAAAAACAATCACATTATCTCCGTACGGTCTCCCTCGGAATTAAAGATCAGTTAACCTGCTAGACAAGATAAAATGGCTACTGGAGATTTAAAAAATCCTCTCAATCATTTGAGAATATGAACATTCCTCGCATACTGTATCTATTATAAAACGCCTGTTTTCCATCATAAACTTTTTTGACGGAACGTTTATTTTAAGTAGATGGGTATTTTTATCAAATTACTATAATTTTGGTCAAACAAAACTACGAGCTGTCAGAATTGACGTCGGTAAATCATCAACTTGACCCTTTTTTGTTACCTACTTTAATAATTTCGTTAAGGGCTTTTTAAACGGGCCGCATATTTGAAATAGCTGCCGGTACTTTATGGTCGGGATCATTTGTATAGGAATTTAAATGGGATCGCTTTAAAATTGGATTACAATAAAAATCACGAAATGCCCTGAGAATTATTTGAACTATTCGAACATCTGGACGGTGCGTACGGAATTAAAGCTGGCGATAAAAACTTTACTAAAATAAACTCTATTGTATTCGGACAACAATGCGACCTAATGAGTGAGCATCAATCGTCCGAAGCTGAAGGAAAACAAACATAATTAAATCAAGATAGTAGATATAAAGCGGAAACTATTAGGTGCAGTCGGGTCCGGGGGGCGGAGGGCTAGCTAGAGCAGCAAGTCGCCGATAGCGCACCAGATATACAACATATCTCATTATTCATATCTCAACAAAGAGGGGCATAAATTACGCGGCCCGAAAATATCTAAATCCTAATCCATTCGCCTCGCTTGTCCCCGACTGAATCCGATTTTAAAATATTTATGAAAAGGCAACAAAAAAGTAGAAAAAAACATGAGTCCAGAGACAGAATTAAAAATAATAAAAAAAATACTATAAGCCCCGAGAGCGAACGTCGGAAAAAAGTTAAAATGATTGTAGGGCATCTCGATGTGGCGTTGTTTTTTTCTGGACGTATCCCCGTTTCATTAGATTCGTTTCAATTCTGTCGGGATTAGTCGGAGAAAGGTCTCTTAAGGATAAAATGCGATGTCCGTTGATTTATAAAGATCCTCTCTTTCGGGCGATGGGACATAATTAATTGTTCTTCGTGATCTATCGCCCTGTTTTTTGTGGAGTTGTGGAGCAGGTGATCGTAGCGAAGACTGAGCGGACCGAGCATGTTGTGAGAGCATGGCGGGTAGCAGGAGCGTGTGTCGCGGACCGGGAGGCTGCGAGGGCGAGGCGGTCCACGTGCTCGAGCTCTGCTCGTGACAGCTCCCGAAATTAGTCACGTGGCCGCTAATAGCCCCGCGGCCGGGGGCGCCGGGAGCCGGGGGTGGCGTGCACTCGCCGTTTTTTCCGGCTCTCGTACGGTTGTTTACAACAGTTGGTGGCTATCGATCCGCCGCCCGGATATAGACGTAAATACGGCGTTATTCATCGAATGAAGGCCCGTTTTGTTTGCACACCGCCCCCGGTTTTGTCGTCTCGGCTGTTTTTCATCGATTTTCCACCGGACCGACGTGGCCGGTAACGTACACCCGTGTGTGGCATGGCTCCGCTCGGAGCGAGGGTATTATGTATTATCTCCGAAAAGGTTCTCGATGCGCTTTTACGTGTAATCGGTGGTGGTATCGGCGAGGCCTCATCTCGGTGCGCCCGCAGGCGGCGCGTGTGTGCGCGAGTGTGCGCCGCGCGCGTGTGTGCGTCCGACTCTCGGGGCGCACTGCTCGATTAGCGCGGCCGGCACCGCCACGCCGCCTGATTGGGCCATCCATCACCGCCGCCCCCGCGCGCGCGCCCTCCACCCTGCGGCCCTCCGCGGCGCGGAGTGCGCGCCCTGGGTCCGCGACTCTCGACCCTGCGCCGAGGATCTGAGGGTCCAGGTTCCCGCGCCATGCGCTTCTCTACCGACGCGTTAATGCCGCGACGCGCGCAACAGAGATCGAGGCGTATTTTTAAGACGGATACTTAGTGCGTTACATTATTATACTTTTGTTTTTTTTTGGTCGCGGCCGTGTAACCCACACGGTCCGTGTTTTCATATGGCGGCGGGTCGACGCACCGCTCCGGTTATGATACCGAATGCCTTTAGATTTTTGATTGAGGTTTTATTTTATTTGGCGCGACGTTCGCCCCGATTACGTTTCTCGTATTCGTTTACCGCTCGGCCAGTTTTTGTTTCGACGAGTTTCATTGTTCGTAACGAGATCGATTTTAACGATAAGCCATCGCTTTTAATGAAGACGTGGGTGTGCTCGGTTACTGAATCGCACTTTTAAGATCAAGGCTAAGCTACCTATGGGCAGCCATTGACACTTCCTCACTTGAGTCCGAGCTGTACTTTCTATAGTTCATTGAGCAAGATGAGCGTCAGATAACAGTTGCAGACATGACATAAACATGGCGACTGGGGGAAATTTCATGAGTCGTTTACATAAAGGAAAGTTTATAGGTGTATTAGCATATAATCGCGTCGCGTCGCAGGCCGGGTCGCAGGTCGCACTCCAAACAAATTGCATTCTCACGCAGTGGACCACCTCGACACACGACAACTCTCAAAAGAATTAAGATAAACGCACAAATTTGTTCGCTGCGATTAATTGTCGCTTCAACGAGACACCGCAATCGTCACTTTACGAACGAAAGGCAATTTTTCAATGCTACACAACAAGATATCAACTAAATGGATAGTCATTATTAATATTGCCCATTTTACGATGCTTTTACGATGTCACGATCTTCCCTCTACACTTCCGTAAACTTAGCGTTTATTAAGTTACATGTTGTATGTGAGCGACATCGGGTTTACGACTCGGTAAACATGAATAGTTTAATAAAAAAAATCATCGAATCCAGTAGTGCCAATAAAATGTGACTGGTTAAGCCTTAATAGACGGTGGCAGCCATGATAGGGCATGAACGGAAACCGAACCCTTACGATCATAAAGAAAAACAAGTGGGGATGTATTAAAACACACAATAACAGTAAATATCACGGTAGTTGAATAGAATCCATGCCGTCCGTATCGGTTCTCGATCGATACTCATTACAATGTAACGTTTTAACGCTCGTTTAGACGCCACAACGAATCACGGGCTGTTATTTAAATTGCTCAAGAGCCGAGAGTAATTTAACTCGAGAAAAACTGGTTTCGAGTGAAATTCGCGCGCTATCTCATCTCTCGTATCTCTTACGATCGCCATGTTGCCGGAGAATAGATATACTTGAGTTAATAGCGCCATTTGCGAACATAATAAAGTACATAACCGCTTGGTCATTGTGCTGGACTGGTAATGAAGCCACGAGTGCAATTTTCGCGCGAGTATGACCTCGCCGGATCGCCCCGTCGACAACGCGCTGGAACTTTAGCGTCGAGCTTTAAAAGGTTCAAGCGAAATGAGCGCCCCGAGACCACTAGTAATACTAAAATGCATTTCTGCGCAGTCGGGCGGCGAGCTTTAAGCTCCAAGAAACGTAGATTGAGATTAAACGACGCACGCACGAGGATATGATTCGAGAGAGAAGGCAGCAAGAACTGTTTCAGCGTCTCGAAGTTGAGGCGCTTACGTCGCTCCGTGTCGAGCGGCTCGCTAACGAACAACGATTCCCGCTCTAATTTGCGGACATGGCGAGCGATCGATCTCATTGGATTTTTGAAAAAGAAACACTGAAGGCACCTTATGAGCCGAGGCACAAATTGAGCAATTTAGTGCTCGCCCGCTCGCGCGCGCATATCGCGGGGCACCCATCTCCCTCGCTGACTTTTTTCATTTTCATATATACATATGAAAATGAAAAACGTGAATCCTAAATGAGAATATTAAAAATTAGTTGGTTCATGTTTAGAGCGGCCCTGCTTGTAATTATGTGCGGCCGGACTTGACAAATGAGCTCGAAGACCGCCGGAGACAAATCAATACTTGGACGCACAAAAAATGAAGTTCGTCTAATAAGAAATTATAACGAAAAAGGATCCGATAAGAATTTGTTAATGAACTTACAAAAAAATATAAGGTGCTCGATAACTTTTTGGGATTTTAAAAGCATTAATTTCAAAGCTTTGACAGATTACCTAATCTTCGTTTACTGAGTATAAATCAGCTATCTCAATTTCAATACCTACTGAGCCACTAATAGTGGAAGTAAAATAATAGAGAATGATCCAACTTCATTCAACTAGTCGACAATGTCTAGTCGAGGGTGCCATTACTTGAAATAAAACAAACAACAGTTGACGGTATCGCGGCACATCCATGCGTCATTATCAGCGCATTGTTTTTGTTACTAATTTAGGTAAAAACACCGTTGGAGCGGGCAACCCTGGCGAGGCATTCCAACGCGCCCCGTCGCCATGGCAACCGACGCCGCGTTCGCTCCCGACAACCACCGCCCACCAAACAAACAACTAACAACCTTATTTTTTACCCCAAAGAGCTCTAATCGCCAACACCGCCAAATGAAGTTATAACGTTCTTTTACGATGCTCCACAATCGTCGATACCCAATCATAACAATGAAATTGCGACCTTAATGTCTCCCGGTAAAGTGCCATTCGGAATATGCGAACGACTTAAGAATAGCGACATAAGGAATTGTTTTATCTCTTTCGCACGTCGTAAAGACACGGTCGCGCCGTCTCGCTCGCGTGCCGAATCCTTTCTTGCTAAAGACGGAATCGATACACTTGATATTTCTCTTTCTGGCGCACTTTTTGTTCGAATCGTTACCACTGTTAATCCGTCTTCGACAGCGTTCGTTAGATAAAAATCGTAAAGTGTAACTCACGAATAAATTGACTGCGATTCTTCGTGCGCCGTTTATTCCGTGTTCATTTTCAGAACATTTCCCTCCGACGAAAATTCTTTTGTGTTTTAAACTGAATGACGGGCGAACGCGCGAAGTACGGTAATTGATATAGTGTAATGGAAACGGGCAATGACGGTGACGTGTAAAACAAGAGAGAGATAGACGGACGTCATTCCGTACGAGCAAGCGAGATGGTTATCGCAGTACGCGACTCTTATAACGATGCATGTGCATTATGTTGTTACGGTAATTGTAACTTTACACCCACATGATAAAGTTTAATTTAGAACATGACAGGAGAAAGGTCCTAGTATTAGCTACTATTCGATAGATGGCGTTGATGTATCGGAGTTGAATTTGGATTTCCAGTTGTGGTATCAAAACAACTATGTTGCTTATTTCTTTCGAAGTAATTTAAATTAAAAATAAACTTAGATAACAGTGAGTAAGCAATAAAACATATTTATGTACAAAAATACAATTTCATAAATATTGATAGATTGCAGTTTTCTGCTTACTTTGGAAACGTGACTAAAGGCGGCACAAAAACTTGTACGACGTATAAATCTAGACATTTATAACTGAACTGTCAAAATTATAATCTCAATTAGGCGCACAGCGGTACACCGGCTTCTTTGCCGGCGGTGAAGTAAAAAATAATTGTCTTTATTTTTTTTCTTTTTTTAAAGTCCTTTGCGATATTTTCCCCGGCGACCTTGCTTTGGCGAGATGACACCGAGAATCGAGATCGTACGCACGATAACACATGATAGATGGGCTGTCGCGTATGCGTGCGCGTCGCAAACATTCGATATCCATCCGAGAACTCGATACAATCGAAACACAAGTATCGATACTCGAAAAAACACTATTTCTAAACCCGTAGAGTCTATATTAGTGTGATATTGACAGATGTAAATGTCATTCGATTTTTCGTCGGCTCATTAAGGAGAATCGATTTGAACTGTCATCGGGATGTTTGTTCGTTTTTCAAATTATAGAACAACGGTGTTTGGATAAATTGTTTGTGATATAAATGTCAAGTATTTGTGAATTTTTGTTTGGTTTTATCTGCTTTTAAAGTATTGAATTGATAATATGAAGTGGTACTTTATATGACAAAATCTTTCTCATGTACTAAAGTTACACTATCCATTTAAGTTGGTCTTCCTACTTTATTTACGTGTTTAACAAAATAAAACCGTCGTTAGTGTTAGTGGTAGTTTGTGGTACCTACCAGAATAATTCCAAGTGCCAAATATAGCTTTTATCTCAATCTAGTAATAGGTGAACGTAAGCTCCAAAAAAAAACTAGATTAAATTACCCGATAAGTTTTTGTGCTATTTTATACAGTAACACATCATAAAATTCTACAATTCAAATATGGAATGGAACACAGTTTTTTTTTTAAGATAAAAATCTGACCATCAAGATTTTTGAACGTGGAATCAACAGAAAAAAAAATCGTCTAGAAAAATCTCGGGTTGATATTCTCGTAGCTGGTAGCATGCACGTAGCTAAAAGTTCATGCGGCCATCAGTCAGGAGTACCCGTGACCTTGCGCCGACTCCGGACACTGGTGATTGACGGCACCACCGCCCGCATGCCATGATCCCCTAGTACATGTGCTATATCATCGCGTTACGTTCACGAGTGCTGTGCGTCTGGTATTTGAATTTGTTCCTATTTTGATTTTACTCCTTCGCTCTTATAGTTGCCTGGTACTTAATGATTACGGTAATTAGTTATTCTTCTGTAATTTGTGTTGATTTATTTGTCGTCGTTGTTACTTAAAACTATAGAAATAGTAAAACACCGAGTGAAAGGATTCAAAAACTGTGTGAAATCAGTGATTATGATCTCAAGCTGATTAGCAGCATTAAAATAATTGGAAGCCATATAAAAATGTCACTAACACAGATTCTAGCGGAAATGGCGAATAACATTTAGTTTTATGACAGTCATTTACATACTTTGTTAAAGACTATATTTGGTATAACTTGTTACAACATCCTCAAGTATACATTCCTAAGAACTGTGTCACAATTTAATAGTCTATTCTTAATTTTAAATTTTTAAGCTCTTATGATTATGGATATGCAAATGCGCTTTCTTATGGCCAACTGCAGTACTTTTACAAGATATTATATGATTTTTTATTAGGACTGTGGCTTCATTATTTTTGTTTGACAATCCAAAAGTCCTGTCACTGTCAAATTGAAATTATAAATTACAGAAAAAGCTCCTCAAACACCAATCGCCGTCGTCTTAAGACCATCATCACCAAAATCACCACAGTTATCACCAATCCCCGGTTCTGTCCATACCTGGGTACTCACCGGGACTGCCCAGGAATACTGAGGAGTAAACCCGCCGCGCTACATCAGGAGGGGATGACCATTCACGTCGCGATGGGCACCATTTGCCTGAAAAAGAAGAAAGGAAAATGTTAGATATACAGTGTCATGCTTCGTCTATTCCGGTCGTCTATTCCGGCTTCCAGTCTACTCAGATGCAGCTGAGTATTTTAGATGGAGCGACTGCCTATCTGACCTCTATAATACTGGGTAATACGATACCCCTTGGTAAGACTTGGTAAGAGTGTTGTCATTTTGTAATTGAAGAAAATTCTGTCCAAGATTTTATGTAGTGTTTCTTTACTTATAAGATCTTTAAGTACCTGTTTTGTTGTGTGTTCTTTTATAGGTTTTTTAGGGTTTTTAAGGGAGTACTAGATCTTTCGCTTTTATTGTTATATCATCCAAGTACGTTTAAATATTCCGTGATAACAAAATGTATGATTTGACAAACGTTTTGATCTGTTTTATATTGAGATTATCAATCATTTCTTTTGTAATAGGTATTTACAGTTAGCTTATTTATAAAACCGATAACATTGGAATCAATACTATTAAACTTTTGTTTGTTATTCAATTTTGTAACCATTTTGAAACGACCACCTAACTGATAAATGTATCCTTTGCAGTAAAGAAATCAAAATGCCGTCGGAAGGATTGATTTATAATTTTATTTACTCTTTTTGATATTAAAGTAGAAAAAAAAAAATAAGATCTTAGTAACATTTTATAACATTTGATGATAAGAAGACATTATCGCCTGTTGTAGAAGTGAATTCTTGTATTCCTTGAAGCAAAGCAACTAACTTTTCATCAGAAAACTAAAGACACTTACAAACTATCGAGAAAAAGCCTGTAATTAAATAAAAAAAGTTCTGAAAAATGTGGAATACTCGAGAACCAATGTAAATTAGCTTTTGTTTTTCGAAAACGAAGGATACGGAGCCAGCCAATCTACCGTGAATGGAGAGATTAATGAAAAAGAATGTTTTTACTGAAGAAGGGTGTTTTGGAATAGAGAAAAAGGGGCAAATGGATCTGCTTACTGCACTGGTAAAAATACTGGCTGTGTTTAGTAGAATATTTAAAAGGATAATGATGTCGTACATGAGAATGCCGATTTTATTTATAAAGTTGTATTAGAAATCAAGAAACTTTGCTTGTCTATATCTTTACTAGTTATAGATACAATTTACTTCTCTTCGTAATTCCACGTATATCTATCAGGTGCTGAGAGGGTCCAAAATGCAAGAAACCCTCATATCTGTCATATAGAGATATTTGAAGTTTAAAAGGTTTTTCGAAATATTGGCCCTTCTCAAGTTCCTTATTTATAATTATAACAAATAACCCCGTGTGTCTATGTTAAGATAGAATCTAGAGTAATTATTTATTCTGGTTAGCTCAAAGTTTACCGTTATTTCCAGTGTATTCCAAGTTAGTTATTTTAGTCTGTCTTTACTCTCGTACATTTCTTTCAGCTTCCCGTTTGATATCCTGTAAAACTTCATTGATACAAATAATACCTATTGATTTAAGTTCTGCTATAAAACTATCAAAATATTCGTTTATGTTAGGTTGACACCTTTAGTAAGTTCTGTAGCCTTAGTATTCTCTTCAATTAATTTAAATGCTTCTTTGAGATTGTTTTTATTTTTACGAAGTATTTTGTACTTATTTTCTTGGTTTACATCAAAATGTTCCGTTAATGTTTCTTATATTACTTTGTGAAGTAATATTTTTATAAGTGCAATAAAGTCTCCATAAAGTTTAATTACCTACAATATTTTTGTTGCCATAATTGCTACGTTTTTCATTTACGCACGATGTTGCTATTAGTGTGTATGTTTTAGTATCAATGTAATTCAAAACAGTTTGTACATTACATAGTTATAAAACGGTAATGAGATTTTTAACTTTATAAGTTTTTCTTGTTTTAGATTGTCTGTGGTCCGTCAGTGTTGCCATTATAAATCGTACTAATGTCTTTTGTGAGTTTGTGACACAATCATGCGACGTCGCTTTTTCAACCGATTTTGATTCGAAAAGCAAAAAACGAACATTAAGCTCTTCCCGCCTATCTAATGGATTCCTCCAACTCTCTCAGGACCCCAATGTCATTACGCAAAAAACATACAGAAAAAAAAACGAAAAAATACTCGACTCAAAAAAACACCTCCTGGGAGAACGAAGGTGTCGCCGCCCCTAGTCTTTTCTTACCCCAAAAATAAGGGGAGGCAATATCATACACCATTAGCAATTTCGCTACTTTTTTAACGGTGTCACAGTGTATATTATTGTGTTCGGTAATGCAGCGGGTCGCGCCTCACGCCGTTAGTTCCGCCGCGGGTAATCAACGAATGTGCAATGCTTTTACTAAACAAATGGCATCGCAATAGGTTGCTCATTTTTACTGTTTAATTGAAAAATAATAAGTTACGACGCGTCCATGCAGGGCATGGCGGGGGGCCACAGATATTTAAAAAGAACGCAACCACCATAATTTTCTCTCTCGCTTTATGTTCCTTTTTCGAAATTCGTAATTCGAACAAAAGCGCGCTCGGCGCAATGGTGCATGCATGATTGATAGCGGCCCGGTGACGTCACACACACACCGACAACGCTACACTTTTCGAACAAATAAAAAGCCTTGACCTCTGACTCTAAACTGCTCAATCTCCTGCCACCCTGGTACCTTTACAGCCAATTTGCGTTTTCGCAACCCCACGCAAACTGCAAACTTAAACTCAAAACATAAAGTAGAATTACATCGTTGAAAAAAAGCGAAAATTACCCCATCGCAGCTCACGGTACAAGTTAACGCCATAAACAAATACTAAAAATCTTGTAACCGAAATAAGGCGGCACTCTAAATAAGAATTAAAGTAAAATTGCTGAGGTGTGAGTCCCCGGGCGAGGGGGCATTAGCGGGGGATTCGCGACGATATTCATAACGCGAAAAATTGTAATAACCTGGCGAATATCAGCCGGGGCAGAGGGTATAGAGGTGTGGAGGGCGCGACCGGGGGATTTGTTAAAGAAAATTGTCTAAATATGCCCCGTTGCGTATCTCATGTGTGACGAGAATGCCTGCTTTTGGAAGAAAAAAAAAACACCAGTTACTGTTGAGACCGGATATTCAGCTAAGGAAAGCGTAAATTTAACGACAGAGGAATTAAAATTGTGTTCACCGACAACTTTACGCGTCGCTTTATAGTGTAAAATTGTTTTAAACGTGTACATAGTAAGAATAAAAATGACAGTTTTAACTTTTATGATCACTTGTTGTTTATTACTCGGTCGTCGTACTTCCAATTTCAATTTGTAATTACTTTTAATTATGTTTTTTTTGGTATGGTATTATTTTTATGGCTAGTCTTGTCAAAATGTTAATGAAGACATTATAAAATCAATTCATACCAGCCGCACTATGTACCTAATTTTAAATTTTTATTTAACTACGGGTAAAAAAATATATAATTCATTTCGAATTGTATCTACAAAATAATACTAAAAAGGATTATTGTGACAGTCAGAGACTTAACTGAGGTTTAAAAAAAAGATCTAATGCAGTTTCTGAATTACAACGCTTGTATGAAACTGAATCTGAAAATAGAGAACAAAATGACATTCAATCAATGTTAACCCCTTAATTGTCAAAAAAATATTCAACTGACATTAGCTATCGAAAACTTTACGTTACGTCAAAGCTGTCGAAAGTCGTTACAGAAAAACGAAACGCCCTGCAAACCGTTTTCCACTTGTCTATGGTCAAACCATCAATGCATCCGGTAACATCATTACAAATTCAATTAATATTTACGTGTCAACCATTACCTTATACATACACTTCCATTCATAACTAATTATTAAAAAACAATTAAAGTCAAATATATGAGTACATAACAATGGACTGCTCCAAGTTAAAACACGGTAATTACCATTCATATTTCTTTCTTTTTTTCATCGAATTAAAACAATTGCTGCGTCGAAAATGTTTTGATTTCTATCATTCTTTGGTTCTCTGGTTCTCAACTTAAAGGGGGCGTTTTGATTGAAGATAGCTTACTTGGGTGGAACAGGGGGATTGAGTATGTCAAAAAGGCGGTCAATTCGTTTTTTTTTTTTTGGGAATAGTGGTCATGACCAAAGAAAAGATGGTTCCTGTAAAGGGTTTTGAATGAAAGTGACTGGCTTAAAAAGAATGAAGCTTTTGCGCGGATTCCGAATGTATTGTCATGAGATAAGGGTAGAGGCTTGATTTGAAATTAAATTCAAACATAATTTATTATTTTTATATAAGTTTATATTTTACATTTCATAGCTGTTTGTAAAGCTTAAATAACATATATTTTCAATAGGTCAACAAATTGATTATACCTAATCTTTAAAAAGTAAATGAAAATTTTAGCTAACGTACCGTACAATTAAGCTAAGACGATCAAACCATTTTTTAACATTTCTATTTATTGCTTAGAATCAATAAATGTTATTTTTTATAAAATGCCTATTTAAAAAAAAACTGGTAGAATGAGGTATGTATTTAAAAACTTTGAGAACCTCGGCACTCGCGCATTTTAATAACAGTGATTGTACGAATCAAACGTTAAAATCTTCACAAAGGGGCATAATTTATATGGACTACAATTAATATCGGCCAATAACAACTATTCATTAAAGTTTTAACTACACACCTCGGTTCTTGCCGATTTCGGTCGAATTAAGGGGTTTTTGTAATTGTACCTTTTTATTTCCATTGTTGAAATGTTCAGATACTGTGTTATTTTGTTGATGCTAGATTGTTCAAATTGGGTTAATTTAAGTATGGCCGGAGCGTTTATTTCTTGCGGTTTTAGGTTGTTTATTTATTTTTTAATAGGTACAAAACTAATCCTTTGTGTTGCTAACAAGTTTGATTTTACATGGTTTCGTATTGTTATAGAGGAGGATAACCTCCTCCTTTTTTTGACAATCGAATTGATAACAATTCGACTGTATTTTTTTTTTAAATATCTTTGCCGATACTAGAAATTTTCTCGGTATTGTGGATGTATTTAAAAATGTATACAGAAACCTTTTTTTTAATTTCGTGCTTGATTGAATCGAACCTGCAACACGCCATGCAGCAGCCAATCGTTCAACTACTGAGCCATTTCCTTTTTCAAGAAAATCTTCAATCCTTAATACTCTCTAGATTTCTAAGGGTCAACAAAAAACATCAAAACAAAGACTACACCATCTGCCTACTCCAACCGGTCTCCTAGCACTTGCCGATACCTGTACCAGGGACACAAAGGCGCAGAAGATGTCCCTTCTCACGATAAATCACTCGGTTTTTCTGTTCGCTGCCTCTGCGTGTTTTATGCTCGCCTGGTACCACACCAGCTGTCAGAGGCTTTCTTTGGAGCTTGTTTTTTTACGTTTTTGATATTATTTAAAAGTTTTTTTGTAAACTGCGAATTAAAAAATGCTTAGATTTGTATAGTTGATGTTTTTTTGTTTTCTAAAGGACTTTGCAGGTGGCTTTCTACGGTTAATTTCTGACCACCTCGTGGTATAAAGGAGTAAGTGTTTACATAAAGTCTGTTTCCTAAGAAGTCAGATTTAATTGAAGTTCAGTAAAAAAGTAAATAAAGCTAAATTGAGTTTCATTGAAAGTAAGATTCGTAGCAATTGGCGTTCTGTAATTCCTGCTTACCCCATACTGCTTTCCGTTTGACCTCTTACTAGCTTGTTTGTTATCAAGAAATATCCAAACAACCAAAAACTACACGAAAAACTAAAAAGTACAATAAAACAAAGGACTGGCCTGTTGGTCTAGTGGTTAATGAACCTGACTGCTATGCCGATAGGTCGTAGGTTCGATTCCCAACGAGGACAAGTGTTTGTGTGATGAGCACGATCATTTGTTCTGTGTGTGGGTGTAATTTATCGATAATATGTATGTATTTAGAAATACATAAGTATGTTTATCAGTCGTCTAGTACCCATAACACAAGCTCTGCTTAGCTTGGGACTAGATGGCGTTGTGTGATAGTTATTATTATATTATTTATTTATCACCCCTTAAAGACAGAACCTACCTATACCCAAAAACTTCATTAAAACCGTACAAACGACCAAATATATTAAAATACTAAATAGTTATAAGTCACACGTCCTGCCTAGCTCAATCCAACAGCTTCTTAAACCCAAAGCTAATACATCTACAACTTACTCGACTAGGACCTCAACAATACTAGCCAACGACCTCGCATAAACCAATTTCCTTAATGGACGCCGATACTATCGATATAACTGCCTTTGAGCCAAACACGGAGGAAGTGTGCGTTTGTGTGTTAGAACTGAGCTTGGGAATTGGTGGACATGCTGTGATGTATGTATAGGTTTGTGTAGAGATAGCGAAATTCAGATAGTGTATGAAAGTAGACGAGGTATGGATCACCACATTCCGGGGGACTGTGTAACCAGGTACCGTGAGCTTGGAACGTAAAGGGCTATTGAAAGGACAACGTGGATTTTAGTCTGTAAAGGTCTGACAATCCCTTCTCCAGCCCGGACAGGAGGACTCTTTTGATGATTTGACCATGTTGGATAAAAATCACAGTAGTTAGGTATTCTGAAGGCTTTGTCTTAATGTGGCCAATTACAATGATATAATTCATATTGTATAGTTACAAAAGATACGAAAATGAATTAGATTTAATTTGAATAACAATCTAATAAGATACTTAACGCTATTGGTAAATCAGAAGCTAAATATTACTGATACTTACAGATAATTTTCAAAAGAAAAGGAAGAAGACATCTGCACACTATTTATGTGACCTTAGTACATGACGAATTTAGCCTAAACAAGGTGTACAGCTGTTATACAATAACTCACTTTCAACCCTTTCCGAAGATGAAAAATAAAACTAACATTCGCAAACAACAGCTAATAATCCAAAAACAAGACAAAAAAATATAATTTTTAGCTCAAAACCATATCTAATTGCACCCGCCCAGGTTTGGGCGGGCCGCCCAACCGCCCAGCACTTATCCCCAAGACAATAAAGCTCATTATCGCTTGAGAACAACTGTCTTTACTGTCTTACTAAACTTGATACGTCAATACGTAGACTTTGCAACGTCGTAAGAAAGCTTAGAGTGATCATTTCAAAATGTGCTCTATTGCTGGAATGGGAGGGTTGTAAATCAGTTGTGGGGGTTAAGGGTCGTTGCCTTGTCGAGGGATGGTCCCGAGATCTGTCTTATAACTCATCTGTGGGTACAGACGGGATGGGAGATCGATATAGTGCCTACTCTCTGTTTGTTTGCTTTCAGGCACTTTTTCATGTAATTTTCATGTCACTGATGTTTTTGTAAGGGTAGTTCAGGCTTTTGGGCTATAAATAACTCGTTTTTCATGGTATGTTTCAGTTTCAGTGGAGTGTTCCATGTAATTCTTATACCTACAAATATTTAACGAGTCAGTATTTTTGGCCGACTGTCTCATCTGGTAATCGTGACCCTGGAACGTAAAGGGCTATTGAAGAATCACCGCGGATTTTACTTAGAATAAGTCTGACAGTGGGGGTGGAAGGACTTATTTCAATATTTTAGCACGTCAAAGAAAGTGCTATCTTATTTCGTTGTTTATGAAAAGCATTGCTTAAGTAGTTGCCACTACGGGATCTTGGGACTGCCTAAGAAATAACTGTGACCCGGGAACGTAAAGGGCTATTGAAGAAACACCGTGGTTTTAGTCATTACGAGTTTGACAGTCCCTTCCGTTCTGCCCACGGCGTGGGGAGGAGTCAATTGATGAATTTACCTTGTTAAATAAAATTATAGATTATTATTGCCTTAATAAAGAAGAAACAAACAAACATACAGACAATTGTGTAGAATTAATTGTTTTAATTCAAACAAAAGTTCCTTCTTCAACAAACAAAAGTTTTTTAACCGCACTGTCATCCTGTTACATAATTATAGGTTTTATATCAACATAGCTACTCTAGGAATAATTTCTGTATTGTGGATACGTTTACAAACATTAAACTCACATGTACAAAAGACCAAACAAGGAACTTCAAGATCATACAATAATTGTTACGTTTAGAAATCGA
This sequence comes from Agrotis segetum, assembly GCA_036375495.1. NCBI lineage: Eukaryota > Metazoa > Arthropoda > Insecta > Lepidoptera > Noctuidae > Agrotis > Agrotis segetum. The sequence goes on along the minus strand of JAQSVV010000583.1, from coordinate 159,042 downwards.
ACCAGCTACACAGCGCAGTAGTCAATGAACAGGCGTCTGCTTATCAACTTACGTCAATTTGTCAAAAATTATTTTGACAGATTCGGGTAGATTGACCAGCTGGCGTCTGTACCAACAATGTGCTACACCACTACCTACCCCTTTTAGGAATCCAAGCTTGACGCTAACTCCCTTTATACTTAAAACAAAACAGTCCTAAGTCCAAAAAAATCAAAACATAGCATCACAAAACATCATATCGTAAATAATATCGAACGGAGTGCGTCGACCCCGAAAAGGCGTCCAGGAAACCTATCCATTACTCGTGACAGCGTTTTTCAGACTGCCGCTGACAGCTGTCAAACTTGACCTTGACACATCCATCATGGCGTCTTGTGACGTCATTTTGATAGGTCATCGGGCCGTATGGAGTAGTACTTGCATGATGCAACTAGTACAAACTTTTTGTTGAGTGTTTCGAGTGAATTTAATGAACTTTGACTAATGATACTAATATAGGCATTATTATTGATTTACCAACTGTTATAATACATTATTATTGTATCATCATATAAAGGACTATGAATTAGAGAATCATGATTTTTCTTCCAATTCATTTGTCACTACCTTTTTTTCTCGTCATTTGAACATTGACCTGTTCTTTCATAGCATATGCTTAAAAATAAACGTCATGAGGTTACATTTTTGCCCAACAGTAGGATCAGAAACAAAAATAGGTACAGAAGAGTTGGTACGTATCCTAAGAGCAATCATTTCATGTACAAGTTGCTCAGAAAGTAAAGAAAATAAAATTTTAGCTGTAAAGAGAAAAAGAGAGGTCAATAGTTGCCCCTTGGTCACTTTCATAAAGAAAAAACTACATCATTAAGAAAAAAACAGGTGCATCATCCACCCATCCACTTTTGAACCTGGGCGTGAATGACCTCATGAATGTAACAAGGCACCCTGATCCAAATGAATATGACTCAAAAAAAACTAAAGAGGGTGGCATCACTAATGGAAGTTTGATAGAGCCACGAACTGCACTGGGCGGTACAACCAGCTCCATACACGTGTACCGCGATGTGATGAGCTAGCAAAAATTTTAGCTGACTGTACCTTTAGGGGTGGGCGACTGTCCCTTTTTTATCGACCTCGATAATGTGTCAAAGACAAAATTTTATCGATTATTCGATTTATTTACCACACAAAGTTTTGTCGAATTTAGAGTTATGTAAGTTGTAATAAAATTAAGTTTTATAGACACGCGAAGTATGCGTAAGTTATATGCGAATGTTTTTGTTAAATAAGGTTTTATTTGCGTTTTAATAGGCTTTAAATTGTGGCATAACGATGGCTTGACAGGACTGGTTACCTATTTATGGGTAATTCCAATCTGGGGTTGTATCTGATTCATAATAAGCAGAAGAAACTAGAAAATCTTCTCTTTCGGAATCCTACCTTACCAATACTACAATAGGTAGATTTTCTAACATTGCATTTGATCAAAGTCAAAAGAAATATTTCAATTTCACAGATAGGTATTGTCTGAAGTAAATATCGATGGTGCCAATGAACTTAGCAGAAACAAAACTTGACCTAGAACCTCGAAACATAACCTACAATTACCCGACAAAACCCAACTCGGAAACAATGCTAACATTACAAGTATTTTTTGTCCAGCCCATTCAAATATTACCCATAGCACAATATTAAAAATCGAGTAATACCACCAGAATGTAATAAAAAAAAAGTAAAAATACACTCTGCCACAGAATTCTGCCAGTCACGAGGGTCGAGCGTACCGCCCGTCATTTTCATAAATTTCACAACCCTAGCGCCACGGACACTTAAATGCCAACTTTACGAGGGACATATTAAGGTTTGATTTGGTATATTTACATTTGTATTTTACGACGTTCCTACTTTGGGTCGTGACGGTATAAACGGTATGTATAGAAAAATTTGATTATTCATGGCGGGTTTGAGAAAAATTACACACGAGTCTTTCGTGCTGTATGCTTCGTTACTTCGTGCTGATTAGCTGTTTTGATGCTTTTAGTTTTGTATTCTGTTACTATCTTGATTGCTAACGAGGTCTTTAGGTAAGGCAATGATGGGTGGATGACAGTTGGTCGTAAAACTCCGGCATGAAGACCGAATGAGTTTCGTTTTGAGATAAGAGAACGAAGGAAGATTTCCTGCAATGTTGGTCTTCAAGTTGCTGTTATTAAAGATGTTCTTGAAACTGTTTGATATCCTTAAATCTTTTGATGATCGTAGAACAGTTACTATCAGTACATCTAGTATCTTTCTGGCCTAACCACAGAAGCTATAATAAGATTCAAAACCTGTCTCCGCAACCAAAGTTTCTGACCAAAAAGACACCAAACCTCTTCCCATTCAACCACAACCTTCAAAATACCATCACGCTATCCACAAGAGTACATAGCCGCGCCTCAATATCGATCCCAATATATACCAGGCTAGCAGGACAAGCGCAGAGTTTCCACAATGTATCGTACACGGAAGCGAAGACGCCCCGCGGCGCCTGCCAGTAACAGGCAAGCCTGTGAAAAGCGTTCCGTACACTACGCTAATTAGTTTCAAATGAAACTCTGTACGATCCTGCGAGCCTAGTAATTTCGATTGAGAGTTTAATGATCTTACTGATAGTTAAGTTATTGTTGTAGTTTGCTTATAGCTTCGTATCACGGCAGAGGGTGTAAGTAAATATTCATGAATAAGTTCTGTTCATATTGCGATGAGTTACATTTATTACAACCTGTTTGTTTATTGTTATTGGTGGTTCGGATTAGGTTGGTAACGCATTTGTTATGCGTTGTGTGACAAAAGGGCATTGGTTTTGTTGAATGTTGCGTAGAGATTTCTGTTTATGGAGACGTTTCTAAGTCATGGGCCGGTCGGAGAATACTTCAATATTTCCAACTGATTGATATCCATACTTCGTACTAAGTCAGGGTATGGATATCAGTCACATGTAAAAATCAGGGTAATGATGAAGATAGCTTACTAACGCTGTCTTCATCATTACGTTGATATTTTTGGTACCAATGCTTTGGCATTTTAACACACAAATCTTTCTCTCTTACTCTACAACCATAGACAACTCTGCCATAACCAACCTGCTAATCCACTCTTCAACTACCCTCCAAACCAAACAAAACACAACTACCCTCAAGTAGAACCAAAATCCACCACATTTCAACATCTTCTCAACCAAAGATAGTTAACCATGTAGAATTGTAGACAGTTAGGCATCCCTCAAAAACTTGCGTGGAGGGCTGCGGGGGTGAAGGAGGCGAGCGAGGGAGGGAGAGGGGGGGCGCGGGAACCCTCTGTAACTAAATTTTGAACTGTCACGTAGATTAATGATACCAGGCGGTGCGATACTCGGTAATGTCGAACGATTTGGATGGATGCGACGCGGACGGTATTTTGGTCTGATTTGGTGTGTTGAAGGATTTTCAGATTTTCAGATTTGTAGATGAAAGTTATAGGAAGAGATCAGATTTGAATGAGATTTTCGAAAAAAATGGCAACTCCTGTTAGTTGCTTCGATTATTGCAGAAAAAAAAACTGACAAGGCAGTTGCTTAAAACAACTTCTTATGCTTTTAAAGAAGTTCTTTTATGACAAATCTCCCTGCAGAAACTGACATTATCTCATCAATTTGATTAATTTTTCTTTAACGTTATTTAATTTAATTATGGGACTAACTAATATTACCGAAATCTTACGTCAATCTTGAAATTCGTTGTTGAAACACGCATTTACTACCCTTATGTAAGCCCCTGGACAAAGCATTGTTGAGTTTAAAAATCTACTCATTCTGAAGTCTAAATACACACAAGTTATCTGTACCTCCTAAAAGAGAATCAGCCCAAAATCCTTCTAACAGTAAACGTCACAGAACTGGCATGTCCACACTACGACCATACCCGACCGATGGCGCGGCGCGGGGTACCGAATGGATTTCGGAAATCGATTGCTTCCAAAAATATTTACGGGGACCACGTGTGCTCCACGCACGCACTCAGTGTGCACACACCTTTATGTAACGCGACATGCGTGTTATGTGGTCTATTTTGGACGACGTAGTAATGGTAGAGCAGTGGTGGCCCAGTGGTACCAGACTTACGAGTACTAGGTTCGAATTTAGGCAGACGCAATACTTTGTGTAATTTATTTCATCGCCACTGCTCTCAAAACGGTGAAGGAAAACGTCGTGAGGAAACCAGCATGTCATAGAAACAAAAATTCGAAGACATGTGACATCTACCAACACGTACTAGGCCAGCGTCGTGGTTTTATAGCCCAATCCCTCTCACAGAGAGGAGGCCTGTGTCCCAGTAGTGGGAACATTTTTAGGCTGATGGTGATGATGACTAATTTTCTGAGTATGGAGGTCGAGCAGTGACTAGAGACTTAGAAATGACTCTCTTCTACTTTTTTCAGTGCCGACACCCACAATGATCATAATACAGTAAAAGCTATCATCTAAGTACTTTTGTGGAAGCAATAGATTTTAACATGATGCAGCTTTTCTATGTGAGAGCTGGTGGAGCGAATGTTTTGATAATTTTTATATTTAAAATTATACTTATTAATACCGCAATTCATAATTTGATAAAGTTACAACATGTCACTGGCCTGCAAATTGCAAAAAACGTAAGAAAATTATTGAGTACTGAAGTCGTTTTGTGGGACTGTCTAATGGTACTGCGTCCGTGATATGAGAAGGACAGTTAAAAGAACAAGGTAGGTTTTAGTTAGCATGATTCTTACAGTGCATTCCACTCCACCCAGAGGTGGGACTGTGTTCATGATTTTCCAGTTAGAAAACCACTTAACACATAATTGTTTGTTGTAGGTTTGGAACCAAAGCATGCTGTTTGCTTAGTGTCATTTTAAATATCTTTGGGTCTATGGATGATAAAGAGATTTTTATGAGGGAAGAAAAATTCAGTTGCAAGTGGGATTCGAACCCGCGTCTTCCGGACCGGTACTATAGGCCAGACCTCGATACAGATATTTAGATGAATTATCTGACTATTGAAGTAAAAAATCAGCCCTAAATGATGAACAGTTGGGGCAGACTCACTACGATCAGCATAAGGTATTGGTATTTTAAAAAGTGATTTGTCTATTGCCCATTATTTACTCTCGTAAATAATGTAGGTATAGATGACAAATTGAAATAATCTTATTTGTCAATAGGGATTTCAGGTATCGCTTTATTATTAAAGTCAAAGGATTAATTAATATAATACAACCAAAAAGGCTTAAAATATCCAAATAAACAAAATATCGATAATTAAAACAAATAAATAACAGCTCTACATAGACCTAAAACCATAAACTGGCAAACTTTACCAAAAATCCATTATCACCACCAAACAGAGCGGCACATCCGATAAATTTAAAATATACACACCAAATGATTTAATAACAAAATAAACAATAAATAAACGTGAAAATTCACCAAAAACCGACCGCCCATTAAATTTATAGGCCAGCTCAACAGAAGTCGATACACAATATTTAGATGAATATTCAATATATAAATAAAAACCCCGACCTACAGCAAGCGAGAGTAAAAAATACCTACTACAATATAAATTATGAAAAACACTACACTGACACACGGGCAGTAAACGTCACTACGATCAGCTGATCAAATATATTGCTACTATAAAAAGTGAAAACGCAAACTACTCTGCCCCTACGCCCATCCCTTTCCCTCTTACATCACGGTATAATGTTGGAACGAGACAGAGAACCGGGTCGACGTCGCGTAAAATGATATATTAATGTCAGCTGTGTTTAGGACCTTGCGAGTCTACAAAATAATAGATGGTAACAAATAAATTACTCGTTGAGTGCATTTCTGAACGAAATTCGGGCGGTCGTCGACCGGCCGTGGCTGCGGTGCGTAAATCACGATTGATATATGACTCGCGAAGGTCGCCATCTTGAATGCTGCGTTCGAAATTTGAATGTGTACGCGCCATTGGCCCGTTTGTGCACTTGTCAAACGGATTTTGTGAAATTCGACGGGGTTGTTTTTGGGGTTGAAAGGAAATTTCGGTAAGTAATACCTAAGACGGGATTTTGCGAAATTAGATCCCAAAGGGGTTGTTTTTGGGGTTGAAAGTTTGTATGAAACTCTGTTAATAGATGTGCGAGGTTCCTCAAATTTTGCATGCACACCATCGCGGGATTTTGTGAAGTTCACCCCCAAGGGGTTTGTTTTTGTGTATGATAGTGTGTATGAAACTTTGGTGCTAGGAAAGACATTTCACTAAGAGAATTGCTGGGGTTTAGCTTGCAAATTTTGCAGATCTTTTTTGGACGTATATATAGAGCCTTCTGTTTGACAGACTCTTAATAAAACAGAGTATTGCGAGTTGATAGAATATTTGTTGAAATTTGATTTAGTTTTTCCAACAGTATCCCATATAGAGGATGGCTGGGACTAGAAATTCACAAAGGCAAAGTTCGAAAATCACGCGGACGAAGTCGCGGGCGTAGTGCTAGTGTTCACATAAAATATGGTTGTAAATTCTCAATGAATGAATGAGTTTGTGGACGTTGCGGTTGCGATGTTGAATCTTACATTCAGTTGAGGCAAAAAGCGGCGTTTATACTGCTCCTGCTTCGAGCATTAGATTGACAAATGATACATTCAACAGGCTCATTTAGTACGCATAATGAACATACTTTTTAGTGCACACGATGCCATCAAAAACTGAGCAAACACGAGCTAATCAGACGTCAATCTGACAGCTGCTATCAGCAGGATCTTTAATTGTGATTTGTAACAAATTACTTAGATCATTCTTTGCTAAACGGACAATTATCATCGGTCATAATTCTATAATGAATGGCTGCAGTGAGTCAACTTCTTGATTGGGGGTTATGAAGCATAATGTCTCAGTTAGATAGGGTTCAGCGGAGGCTGGAGATGAAAGGAATGGTAATATAGTGCGGTACAATGTGGACGGTTTTAGAGCAATTTATATTAGTTGTGATTTATGTGAGCGTAGATCGGATCTCTGTTCTAGGATACGCGGAAACAAGTGACGGTCTTCATCTTTACCTATTGTGTTAGTTAGGAACTGACGAACTGACACGGGTAAGAAAGTCAGTTTGAGAAAGAGCAACAAACATCCATTTATCCTTCCTCACAAACTTTCCCGTTGATAATATTATAAGATATGAAATCACAATCAAATCCAACGATATCCATCAAAACTCATAACCACAATCATGCTCTTAATTACAAAAATGAACACAGACACGTAACGTGTAATTTATGAGATCACACTTTTTCACTTGCATTCGTTTCCCTAGATAGAGTACTGTTATTAACACGTGAAGATAATTAGCAGCACAATGTGTGTTGTTCTCTCATGCATCATGGAGTCAGCGTGATCTGTGATCCTCTAGAAAATTTTCAAGATTGCCTAAGATTATTGAGTTGGAAAATAGTAATGGATTGAATACCCCAAGGATTCCTACATTAACAGTGATCTTAACGCTTTTTTTCTCAGAGTATCGATGGAAGATATCAGCTATGCCATACTTTACATGACTTTACAATAAGCTCGTCGACGAACTAGTGCTGCTGTGACGCTAAGTCTTTGGTGAATAGCTGTACAGATATTATGTATAGCCGAAGATTCAGCTACAGAATAGCTTCTTCTGCGCAACCACCGATATCACTGTAAATATTACAGTTTTTGGCTAATATTATATGAAATACTGTTGTGATATTGACAAGATGGGTGTAGAAAAAAAAAGGAATAGCTTTGCTATTAGCTTTTTAAGATTGGAAGATTAATATGATGGATACATTAAGTGATGAACAAGTGTATAAGAGGATCTATCGATTCTGAACTCTTCGGTGGGTTTCCCAAATAACTACTTCGAACTATTTCGTTATCTTACTTTTACAATCATATCTCTATCTATCACACCTATCCAAATCCTACAGATAAATTACAAGTGCTTCTGAATACCAAAACAACATTACTAAAAACGTTTTTAAAAACAATGTTCCGTATTATAGTAGTTTTAATATAAAATAACTAAGTACAATTACCAATCCGCACTGGGCCCGCGTGGTGGATTATGGCCCACCCCCTCTCACAGAGAGGAGGCCTGTGTCCCAGCAGTGGGAACATTAATAGGCTGGTGATGATGATGATGAAGTACAATTTATATTCAAAACAAAATTACTACCAACAAAACAAAAAATCAACATGGCTACTCTACAACACTTCGAAAAAACAACCACTACCAACATAACAAAAAAAAAACATGAATTTCCCACTTACCCCGTTTCGCCGGCGGTTAAAACAATGTCGGTTACAGCCGTGGTTATCTATCGCGTTTGTAATTAACAAGTGGTATTAACAATAGATAGGAATCAATGCTATTGCGAGCTGTGTTATATTGCTGCGGAACCATTAATCAAATTTAGGGGCCCGCGGTGGTTTTCTGAGATGAAGAAAAGTTTTAGTTGTGGGTAGTTTTGTGTTCGAAATTTTGGCGATTTGAAAAAAGAATGTATAATTTTTTAGTTTTTGGTTTCTTATTTTTGTTTCTTTAAATTAGATTCTGTTTAGTAAACAGTAAAAAACATTGTTATTTCCTTCTAAAAACTGCCTAAGGCAATAAAAGTATCATAAGAGAAAGTGATGTCAAAGATCATGTAGCGACTTAAAATTCCACTCATAATCTACCAATCTAAACATACGGAACCATTAAAGAAACAGAAATATGCAGATCCCAATCAACTCGAAAGAAACAATGCTTATTTCTACCATTAATTAATATTGTGAGTCGATACCGACGCGAACAAATCAACGAACAGACAGACAACCCGATAGCACGGCTTTGAAACAAAGAAAAAACCTCCTCACCGACCTCTCTGTCACTCTCAGAAGGTGTAAAAGAGATAGCACTATCCAATTTCAGCGCAGCGTTCGTATTTTATGATAAATAGCTGTACCAACGGCCGAGTGTGTTCCCGTGTCCGATTGATATTGTTTGCATTTAATTTATTTTATGCATCAACAGAATTTTGCACTAAATGAATACCTCGTTTCCGGACTGACGGAATTATGGGGATTTCACACAAATACGGAACGCGTTTCCGAACGTTGTGCGCTTAAAATTCGAATGGTATTGAAATGAATACGTCATATTTTTCTTTTTAAATATTTAAAAACGGAATTGGTTTTTTTTTTGGAAATGACGTGCGAGGTTCGTTTTTTAATTTCGTTTTTTAATATTCGGACAGTGTTGTCTGATTGGAAAGTGCAGAGATGTTTATGAACGTTCTTTTACGTTAATCAAATAAATTTTTGCACTATGGAATAGTTGAATGGATTAAAAGAAGCCATACATTACCGTCTTGAAATTGCTAGCACGACAGGCTATACTATCACTTAGGTACATGCATAATTTAAGATTATTACCTACGTCATATATTTTTACATGACAGCCATAAACAAAGGTAAAGATCATTCATTGATTGGCTCATACATAACTAGTGACGTCATCAAAGTGACTTGCAATTCCCAATAAAGATCGGCATTCCAATTTTTTCTCTAAACAGTTTTGCACCTTACAATTAATTACTACAAAGGTTATTTTAGATTACACGCGCGAAAAGCAGTTTTCAGAAGGTCATAAACGACGTTTACGCAAATTGAGAATAAAAAGCGTTATGGCACAGTTTTATGGTTGGTTTTTGTGTGTTTATGGCAAATGAGAGTTGGTCGAACGCCTATAAATTAACTGGTTTTAATGACCTAATCAAATTTTACGACGCGAAGCGAATCTCGCGCAGACTCCTAGTGTTAGGTCGATTGACTTATTGTAGTGAGAAAAAAAACGTGCTGCGACCCGTAATTATTTTTGGATTTTTATGAAGATTGAAATTTCTGTAACAGTCTTTTTACAAGGGCTGGTTTTTGATTTATGATGCCTTCCTGAAGCTCTTACCCATCGCATCTGAAACAAAAAGAAAAAAAAAATGTTTAAAAACACATTACGAGTTACTGAGTTCATTATGTGGGATTATTTTTGAGTTATTTTTAGAATACGAAGGGAGCAGAGAAAGTTTTTTCGAACGCATTTTTTCCAAGTGTGAATGAAGTTTTAAAGTTATTAAAGAAACTCTTTTTATCCCGTCCTGAATCTCTCATGAAAAATAAAAATAGCTACAAATTGTGGAAGAAATAGGTCAAAGAAAACATCCATAGCAGCCAGTGGGTCCACCAACTTAGAAGTTGTAGATTGTGGGTTCAAACCCAGTCAGACACATTTAATCTGCATAGCCTTTTCCCAACTAGGTATATTAAACCAGATACAGCTGAATATCAGTATTTTACATGGAGCGACTGTCTATCGCACCTCCACAACCCAGTAACTGGGTACCCCTTGAAAATACTGATTTTCCAGACTTTCTGGCAGCATTTATTTAGTGTCCACTTCTTGTATACTATGTGATAATTATTTTAAAGTGAAACTACGCACATTCAAAACAATAACCTTCACAAAAAATATTCCGTCAAATTCTCAATTGTTTACGTATTTCCCAACGGTATAAAATCAGCTAATCTTGAAGATATGGTGTTTGGCCCCGAATCTCACTGATACGATATTACAAGAGGTCTTCTTATCATTGTTATCGCCTCTGTCAGACACTTGACATTTGACAAATTTTGACACTTTGACAGGTGATCCGTCATTTCAAGGAGTTGTTAAGGATCAGCTGTTGGAGGAAAAATATTCAGGACACTAAATTAGGTTTTTAGTTTACTTTATCGAGGGAAATTCATGTTTAATTGACAGGCCTGTTGGTTTAGTGGTTAGTGACCCTGACTGCTACGCTGGAGGTCGTGGGTTCGATTCCCACCCAGGACAAATGTTTGTGTGATGTGTGAATATTCCACCCCTCTATATTTTCAGGAAAAACTAAGTAAGTATGCCTGTAATACTACATTACAGTTTGAAACCAATAACATTATCTACTCCATGGTAATAAATAGATTCAAGATGGCGAACTGAAGCAGTAGCAATCACTACATTGACAATATCATTCGCGGGTTTATCAATTCCTTTGCCGCCATATTTTATTTTGTAATCTATGGTGGAAGTGGACCTAGATTGTTTATGGCAGTTTGTAGAGCTTCTATGAAAATGTTAAAGTGAGTTGTTTGAACGCATTAATGTCTAAATCGTTGAACAGATTTTAATGAAACTTTGGTACTGAGATAATTGGGTTCCTGGAGACAGTTATAGGCTACTTTTTAGTGAATATAGAAGGGGAGCCTAAGAAGATACGGGTAAAACTAATCTTTGCTGATCTAATAAAGAGGAAAGTTTTGTTTATTTGCAACTAATTAACTCAAAAACTACTCTATCGATTTCAAAAATTATTTCACAAGTAGGTACAATCGACAAAGTTGAATCATGACCCATTTTGACAATAAATCGTTTGAATCCGTCAAATTGACAAAGATCAAAGTCGTTACCATGGATATGTAGGTTTACGCGAATGTGGACACATTATAGTCTACTTTTTTGACCTAACTGTATTTGAATATCTGTAGGAAAATGAGCTTATGGTGGGTCATAATTCAACTTTGTCGATTGTACAATGGTCTGTAGTGTAATGTAATGGTCCTTAGTGACATAGGCTACAAAGGACTATATTTAGAAAGAAAAGTCGTCAATGTTGGTTCACGTAACATAAAAAAAAACGTCTCAAAAAATATTTTTCGATAATCTGACAGACTTATTAGATATTATAATATTTTCAGTATTATATTCTAGATGATTTTACTCGTGATGGTTACAGGATGCTCTCATCACCTCAAGGTTTGCAAGGATGAGCATTCCTCCAGCATTCGAGAGACGCTGGCTAATTAAAGAGGGGTTTTTCTCAGCAAACGTGCTCCGGCGTGGCCGGCTTAATTCTTGTTTACATTCCGAGCCGAGCCGGTGAGTGACCGGTGATACGATTCGATAACTGTCCGTTAGAATCTGGGTTGTTTTGAGGTTAACTGGAGGTTAAATTGTGATTTTAGAAGAGGGAATTTGATGGGGAAACGTTGAAAGTTTTTGTTGATGTTTGAGAAGATAGAAAAATTATGAATTATGAGCAGAATTTCCATAAAAACAACGATTTAGTCACAGGATGTAACGAAAAAAATGAAAAGATGTGTCTTCATGTTAATTAGCATTGTTGGAAAAAACACTACTTTTAGAGTGATTTTTCCACAGTATTTGTTAATAAAATAACTTTAAACATAATATTCTAATTCCAACATTCCAGATCTCTCTAAAACTGACTATAAATCTCGAATCTCCCATAAACCTCACATTCCATCGTTCAAATCTTAACCATCAGTTAACCGTCGATCACGTGAACTCTCTATCGGCGTGCTCGGTGCAACCCGACGAGTCTGACTCGGCCCTACTTGGAAATGTACGTATGATTCCACTTACTCCGTAGTACCAGGCTTACATGACGCTAAAGTGGGTATGTTCTAGAAGTTTTTTGTTATTTTTTGTGGAGTTTCTCCTCGGTTGTTGATCGGGAGTAGGTGTTGTACGTAGCTGTTTATGAGAATCGGGGTTATATGGGAGAATTTTGTTTACAAACGGCCAATCTCAATATTCAAGCAGTCCATTTTTGCCTTACTAGAAACATTATTTCTTTTCGAGTAAGGGATAACCAGAGATAGAGATAGTACTATTTCTATTAGTAATAAGAGATATATAGTAGGTATTAGGATCTTACAGTAAAATGATTATTTTAAGGCTTAGCTGTATCAAGTTTTGGAATTATTGGATAGTCTAACAGTTTTTAAGATTTTTGTAATAATAGCGAGATCATCATTGTATTTTTTACTGATTTTGTTTATTTAATAAGCTGAAGTAGAATCTATGAGATGGTTGATCATTATCTGTAAAATATCAATTGAAACTTGGTACAGATGAATATATTACAGAACCACATTTTGGGAGATATCAATATCTCAGTGAGCTATGGCATTTCTGTTATCCTGATAACTTATCTGGCTAAGATGAAGATAAGATCTAGAATGTTCTAAAATTGAAAACAGTTATAGTTTGTTTAAAATGTTTTCTGTATTATGTATTTTTGGACCAGGGTTGCGCACTTCAACGGCCGCCCGTCAAAATTATTTTTTTTAAATCTGGTGCAGGAAAAACTGATAAAAATTAATCGAAATTTCATCAAAATCGGTTGAGCCTTTTCGGCGGAGTGCAACCATAAACACAGTTACACGAGATTTTTATATTTAGATTCAACATACATAAAACCTGATTACGATATTTTACAAAAAATAACAAGTTTTTGACTTTACAAGCCATAAAAATTTGCATTAATGCTACTGACGTCAACGGCTTAGACATTATGACATCAATAATTGTCAATTTGTGACAAATTAGAAAGTCGTTAGAATTAATGGTGTTGGACAAAACTATCGGTAAATTCGTATTTTAAACATACCATGGAAAAACCTTTGTAACACAAATAGGTATAAAGTGGCAGACAGAAAAATGGTGGAAAAGTATTTTTTCTTTAAGAAAATAAATAACTGTATTCTGTACTAGCTGTTGCCAGCGGCTTCACCCGCTAAAACTCGAAAATTATCCCACGGGAACATAAAATCGGGATAAAAACTATCCTATGTGTTAATCCAGGTTATAAACTATCTGTGTACCAAATTTTAGCCAAATCCGTTCAGTGGTTTTCGCGTGAAAGAGTAACAAACATCCATACATCCATACTTACAAACTTTCGCCTTTATAATAGTAGTAGGATTCGAAACCTAGATCCTTTTGACTGAATTATAACGTTTTCCGCAAACCAAAGCCCGATTTTATAACATCACGGAAAAAGGAGTCACAAAAGTCAGTGCATCCAAAAAAAGAAAGTAGGAACCTGTGATCACAGCATGTAAGCCGATCTCAATCGAGTTGCGTGCTTGGCTCCGAGTGGGAGTTAGTCTTAATAAGCACGGCTTATGTACTATAATAGTAGTCTGACGCACTCCAGCTATTTATACGCCTGACCTGTAACTTTGACATTAGATTCTAAGACCAAACGCATAGGAGAATGTTTTGATGGTACCGTTGTGGGTGGAAGTAGAAAGTTTAGGAAATTTTCGACGGAAACTGTGTGATATGTTGTGGGTGCTGATTAATGATGTTATTTGTGATGAGCACTGCTGTTCAACAAGTCTATTTACCTAGGAAGTGACGACACATTTCTGTTGTCAACAACTTCAGTTGATTCCACCAAGATTATAATGTACCGCTTTCTCTCTGCATCCGTCTGTTTTAAGATCTTGAAATCCTGCCAACTGCCAACCCTTAAGTTATCCCTAAGCTCAGCTGCTACACCCTATATATAGACGAGCGACAAACAGACAAACACGCATTTAAATGTTAGTCGACATTAATGCACTGAGTGACCAGGGCGGCAGCTCCGCGCGGAGGTGTCCTGTATAATTTATTGATGCGGCGACGCGGCTAATGCAGCGGGCGACGCTGACTGATAGCGCTGCAGCGCGATATGATACCAGTGACGCGGTTAAGTGCGATCGCTTGTAACGCTGATACCGCATGGGATTCGCCCGGCCTACACTCCTAACAGCTCGTGCGAGCCTGGTACACGTGCCTTACACTACACGGGCTGGTCGTTATTTTTTGGTCTTGTCATGCATGCCTCAGGAGATAGATGTCTCTTGGTACTTTTGTTAATTCTACTAGGGCGTCAGTAGTGCGTAGGATAGCGTTGTCACTACTTACAGTGTTTCACAATGTGACGTCGCAAGTGTTGCTTCAAAGATAGAACGTAATTACACCCTTTCAATGTATGCAGTCAACGCTGAGCGCTAGCGGAAGCAATCTCTCTCGCCCGTTTATCTACCCTCATAATTCTCTTTCACATGACGCATATGTTTAGTTTTCTTTTCAAACTTTCGCTTCCATTATTTTTCGAA
This sequence comes from Agrotis segetum, assembly GCA_036375495.1. Lineage (NCBI taxonomy): Eukaryota > Metazoa > Arthropoda > Insecta > Lepidoptera > Noctuidae > Agrotis > Agrotis segetum. The sequence goes on along the minus strand of JAQSVV010000583.1, from coordinate 143,986 downwards.
CGCCAATAAACATACTAAAATCCCCGTATCCACACGTATCTTTTATCATTTCCACTGTTATGCGATCCGTGAGCAAATCCCCGTATCCGGGGATCGCGCCGGGGATCCGGTAATCCCGGTTAATAACGCCTAGCGAGGTCCCGGTGCGTCCCCCGCCGGCCCCGCTCCTCAGACCCGCACCCCGTAATCGAGAATTAGTTGGGAGTTATAATTGCCCGGTTATTATCAACATTGATTACGTTAGGATATTGTTGGAGCCATTCGACGTTCTTTTATTTCTGTAATTGGACGTCTTCTCGTTGGATGTTAATGAACAGTTCTTAATGTTAGGGGAAAGCTTTTTTGTTCAAGTGTTTTAAATTACGCGTTGCTTCTTTGTAACAAGATAGAATCATCTTGCAAACTCAACGAAATGTGTGCTTCATTTCCTTAAGTTCATTGTTTGTTTTCCCTCAAGAAAACAACCAAAATAGGGGGATAAAAATAAGAAGAAAATCCCGGAAAATTCGCCAATAGTTCCCCGAGCGGTACCAGGGCCCCATACAGTCGTGGAGGATTGCGGGGCTAATGATTGTGCCGGCAGCGGGCTCCTACAAATCCCACCAATATGGAGTGCGGAAAATACCTGGAAAATGGGAATGTTATTTCCCTTCCCTCACGCGTTACATTAAGGGAGAATGTATGGTGTGTAACGACAAAGAAAATACTCGGCAACGTCAGTCCCCCGACACTAAGTTGTTACTTTTAATTCACATCAACGTTTTTTATCACCACACAGTCTTTGATCTCGGTCCATCTGTTCAGATTTCGTCGTAAGGGCTGGCCACACACGATCGTTTACGATTCGTAACAGTTTTACAGCCCGACAAACAAACAATCGGTTCCGAGCAACGCTGTAACCTGCTAAACGCTGGTATCAAAGTCAAAGCCGAATTTCTGGATTCCTAGTAACATAGCCAGGGATTATGTAAATAGAATTAAATGATTGTTCTTTTCTGTTTAACACGAGTCAGTCAAACGTCATGTCCGCGACATGTGAAGGAGTTTCTATGAATAGAAGTCTCACCTATTCGAGAGGAATGCCTTTAAAATCTTTGCCAATTACATTTACCCCTGTGGTGATAAAGGTAGTGGTGATTTACATTAAAAGTGTCGTAATGAGGAGAATGCCGTCGTTGTGGGCTCGGTGAAACATGAAATTTTCTATTGGTCCGCACAAAGGGCTCGAATTAACGCGGTATTGTTCGCTTGGCGGCCGCTGCGAGACCGCGATTAGTTCATTATTATTTAATTTTATGTGAAACACTGGTTACCTTTGCTCTCCTGGTATTTCTGACAGGAACGGATTGGTTCCTAGGTGTTTAATCATTTGTGCAAACTAGTTTTTTATGGACAGTTTTATGTTTCAAAGGCTACTGAGTGACTTATCCATATTATGATTAAATAAGAGCCCTAATTCAGAAACGAATGACGACGACGACGTAGTGTGGTGTAACGGTACTTCCGTTTAGGAGAATAATAATAGAAGACCTTCGATCAAAGAAGACATAGTCATGACATAACTTTAAAAGACAAGGAAATTGTGAAAACTAACAACAGTCAAATTAATATTTTTTCTTCCTCTTTTATCTATAGAACTGCAGCAATAATAATTTTCATCAAAAAGTTAACCGTCAGAAGATAAAAACTAAGCAAAAGTTAATTTGAAGCTGTCAAAATTCACCATGTTTCAAAACCAAAGAAACAATCTGTTTGTGCTCATTTAATTGTCTTTCCTACAAAAACTAGAGATCAAACATTTTTCCTGAATTCATTGTTACAGAAGCAAGTACCAGGGCGGAAGCATCTAACAGAGTTGTATTTGTTGTTACAGCTATATCAAAGGACGAGCAGCGCACCGTACCCACTTTTCCGAGAATCGGTTCCGGTACCAACCTGCTTTGTTACAAGCGATACATTAGCCCTTTCTATTTATGTTTTTCTAGTGCATTGTTGGGAAATCATCCAATATTTTTTACTGGGTTCATTGGAAAATTTGGTTCGGATTCTCGGAAGATTACCTTTGAAAAAGAATCTATGAAAGCTGTGAGCTTTTAACTACAACGCGATCTACTTTGGTCTTAGTTACTGATAAAATTTAGAAGACACCGCAGATATAGTGTCATCCAAAATGAAGCTGATTTTATCACTATTCTTCCACACTTCTCTATTAATCTCGTCGTTTTCAACAGTCATCTCCTTTGCAGTCATATCATCTTTCATCTACTAATTCTTTGAAAGCAGTCTGATTGAACTGGTACTGCAGTCATTAAAAAGAAACTATAAAAGCCAGATGGAAGACCATTCTTTTATTTCGGAGAAAGTGCGCAAGATCTCAACTATCTTATCCCTCAGGCAACGGCCTTCTAGACGTTCTTAATTATCATCATTACTTAGTTGCCATTATACCGATTCGTACTTCATACTTTCAATCTTCCTTCATAATGCATACAGCAAGGAGTTGAACTCACTTTCTGTGTCGATGTTCCCGAACGCATACAACCCGAATCTCTTCAAAGTTAGAGTGAACAGGCTTTTCTGGGTAACTTTGCTCGATCGTAGGCTTTGTCTGAGTTACCTTTGACCAGAACTAGAGTCAAGAGCAAACCATGGAAAAAAACTATACGTAGTCAAAAGACCTTGTCTGAATAGTTTTCAAAACTGATCACCGACAAACTAAATCTCTTATGATAGCACAATAAACGTTGATCCAACCATTGCTTCATTACCTCTAAGGAATACAATTGTTTGTGCAGCATTATCACGAGATTAGCCAGGAGGCAAGCTTGTAAAGATAACGATGCCTTCTCGTCGACTACTTGTTTTAGTTTCGTCAATGTTTAAAGAATTTAGATAACTCTGGCCTGAGGATTGCGGCCGGCTGTTATCTGAATATCTTAATTTTAATAGGCGTATGTTTGTTCAGTCGTTAACTAAAGCCTCTCTGGTGTTCTCGCGGTAATATCTGATGTCCATCTCTGTACCGATGGTGGATAAAGCAGTGGCAATGATCTCAATTTACAAGTTGATAAGTCGGGTGTTTGAAGCAAGAAAAACGCGTAGTTTCCAGTTGTTTCATCAACGCTGCTTTCAAAAGGGCGAAATATAACAGTAAGGGAATTAGATGTCCAAGGATCAACAATTTGTAGATCAGGGACAGATACTAACCCACACTGGGCTCATGAAGTAGTTTACTATAATTCATCTCTGCAGAACGAAAGTCCCAGCAGGATAAGAACTTGCTGACAGTGGACAAAGTAAATTACTAGTCACAGAAATGGTCACAGCTCCAGATTTAGAACCATCTATGCTATAATAAATGGGTTCACATATTTCTCTACTGACTCCCATTACGTAAGTCACCGTAAACATGCACCAGTTTATCACCAAAACAGATTGACATCTATTTTCGATCACAGGAGCGGCAGAGAGCCATCAAACGGGCGACCTGTCCTCACAATTACCAAGCAACCATGGCTGACGAAGATCCCATTTGTTGCTCTTTGATCTGCTGTCTAATTAATATATCTGCTGCGCTCTCATTACGCCCTGGTATTTCTGTTTCGTGTCGCACTGGTGAAGCACTTCGTTTTACCGACTTTTTGTGATGTGTGTGTTTGAATTACTCAGTATTCAGTTTTAGGTGTGAAATGATTAATTGCTGATTTGATTACCAATATTATTTGTTAAATAGAATGTGCAGGACTTTAAATTGACTCTGTTACTTGAATTTTTTCAGTACTTGAATTTTCTCTCTCTCTCTCAACTCAAGTCTCAAGTTGTTTGCAATCTTGGCTAAATCAATCAGGTCGCAAAACATCATCTCAACGAGAACAACATACCACAAATGTACGGTCAACATGTTCGAGTAGGAAGTTATTTCTGCCGCCAAAACAAATCCCAATAATGCGAGCAATGGCCGTAGTTTCGCGTGCATCAATATAATTGCTTTTAACACCACCCTACGCCCCTGCTTCGCCAAAATAACTAATTAATCAGTATTACGTAACTTTCCTTCTGGGGTGGCCAGCCCCATAAATATTTGACATGTTACTGGAACCTTGTCAAAACTAGCTCAGGCGTTCTTGAGATAAAACGCGCAAAATCTAAATTCCAAATTGAATTTCAAATAAAACAAGGTATTTGATTACATGCACTTGAAATGCAGCCAATTCATACGAGATGCTCGTTGTATGAATAATTTGATTTGCACTTTATTATTATAACTTTACTGTCTGTCTACCCTTTAAGATAATCGCGAAGATAGCACTGACTTATGGTATAAATAGCAGCAGTACCAGGAGTCCATATCTAGCGGGTAGGTGCACTGTTAATAAAGACGCTAAGCATCGCATGTCCGCGCGGCTAAAACGCTGGGCGTCACCACCACGCCCCGCAGGCTTTTAGACCGCGCCAGCTCAACTTTACTGCTTTCGCGTTTTACGAGCCGTCTCCGCATTTTGTTGCCACCAAAATTAGTTTCCACCGGCCATATTGCTAAACAGTGTGTTAAAAACCATACAATTTTATCCCTCACGTTATCCGCTAAGATAAATTGCCGCACCAGTGGAGTTAATAGAAGAATAATGAAACAATTATCTGTATTGACGGGGTTTGCGTGTCCGTGCGTAGGTGCGAGAGGATCCCACGACACCCCACGCGCGTTACCAAGGGTGCATAAGAAAAAAAAAGTACCCCATACGAAAATAATTTTGATAGACACTTCGCGTGCGACCAGCAATTATGTTATGCGCGCCTGTTGGACGGTAATTCGAATTTAGCACATTATCGGAGCGTTACCGATTATTTTCGAATAATAAATACCGAATCGATGCGTTCGCACCTTTTTTCTGTTATTTTAATGTCATTATATCATAGTTTACGTTGAACACATGTCGCTTGCAATTAGTGATGGGGGACGTTTGAAATTCGGCATTCGGAGTTCAAAATTTCGGATTAGATAGATAGTCCAATGGAAAGATACAGTACATATTATCAGGTAGCACTGTGTAAATGTTGTCTATAGCCGTGCGCAGACGTCTCTGATCTCAGAAGCAACATCCGGCGTTATCTAATCTACGGTCAGTGTTTGTGAAGGCACAGATGATATTCACCGAGATACGCCGCGGTTTATGTATCGAATGTGTCCTCGTTGTCGTCACATCGCACCGTCTTTTTGGTACACATTTCACAATGAGATAACGTGGCCGAGGCGCCACACATGTCACCATGGCTTATGGTGTTTTTGTTATAAGAAAAAAAACATTCTATAATGTATGTAATAGATAAACCGTGACGCCCACGGAACATTTCCGATACGTAACGACGTAAACTTGCATTATTTACAGTGTCGAGTATTGTTACAACAGATTACTGCAGTTACGTATTTGTCGAGCCCATTGAGTTTTAAGTGGTTTTAAACAAACACCATTGAGTCGAGAACAGGGACCTCTTGTGCTGCCAAGCTGCCTCGGTAAATAACACTCGAGCTTGATATTTATTTAGAAAAATCTAATCTTGACGTGGAGTGTTTTATCTCCGTATCCGGTAAGATCTCGAAAGGTCCCAAAGTACTAAACACTCGAATGTTTATAAAAATTAAACATTCATGTGACAAACACAGTCTGTTAGTCTTTCTCACGGACCTATTCATGCGCGGGAGTGTTGGATACAGCGACGTGAATAACTTTTGAAAACGTATTAATGTCAACTTACAAGATATTCGTTGGTTTCACAACAAACATGAGATATCATTTATAAAAATGTATCTTTACAGAAATTCAGACGTCAAAGCATTTTTACGTTGATCTGAGACAGCAGAAATAATGAAGTACAAATGTCTATCCGTGTCTGTTCTATTACAGAACATAATAAGCGTCTCTCAGTCAAAAAGGCTGCGTGGAAACAGCAACAACATTAATTAAAACAAGTGACAGTTTCACACGACATTCATTAGGTATATCACGTCATTACTCATCCGTTTCTATTTCCGATACTTAGAGTTTTTTGGTGCGGAGGCGATGCCAAAACTCATGTCCCACGTTCAACTTGACTGTTAATTAATTTTAACTGACGCACGCAGCGAAAGTTGGAATAGAATCCTCATACATAATAAGATGTATGAATGGACTGTACCAACTTAAATGAGGTGCGTCTACCTTCTAACAAATATTGTCATTTATCAAAGCCGAAATTTTCGGAGCTGAAAGGTGGCGCTCGCATGTGGTGTCAGTCGACAGTATCGGTGTCACATCACTAGTCGGTTACAAAAGTGAGAATGCACGAAATCCAGACTGGCATCGTTAGCGACGCGACACAAATTAAATTTACAATCGTATGTATCATAAATAAAACATAAAACACGCGCTATAAGATACAATTTGCTAAACTGTCGTCTATATTAGTATTCGACGGTCACGTCAAAATATTCAAATTGAATTGTGCCTCGTCATCGGCATACGAATGAATCGAGTCAGATTGTGACGTGCTTGCACCGAGTTAGCCGCTCTAGTGTTGTATCGATTTTGGAATCGATTATTCGCCATTGTTTGTGACGCTTTGGGATTATGTTTTGTTTTTTCAAGCGTAGTTGCGTATTGTGAATTATGATGTGAATATTAATCGAGTAGGATGTTTTTTTAATGACATTGTAGATTGCGAGTTGTTTGTTAATTCGTATTGTGTGTTTGCATGTCCAACGTTCCGTAATTAGTTTTTCTGTTTGGCGCAACTTCACTGACTAGTTGCCTTGTTTTAACTACTTGCAATCGCTTTTCCTGTTTTAAAAGAATGCTCGACATGCAAAATTGGAAACTTTATTCGGGGTGAAAATGTGCTCGAAAGAATGAAGATTATCATGTTTTGTATTAAAAAATGTAAGAAAATAAGGTATAAAAATGTTGAAGTGCCATAAAGCTGTCTGCAGGAAGATTCGTATGGGGTACTTTTGCATAATCGCGTTGTACCCCGGGGGCGGACTGGGGCCCGCAAAAATCGGCTAACAAAGTAACACTCTGCTCAAGTGTCACCAAGTGGCGGTCTCCAATTCGATTACCGAGTAGTGCCGCGATGCCGGGGGGACTCGACTCTAAATAACTTAACTCGGTTTGCTCGAGTGCTCGATTATTCGATTTAGCCGCGATTACAATGCGTAAGTGTCGTTGAGAGTTTAGAAATGCGGTTTTCAAGTTTTTTGTGGTTACTTTTTTATAGTATTCGGGTTTTTGGGTGATTGACACGATCGTGTGAAGGACAAGGTTCTTTATTTGTAGCCATTTATATTTGCAGGTGTAGCGCAGTGATTATATTTGTATCGTTGATAAAGATTTGTATTCATGCTGTTTAGCATTTTATTGCTTTTGATGCGGCTGGATTCTTCGACTGATATTTGGAAGTATAAAATGGGATTTTACATTGATTTTGGAGAATAAAGAAAAATGGAAATATTTGGGGAACAGACACCTGTGAGAAGGCCATTGCCTTAAACGCCATTGTTCATGGATTTCTTACCACTTGCATTGTTTATCAAATGTTTATTTTTAAACTGGACAAGGTCCGTTCTTGACCAGAAATACATACGGTACTCCAACCGTTACACATGACGATAACCTCTGAATCACTACAACTTATTAGGAAAATATTAACTAAAGTAGAAAGACTGAATACTCTGAGATTAAAATCATCCATACCAAATCAGACCATCGATTATTAAACTATTTTGAAGACCGTAAATAATAACCGTAATACATGTAAACCGCAGCATTTCACAACAAAATCAAACCTATAAATGGACTAATTAGCTTAAAATACACTAAATCTACTAAAAATTAAAAAACTTCATCAATCCATCTGATAAAACTACAAAATCCAATAAAGGAGCTAGTCAAACCAGAGAAGGCAAAAAGCTTATTAATATTCGCATTCCCAATAAATATTTAGAAACACCGCATGACGCATCAAAACCCAATCAAACTCACCCAAGAACCCTAACCCCATAGCGTTCCTTATCAAAATTGAACTAGAACCATCAACAAACAACTGCTTACATTCACCCCCTGGTAATTGCAGTCTGTCTGGCAAGACGGTCACACCATCGAAACAACATAGCAGTATGCATGACAAGCTTAGGGCTGACATTTTGGAACCTTTGAAGGTAGAAAAGGTAATGGGAATGAAGGAGTAAAGAAAGATATGGAAATTGTTGTGAGACTTGAAGAATTTGTCGTTAATAAATGTGAATGATTGTAGATTACGTTGGTAAAGAAGAGAAAGCAAAAAGGAATCATGTGAATATGGTTGGAGATGAAGAAGTGAAGAAAACAAAAATTGATGTGGGAGATGATGAAAATTTGCAGGAAGAATGAACGTCATCACTGAATATGGATGATGAGGTTAATTTGTAGATAATTGAAGAAATTGGAACTAAATGTTACAAAAGATAGTACAGAAATAAAGATATTTATACAAGTTGCAATCATACATAGTGAAAATTGTAAACAATGCTTTCATATCCCAGAAACCACAGCAAAGAATATGTCTGACAAAATTGCATACAAGATCATTTTCCAAAATCATAGCGTTGAAACCAAACTTGATGATTGCAAAACAGGACCATCTAAAACCCAGTCAATTTCCCCATGCAAAAATCTCTCCCATCACAATTTTCTACCAGCCCTAAAGTCCCCCCATCTGATAGGGAGCACACGGAACCTTAAGAGCCCATTGGAGCCCATCATGCTATCCCGCGTCAGACGTCGAGACGCCGATGTATAAAATCTGTATGAGCGAGCGTTAAATAAAGCCGAAATGGTTAATAAAACACTCTGGCTTCCTTTACGGGCCCCTCATCTTTGTTTAAGACCAACTAGCGGGCTATCTCGATTAAGGACTATCTTTGTATTTTTGTTCAGTATTGTGTATTCGCAGTGTCGTAAAGTTATGACTTTAAAGATTTTGATACGGTTATTTAGAGGTGTTGGGTGTGGGAATATGTTTTTGTGCGATGTGTCAGCTGGAAGTTCTGAGAATTATGATTCGGATTTTGATTTTTAGTTTTTTTTTTCGTTGAGCGTCATTCTGTTTGATCCAATCTGGATTGGATGGTTCAGTAGGTAAAGGAACAGAGTCTGCACCTATGCCATTATACTTGTGCATTATGATTTCTCCTGCGCTTTTCTGTGGTGATTGACCAAGCTGTTAGATTGATTTGGGGGATAGTTATCATGTTTGGCTGTTTTGTAAATACTAGGTAATAATTTTATGCATCCTCCTAATTATAAAATTTGGTTTTAATACGTGCAGTAAAATCCCGCTTTATACAACTAATTACTCAATAAACTAGCTTCAAAAGATACATAACAAAGCAATAGATAATAATAATGACTCAGGTGTAGAAAATCCGCCATTTTCTATGATTACCGCTGCTTTATGTAGCATGGCGTGATGCAATTATGCAAGTATTTCTGATATGAACACAAGAAACGCGCAGTCCATTAAACACAACGAGTTTTACCAATTATGCTATCGAAATAATTTTCCTAATAAAATTCATTGTCCGAGGAACATTAGAGTTAAGCCACAAAAGGGAAAACTTCATAACAATAGGCAAACAAGAGATCTCTTGTCTTTATTTAATCATCGGACAATTGAATCGTCCCGTTCTATGGCTTGACAAATTCGCACGCCCCCGACATCGCCTTAAATGCACACTTAACTCCTACCCTTTCCGTCTTTCACCCTCGGACGCCTCCATTCTTTTTATATCGCAACTTTATTAACGCATAAAGGTCTGCTGATGGGCCCTTTAAGAATTAGGATGCGTCCCGTGGCCGGGCGTTAGGCTCACTCGAGCCGAACAAATGGAGTGTCGGAACTTAGGCCGACTGCTCCGCGCGGGATTGCACTGTCCCATCCCTATTCGCAATTAAACCGCCCGTTATCACGTTGTTCCAAATTTGAATTTGCGTGTACCGATTTCGGTGGTTTCGTTATTATCGGGCCTTCGCTGCGAATACACATTATAAACTTTTTAGTTGCTTGTAACTGGCACGCGACGAAATTCAAAGTTTTTTGTCTGCGCAAAACTTTCAGGGACGTAAACAAGATTTTTTTCTTTCTATTACGGATGTAATACACCAAATAATAGGGGGAAACGTATCTCAATACGAGTATCGACGTTGTGAAAGCAATCGGATTTACATGTCTACCGACGCCGTACTAAAACGAAATCATGAATGAAGCGCAGTATAGGAAACCCAAAACATTATCCTTATGCTCCCATTTTACGACCTTTACCCCCATCGAGTCGAAAGGGTCACATCGGTACGACACGCTGTAAAACCATCCCCGTCTCGTTCCCGCACGTTACTTACTCGTAAAACCGAAAGAGATAATCACGAAGATGAGTCGAAAATTATTTTTTTTATTATCACCATCGGCGGTGCTCTTTTATTTCCTTTTTACGGTCCGAGTACCTCATAAAAAGACAATAAACTTACTATTTACAGACCATCAGGAAATTGTTAGCCGAAGAGGTCTCTTTACGACACATGTCAGCCTGGTACCCGAGTCCAAGTGATGCACTCTTTACGATTGGCGCGCACTAAAATGTTACGCGAATGATACAATTTTATCTCCCATAAGAAGTATATCACGCCATCAAAATAAACCGCAGAATGTTTACTGTTCCATGAATATCGAAGTGGTGCTTCAACTATTAAACAAATGTCCTCCGACATCTATTATGGATGGTCTTTGTTCATAAGTCGCGGTTACTCGCTAACCAGGAGCAAATTACCAGGAGTAAGTGAGTAAACATCTCAACACATTACCAGACTATCATAAAATCATAGAAGTGTTAAAATCCATAAAGTGAAGCATCCATCGGAAGCTCTGCGCTCTTCAGCTTTATTATTAGGGAATTTCGTCAAGAGTTTTAATAATAGTTATTAAAACGGCTGCCCGTGTTACCTAATACATCAGTTAAGTGCTCTTTTTATGATTTAACACTGATTCTCCCCGATATTACTGGCTATAAATTATAGCCGGGATTACCGGCTAAATTGTTTTATGATATGTTTTCATTGTTTACGAGTGTAATGTTTTTTTTGTAATGCTTGATCGGTGAGGTCACGGGACGACGTATGTCGAGTGCTATGTGAAGGATGTAGTGGAGCGTCGCTTATGTAAACTGAGCGATTTACTTATTCGTGTTAGTTTGCAATAATAGCAACGTTTACATTGGGGTTTTGTAATATCTGCCGGCGGTACGGGGGCTCCGGGCGCGGGAAGGCGCGGGGCTCCACGATTTCAATATTGTGAATTCCGGCGATGTTCTCCTAGTGCGTGTAATGAATTTCGGGATTGTCTTGCGGTTTTTCGGTTTCAACCCCTCTCGGGCGGACGCCTATTTACTTTCTCTCTATTGGATGAGCTTACATTATGTAAAAACGACTCGCATCGAACTTTTAATAACGATCGACAAATTCTTTGGGTTTTTCGTGCGCGGAACACATCGGCAAGAGGTACGCGTCTCCGCATGGCACCGTACTATACCGAAATATATGATAATAAGGGGAGGTATTATTTAGGTCCGGCCATTCGTATGATAAAATTGAACCAGTGATATTTGCCCGCAAACAATTCCTATGGAGATTTCGGTCTTGTTTCTGGGGTTAAATCTGTGCACGGGATGATATACGGATGGGCCGCGGCCCCGCTGGATTTTCCTTTTGCGAAATATATCGTACAAACGGAAAGAAATACGCGCCCGGATCATAATACGGTCAAATATTGTCGTTCGTATGCGGATATCCGGGAAAAACCGCATATTATACTTTTTTTGTGTCAGCAATTCTTGTGTACAAACGTAGGTATAATTTTGTGGAATTTACGTTGGTCGTAACGTCCTTTTATTTGACAAAAAAGTCTATGTCGGTGATGTGATTATGTCATAAATATGGTTGATATGGCAGCCTCAGCCACTTGATGTGATTACCGAGCTTGAATAGGGTAATGAGCGGATAGTTTTTCCTGTCCGTGACAGTTATTGAAGAAAAAACTCAATTATGGAACAATTGTAGGCAAAGGCCGTAATAATTTTATGGCACTTTTGCATGATTCCTCTCAAAAATAATTTACTCTGTGTTCCTAACCTTAAAATAAATGGCCGAATACTTCTCCATCTTATTTTAATCGTTTTGTGTTCCTCAAAGGCGTTAAGACGAGCCGATCTTAATTACCAGGCAAGCATAGACGGACGGATATTAAAAATTGTCAGCATTAAAGATGAAATACAAAAATAGAAGTTAATTTTTTAACGTTCGGTCGGTAGTTCGGCTTACGGGCTGCGGTCGAGCCCGAGGCGAGGACCGTTCTAATTAAAATCGCTACGTTTTCTGTGGTATTCATTTTCATCCTTTAAAGCTCTTTTTGTTGCTCCCACCCTGGTTAGGTTACGTTATTGTTGTGGGTTGTAACTAATTTACATGTTAATGAGATGTTTGTTGTGTTTATGCCGATAGTTGGCTTAATAATTTTATACGTTCGCATTATTAGTTTCCTGAATGGTTTCTGTTAGCTGTTTCTCTTTTTTGCGCAACGGAATCATCGTTTTTATTAAAATTGTGTTTTGTTCTTCAATAAAATGGTTGTTTAGAAGTATTACAGCAGTTTTGCTCGGTTCAGCTGACTTAGAATGGGATTCAAACAGCCGGCGCGCTTAACCTCAAGGAGTTACTATTATTTTTTCGAGTTATTTGTTTTAACATTCCTAATGTTCATTAGCATTTATTACAATGCTAACCGGGTAGCATGAGCGCGCACGGCCGGCCGAGGCAGAGCCTTTGTTTCGTCCATTACGTATGCAAATGATGTTCAAGTACCACCTGTACGCTTATGTTCGCCTGGTAAACAATCGCTAGGTGGAAATGGGAAGACATTTTTTTTGTCTCTTGGCTACCGGAGTTACCTTTGTGGACATCCATTGTTCGAGGAATTTCGAAGATCTGGAGGAAAATGCGACGCAATTTGTTAGAGATACTGAGATAATGCGATGGCTACCTGTCATTAGCGACTGTCAGACTTACAATGAGGATGATAATGCACAGGAAGGAAAATTGTTTTTCTTAACGTCGAAAGAGGTTAGTTAGACAGAGGAAACAACTCTAGGTACTCTATCAACTAATAACAAAATACATGAATGAATAATTAATGTCCAACTTTTCTTGTGAGAGAGAAAGACCTGGGTGGCCATACACATCGAAAAAAAAACAAGTAAATTAAAAACATAAATAAATTAATAATTTATCAATACTGTTAATAAAAGTACTCCACTAATCACCAAAGAAGTAACTGTTATGTTTTCCACCTCATAAACTGTGGACGATCGAAACTCTAGCTGAACAAAAACTTGCCATTCTTGTCAAATGGTCTGATATCACGCCAGTACTTTCTCGGTTTCATATCGTATGGCTTTATGCTTTCCTAGTACTTTAAATGGGATTTAGTGTTAACTACATAACGGATCATCACGCCTATGTTCTAAGAAGGGGTAGGTAGCATACTTCCATGAGCTTCTGAGAGATTTACTTATGCGGAAAGCTTAATAACACTTTGTCAGACCTGGAAATTGAACCTAGGACAATATACTAAGCAGTCGAATAATAATTATGCTGGCTAGTCTTTTTTTAGCGTGGGTAAATCATCAAATGAGTACTCCCACTCAGATCAGGCAGGGTATTACAACGTCTTCAACCCAGGCTTATCCCGGCGAGTGAAAGTGACAGAGCAATACAAGTCGTCTAGCGCCATCTCGTTCACTCACTGGAACAAGCCGCTGGTTATAAAACGTTGTAATACCCCCCCAGGGCAGGAAGGGCTGTCAGAGTTGTACTGACTAAAATCCACGGTGTCCTTCAATAGCCCTTCACGTTTCGATGTTATAGTCTAGCATCGATTAAAGACGGTCAGCTGATTATACCAGGGGTACAGTACTGTCCTGGAGTTGCGGGATTGTTCGAAAACGACAAGTGAAAAACAGTAGAGCAGGTTTTTGTCAGTTAAGTCTGACTCTTTTCCCCTCAAACCAGAGCGGCAGAAGGAATTTGGAGTTCTCAAGTATCTCTCTCTCTCTCTCTAGTCTGGTTTCTCTACTAATATTGGACAGGGTACTAGCTGTGGTACTAGGCATTCAGATTTCTAAAGAGATTTGTATCTGAAATTTTCTTCATCGTCTCATGGTCCATACAAGTAATGTAGTACATTGCTTAGTTCTGTCACTTCCAGCAGATTTTTTGCCAAACAATTAAGTACCAATTTTATTCTATCTAAAAGTTAATTCAAACTGAAAACCTTAGATTTCAAAATAATGTCCAATAAAGCACCCTATCGCTTGAAAACGAAACATATTTCCCTTGGAAGCGCTTTACGCATCGTTGGTAAGTAAACCCGACGGGCATGGCAAGCGAATTTAAGCTCTAAAGAAAAGCCGCTTACTTTAAAAGCAAGCCGAAGTTATATGAAACTTTGGAATGCGTTGGAATTTAACTTTGAGATAATTAAATGTATTTTTGGAAGGATGCCATTATTTTACACATGTTTCATAAGTTTATGAAGGCTTTCTTCAAACTTAATAATGACGTATGTAAATCTATTCACGTTTAAAAATATTATGAAAATCAGTTTGAAATTGTTGGTCTTCTAATATTCATTTCCATATTTGTAGTAGAAAAGCTGAATGTTAAAGTGAAGTGTATTATTGGATAAATCAATCACTAAAATCATCACATTTTATCATCAGCAGGACAACATCTATTCAAAAAAAGTACTAGGGCAGCATAACGCAAGAGAAGATCAATAACACTGGTCTACAGCATTTTTGCGCACGGGTTCTACCTAAGTTATTTTTATTGCTTGTACGTCCAGAAATAAGAAAATGAACAAAAAAAAGTTTTGAATTTGCTTTTATGAGTAAAAAATGGGAAAATTAAAATCAATGAAAATACCTAGAAATTGACACAGAGATGAGTTATTATATTACACAGTAAACCGTACATCCATTCATGTTTAATTTTTACAAAATAAGTTTTAAAATAAAGTTAAACTATTAAGTAAATAACAGTTTTAGTTTTCCTGCTATTTTCAGTAGAAGTTTCTCTTATAACCCCCAAATATAGTCTCCCATCATTTCCCTTTCAGTACTGCCCTTGGTGACGTCTCTCAAATGCTTGTCAAATCTGAAATTGTCTTAATGGAAGCGTTCCTCTTGTTCTTCCGTACAAGCTTCCGTGTTATCTTTAAATTTATCCAGATGAGAATGCAGCATATGAATCTTTAGTGTATCTTTAGAGACATTCCACTTCCGATGATGAAAAAATTTGGTAGTTTTGTCAGTGATCAGCTCGTCATAACTTTCAGTTCTAGGGTTTACAATAAAACCATGAACTACTGCCTTAATACTGTCCCTGGCTTCTTCCTCTTCAATGCTAAGTAACTTCAGGAAAATATTACAATAAGTTTTTTTTTTATTAGAGCACCCACATAGACTCCAGCTTTAATTTTCGCCTCTATCAGCTTTGAAAAAAAAACTCTTACAGCAAATATTTTTGTTTTATTATCACATCTCTTCCGGAGATTCTGAGATGTGATAATAAATTAAATTCCGGTATCTGTGGAGATCCAAAGGGGAGGCCTATGTTCAGCAGTGGACGTCCTATGGCTGAGATGATGATGATGATTATCACATTTTTTTAAATAAATATGCTTGTATAATCAGAATATGATAAGTAAAACCCATGCGCAATTTTTTTTATTTTTTTGGTCGACCGGTGTAATTAAGGAGGTAATTCATAGCTCACAACTTGATTTGCAATAAAATCAATCACCAATCACCATCTGTCATCAATTCATCACCATACTACCCTCAAAATAATCACATCTATTCAAAAGAAGTACTAGGGCGGCATAACACAAGAGAGATCTCAGACCACCAACGTTCGAATTTGGGAGGCGATTGAAACCAGCTAATGGCCCACAATGGTTGATTTGCAAACAGTTGAACTGGTGACAGGTCATTGTATGCTGATCGCTGCCCACGTGGTGAGTTGTAAGATGGTCGGTATAAGCAGGTTATGGCGTTTGTGATTTGATTCGCGGGGACTTATTGTTGATTCGTCATTTAGGTCATATTTGGAAGGTAGATGATACCCACCCGACTTCTTCATTACTTTACATAGCTTGTAAAAAGACAAAACAGCGTAAAATAAACCCTACAGAAACCTGTCCTTGTGTTTACAAAATACCAAATTCTGTATAGTAAGGGATTGCCGTACCGTTATTTTCAGGTTTACGAAGAAAAATAGTAGATAATTCTAAACTAATAATTTATCCTACTATTATTTCCATGCCTCATTATTATCACTAAAATTCCGTCGTTTAACCAAAAAACAGATTCAAAAACAAAATATTTTTCAAATTGCCGAAATTAAACCGATCACCCGCAAAGGCATTCCGTATTCAAAAATATTATTCTTATTTCGAAAACATAAGTTACGTTCTATATTTGAATTCGTCGCGGGAACACTCCCCCTCGCCGCGCGGTAAAAAAACGGCCAGTGTGAGTGGCTTTTACTGAAAATGGGTTCCGTAATCATTATTTTTTTGAGTGTTTTTCTTTTAGAAATGCAATGTCTGATTCTGGATACTGTGAATACTTGTAAGATAACCAGTATTTTCCTCAATTATTAGTTCTCCAATGTCTATTACAATATGTTTTTTTTTTACTTTTTAAATAAAAATATAACATTTCAACTGCCTTTTAACGGAATCCTAAGCCCCGTATAAAATATCGATCGGACACACACTCCTGCCTCGCGCCAAAACACCGCGTCGTGATAAATTACCTTCGGGAAATTAAAACTGTCTTTAAAACAATACCTGCTTTTTTCTTCGTCGCTTTCACCCCTCTTTCCTATCCCTATCCCTCTTTAACAACCATACCACTGCATTTTCTGTCTCTTTCTAATTAGAAGAAAAGAGGGTCGGAATTGACATTTCTTTTTGATAATTTTTCTTTTTTATTCTTTAATGTCGATTGTGTTATTTTAATTATTACGTTCCATGCTATGCTTAATGGATCGTTATTGAAGATAATATTTAAAGGAAACGTTAGGTGTTACTATATACTAGTTGAAAATCACAGTAATAATAGAGTAGAAAATACATAAATAATTGTGCACTGTGAAGCCGTTAACATGTGCTTGAATGTATGGCATTACACCTATCTTTATAGGTTTTAATGATAGCTTTCCTAAGGCCTACAATCTAGATTAAACATAACTACATATTTTATGAACTAGATCTCATAAACATGGCCTTAATGAGCAATACATTTTTTACTACACAATTAACATAAAAGGAAAATAAATATTTTCTATTCACAGTCACTGGAGCGTCGCTATCAATATCTCACGGGACACGGCGCCAATAAACAATGAATGAATTATGGTGGAATGATTAAACAAGAAATAAAAACTAAAAGATTCGCCGAAGATGCACAATCTTCTAATTAAGAACATCACAAATACATTAACTGAAACCCAAAGCCCGTTTCAAATCTAATTTCTTTTTTGAGAAAACAAAAAAAGACTTAATTACTTTTTCTGGCTATCACAAAAAGCGGGAGATAAGAGCCCTATTTGAATCCTCGTTATCATCACCTCCCGGCCACTTTCACCCTTCAATCTCTACCTTTTTTTCTTTTCCACCCCCGGAGGAGTACCTATCGTAATTTAAAGATAACTAATGCTCCGAGTCATTAAGGGACCGCGCCGAAGAAAAAGCAAGAAAAATAAAAGGAAATGCAGCCAAATGCATTTTTAATATTTACTTTTCCAAATAATAAGTTTATTTGAGTTTGAAACTCTTTAGTGGTGAACTCTTTCTATCGTGAACAATTAAAGTCATCGTTTGAGCGTGTTTAATATTTTAATGTCTACAGCTTACTGAGAAATAGTGATTATGAATCTTTAGTAGGTACAAATTATTCGAATAAAATTTATGTGATCAAACATAATAAGGATTTTCTTTCATTTCGGTCCATTTATATGCTTCGACTAGTTTATTTCCTACTACATTTTACGATGTCCCGCGCGCATCATCAAAAGTAAAGACGTTAAAGTGTTCAAAATATATTTATTACAATAAAAATTTTATGAGCCAATAAAAATTGTAAATGAAAAAACCTTATGGGCTTTATTGAATTAGGTCTAATTGACCCCAAGATTTTTAAGCCCCGGGTTTAACGATCAAAAAAGTAAAAAAAAAAATGGAATTAAAAACTCCCTGAGTCACGACAAGGTGTTCTTACTTTTTTTTACTTAAAAAATGTAATAATCCAACGGCAGTAAAATACTATCGGACGTTTACGACAAATTCACACAAGACCTACTTAATAAATCTGACAAAATCTTAAATTTATGCTCGCGAACGCAGGACACACGAGTAAAAAAAGATTATTTTACGACGCCGTAAACCTGGTTAGAATGCGGCCCTGGACGCTGGATAATTCGGGAAAAATCCATTTTAATTAACATATTTTTATGGCGATCGCGATGGAAATTATAAATAATGGTTTCATTAATTTTTTCTAGTAATCACCGTTTAAGATGCTATTTCTTGGACGTATCCTTAATTTTATGACGTTCGGGAACGTTTAAAAGTAGTAAAATACAGTATTATGATTTTGTAACGAGAAAAATTTTATGAAGAAAAAAAAAATATGTTTTTTAATGTTTTCATTTGTACATTCTAAGTGAGGCCCTCTGTTTTGTTTTAATGAAAGCAAGAAGTGTCGTCAGTTATTTTTATAATTTTTTTCATGTCCACGTTTAGAAAATATTGTGAGTACGTAGAAAGAATGTTAAAAAGTGTTCTTGATTAAATAAAATGTCGCTAGGCCTCCGAGGGGACCAGCAGACGGAGAGCACGTGATGAGAATTAAGTATTACTGACATTAAACCTAGAACAGTAAGTAATGGATCGGATTTAACGGATAAATTAAAATAATCGTTGTAAATCGGATTTTTAACTTTCTCTGCTTATGTTAATGGGAACTTTCGGCTGTAATAGGAATAAGAATGTGTCTAAGGAATGTGCTTAAAACTCTCCCACAAAGAAAACTTTGACATTTTAAATATGTTTTTTTTCCTGATATCTAAATTCTAAACTTACCAACATAAGTTGTCTGAAACAAAAATGTCTCGCTTACCTGGAAAAAAAAGAAAAAACGTTAATAAGCAAAAACTACCAAAACAAACTTACTAGGAGAACATAACATGCAAAAATGCGAGCGGAAAACCCAAAATTGCTGTTACCATATATTGTAACAAAACGGCGTACAAGAAGAAAATTCGTAAATATTTTTTCAAATAAATTACACGGGGGCTAATGAAAGGGCCGATGTTTGGCCGGACGGACGGACGGACCAACACAATGGCGGGGGAAACTATTGCTCTATATATTCTGCTTAGAAAGACCGCGAATTCCGCTAAATAAATATCAAGTTTTTTTTGTATTTTCGTCGTAAGCAAAACTATTGTCGGACCTCCGAGTTACGCGCCTTAAAAACCGCCATATTTTTTATTCAGGTGCTTGTAATTTATCCGGTGTTTCTTTAACAAGTTATTTTCTTGCAGGATAATACTTATTTGTGGTAGTAACTAGGTATTTGCTTCTTATTTATGAAGCTTTCGCTCCCCGAGTAACAAGCTGGGATAATTCCAGTATCTTTTTCTTGTATCGTAAACAACATGCTCGGGAAATGAGAAAATTATTTTCTACTTAGAGAAAATGAAAATCAGATTTTACCAATTAGAAAGACGTATTTTGAGTAAAGTATTCTTATTGGAGGAAAAAGTTTCACTTACTTTTTTTTGTGAGCGATATAATACGGCGGTATTGGAGCCTATTCCTAATAAGAGGTTTGGTTGCGCATGGGGAGGGCCGGAGGGCCGGCGAATCTCGTCGGATACCTCTCGAGTCTCAGCCCTCCCAGAGGGACCATGTACCAAATCATACACTATAATTTTGGAGAAAAATATCACGGTAAAGGTTCTTATATTGCGTATGTATTTTATGTGTGGAACCCTAAAAGTAGAGGCTCGATAACTAGAATAGTGATGTAGATGTTTTTTGAATTTAGAATGTTATGGTAAAAAGAGGTTTTATGCTAAATAAACATTTTGTGAAAAAAAAAACTTCTAAAATTGTTTTAGAATCACCTTGACAGATATTTTTGCTTTACTACGTTTTTTTATTATTGCTAACTTTACCATTATCCTTCTTCGTGGTGAGTAACATGAACAGTCGGACAGACATTATATTTATGCATGTTTCATAGTCAGTATTATGCGTCAGTTTGACGCACTCGGTCAATATGGGAAATGACCATTTTAACTAGTGAATAGCTTTGACTAGTGAACAGCTTTGACTAGCCCTTGGCACTTCGTATGAAGGCTTTTGACATTTTTTTTAAGCAATGGAATAAGAGGCAGATGAATGATTGGAGGTCTGACCAAGGAGTATGGTTTCTAAGAGATAGTAACTGGACTGTGGGGATCGTATGACAGTTCTTTTTATAAAATTACTGGTATTTCAAAGATATTTTTAAAGAAACGAAAAATTTCAGATTGCGAGCAGGGTTCGAACCTGCGTCTTCTGGATAGATACTCCAGACGCCTTAACCAACTAGGCCATCGCAACCACTACGCATAAAGCTGAAATTTCTCGTTACTTTGTTTTTTGAACGCTGTTTAAAATATAACTTTACTGGTATTTCCTTTTGTTTGAATCCGATTAGACTAAAAGTCGAATTCAACATTGCGAAATAGCTAGTCAGATGATAATGATGAGTTGCCAAAGATGAAAGTTCCACTCGTAAAGGTTCAACTACACTCTTTAATAACAAGTCGTATAAGTACAACCCAATAAAATCATAAGTTTAACAAAAACAATCTAAACAAATTACAACAGCTTAGAATCGAACCGCACACAAAACGCTTACCATCCACATTCCAACCATTATCACTAACACCCTTCAGACAAAAAAAAAACAAGCATCCCTTCACAGATTGACATCTGTCAGGCCGGGGGTTCGAACCCGGCTGGTGTAAAAGTCTACCCTACATTTTGCTGGTGGAATAAATTTTTAATCAAAATATTTTCGCGTCCCCCTGACAAAGGTATGATAATTCTTGTATTGTTGGTGACTGACAGAAGTTAAGTCGGGATGGGTGTGCCTGACTTGCACATGAATAAATTATTTAGTTTATCTATGTAAGTGATGTGAGAATTCGTTGGAACTGTCATGGCGGACTTGTGTGTGCATTTTTTTTCACTACTAACTTATGCGGCTTAGCTCGGTAATTATTGTTAAAAATCGTTCTAGTCGGATGTAAAGTATATATCTATGTATTTGGGTTATAAACTATCTATGCACCAAATTTTATCGAAATCAATGCAGTAGTTTTTATCCATCCATCCATTCTCACAGTTGAACTTTAAGTATTTTTTATTTTAATAAATAAATAAATCATAAATAATTTATAAAGATATTTAATAAAAAATAGAAAAATAAAAAAGAATTTTAAACGAATTTAGAATAAAATAAATTTAGAAAAAAGAAATTGTTTTGTAAGTAAATGAAACACTGTAGATAATTAGTACTTAAAAATGTCTATGTTGAAAAAACGCGTGCCTTAAAATAAATACTTCCTACATAAGTATGTATAATAAAAGTAAAAGCATGTTTTAATGACCAACAAGAAATAACTTTTAATGCGAGACTTTTATTAAAAGAAAAAATACTTGAACAAACAAAGAAAACATAAAGCCTTATTTTTTACACCATTTTGACATAAGCCATAAAGTGTTGCCATAATAAAAAAAACATCTGCAGCCGTTAGATTATCGTTGCTATAAATTGAAAACAACGATACATAATTTTGAACGAAGAAGTGAAAGTACAGGATAGAATGATAACGCCATTTCTTTTATTTTATGCAACCCTAGTACTTCACGATCAACTAAGTTGCTAATAGGAGTAATATTTTAATTAAATTGTACTATCGAGTATCGTTAGTAGTTTTTATTAGTCTAGAAAAGTTCGAAAATAACCGTTAATAGCAACTTGAAACGTAGCGACAAAAGAAAAATGTTAATTATATATTATGTTGTACATCTGATATCGGAAATTGATGAAGATGGACAAGTTATGTTACAGATGTGAAGATCCTTTTAGTTGCAGTGGTTTCACGGAAACCAGAATTAACAGTGGTGACCAACAAAATGGCAAACAAACTGTGTCTCGAAGAAAACATGTCACTGACTTGGATCCGGCAACAAAATTAATCAGAAAAATAAAAGTGAAAAAGTATGATAAAAGAAGCACTCAATATACGGGACTTTAAAAGTGGTTTACATAAAAAAAGTGAAAGTACCAGAGTTCAAAAATTTGATGTTTTGCGTATCTTCTTGTTGCGAAAACATTAATTTGACTTTAAATGTATTGGCCCTAAACATTTCCAATCAAGATAGTCTTATTCCCAAAATCAACAATCGACAATTTACTTTTACCAGCAAAAAACACAAATGCCTAAACGATAAATAATTCACAACCCACTTCACACGCGACCCACAACCATTCAAATGAAAGAAAATCCTAAAAACAATGAAAAAACAACTAAACAATGTACAACGATTAATTCCAAAGTCATACAAAAAGAATCCGAACAAAACTCACCAAAAGTAAATGATAGTTGTTCAAAAACCGTAAAAATTATGTACATACGTTGAAACGCATAGGTATTTCAAATGGTCAAAGATAAAAGATTTGCGTCAATTCGACACGGTTGTCTAAGGATCGTTAGAAAATCTTCCACTTACATATTAATGAATGGATTGTCTGAAATTTTCGTTAAGTTTGTTACCACCTTCTGTATCTTTTCTGTTTATCAATGGCAGATATTGTTTAAAAAGTGATGTATTTTATTACGTCAGTTTTTGAGTACAAGAATATAGGAGTGGTTGCTCAACATCTTTTTGAGTTTAAACTGAGGATTCTTTGTAAGTGATTGAGACATCTTTGTCTATCTTTTGGTAAGTTTGTCCATCTCTGCAAAGTATGTGAATTTCGTTGTGAAATCGATCATAAATATTTTTTTCTTTATAATATTTTTATTTGTCTGTATGGCTAGTTTATTTCTTTTCAATATATTTTTTTATCTTCAATGAGAAAATCGATATCATCATTTTCATTACCAAAATAATGAAGTCATATCATTGGTGCTTCTCTGTTAGAAGGAGCGGGGTATAATACCCCGCTCCTTCTAACAGAGAAAATAACTGCGTCTCAGCAGTGGTAACAATAATAATACAGGCTGATTATCCTTATTCTATGCTATGAAGTTGAGTATTTCGTATAGCAACAGAATTGCCCTGCCAAATATTTCTAAGCTAACAAAATAATTCCTGTTTCTAAAAGAAGTTTCCATTGCCGCCTCGCAGCAAAGAAAACGTTCTACGTCACGCGAGCCAAAAGTTTGGAATGGAATCAAAATAATTTTCCCATTTTGAATTCCTCTGGCGCTAGACTGTATACACATTACACTTTAGTTTACCTGGAATCTAATTTTCACAAACATTGTAGTGTGGGCATTCAGGACATTCAGAGCAGTTCCTTACTGCATTCCAACATCACCTGCCCGCGAGCAGCAAGACAAAGTCACTGCACCCGAAATTACAGCGAAATAGCATGACATTCTTCTTTTGAATTTGAATTGTGGGTTCGGAAAATGGCTGAATTATAAAATGGCGGATAGGTTGTTTTATATTTGAAATAGTATCACAAGAGAATTTCTAACTAGCTTAAAATTATACAAAATGCATAATATCGTATTCACGTAGCAATATTTAAATATTTATTTGTCTTTACTCACAGCTAATTGTATGCAAAATAAAATCACTAAACATATTCAAGGCAGCTACCAACTTAAAAAGTTGTAAAAGTAACGATTACTTTCACAAAGAAATTTCAAATGACACATTGCTACCATTTCGAGCCCTTTCGAGTGACAGACAAACACACAAATAGGCTACTTAAATAAATATTTCAATGTTAAAAAATGTTAATACATCGTCCAGATATTCGAGACCCGTCTTGAATTTTGGAAAAGGTTAAATGTACGATGATTTCTGGGGTCTAACAAAAGTGGGGTCAACTTACGGTGGTCGTTTTAGGAATGTCTTTTAAAAAAGAATGAACAGTAGCGGTATGTAATGAGAACTGTACTTAGTTTACAAGATGCGTCGGGGCAAATGTACTGACATTGTTGATTTTGAATAAATTTGACAATACTTACATAACAGTAATGGGAAACAAATTGATGAATGAGTGGACGCTTCCACTCATTGATATGAAGACTCTAAATGTTGTTGAAAAGACATGAGCAGAAGAAATACTTCTAGGGATAAAATTTCTAAAAGCTACAAGCTAATAGAAAGAGCTAGTATAGTCACCAATACTTTAGCATAGTCAGGAAACTTATACACAACTCTACCCATGTTTAAAAGAAGAAGCATGTCGTATTCGATCTATAAAGGCTGCTATAGATTTACCAGTGTAATCAACATAAAAATAATAGAAGTGATATATTATTAGAATACAGATAATCAACAATCTGAAAATACCCATGAATGACGACAAAGAAAACAAACATCTCACACGTGTCATAACTAATTCTCAAACAGGGAAATCCAATTTGATGATGACAAATCGTGCGTTCTAACTAATAACTTTACAATCATCAAGCTTGACAGATTCTGTCCATTATATTTGAACTATGAATAAAAAGCAAATGACACTGCTTGCATTACATTCGCAGAAATTCACCATTCTGCTCTCCAACTGTCAGATGTACCAGGATACAATGAACTCAAACAGGCGTCCCTTACAAACAATGACAATTCCATTCACGCCAAAAAAATCAGGTCAAAAATTAACAATAATCCAAACATGACAAAAATGCGCGCACACAGATCGTTCTAATTGTCGATTTGTTTATTGCGTCTCTTTTACACTTCTCTATTTGTTGTATCCTTGTCTCCGTCGCACGCGCAGCTGTCATGTGTGACGAATCACTTTGTCATTGTGTCAGTTTGGACGCTTCTCACCCTTTTGATGCGAGTCGTGATGATAATGTGAGCTTTCGCTTTTTAGGGTCCCGTGGGGTTGGTGTTAATTTTATTAAAATGATATTTTTCGGTGTTGGAGAAGAGGGAGATGAGGATGATGGTGTTAATGAAATTAAAGTTGGTAATATTCAGTTTGTAAAAGAATAGCACTGAGAATACAAGGATTGTGTGATGTTAAACTTAATAACAGTAAGAGCGAAAATATTTCCCCACGAGAAAATTGTTGAAACCATTTGGATCTACTTGAAAATGAATGAATATTGCATACCAAGGAAAATATTGAAAGCTGTCAAAGTAAGATAAGATCATCATGATGAGCTAAAACATATAAGAAATACAAACGCTTGAAGTAAATATACATGAAGATTACCGCAATAATACCAAAATGTAGCTTAAAAAACTTGAATGCCGAAAAAAGTATAGAACCAAAAGCCCAAAAGACCATCAGGGCTCCCATGATTCAAAACATAACGCCAACAGAACGCATACAGACATACAATAGAATTATATTCTGTGTGATTGCATTGTACACAACCCTTTCGTTTGCGAGTAAACCCTTGTAATGTAAGGATTACAATACCATAACATTTGGTGACACTGATGTGGCAGACATGTTTGATATTTTTGACGATTTTGATTTAGTTATGAATGATAATTTTTGAATGGTTGTTGAAAGTTGGGAATATTTAGCTGAAGAAAGAGAAATCGGTCTGTGCACTCTTGATAAAGACAATAATAATTAATAAGTTATTAAACACACCACAGTAGGCAGAAATGTTCTTTTACCACAGTACCATGTAGTCTAAAGCTCCGACATTTTGGGTAGTTCTAGAGAATAAACAACTAGAAACTGAGATGGGAACTGTACTAGAGAATACTCAAGATGGCAGAAGGAAAACCCGAACTTGTATGATCTACTAGTAGTTGTTCTAAGTTTGAGTGTTACTGTATGTGAATTTAAATAACGCACACACGATACGGAAGAAACTCCAGTAATGGGGCAACGTTTAAAAAAATGAGAAATTAAAAACTATAAAGTACTTGTTAACCTCAAATGATTCAAGATGGCCGAAAAGAAAGTACCGAAAACCAAGATGGAGGAAGAATCAATGACAGAAATTATTTTTTATCGGGTAATTGAACCTGATTACATTTCGTTTTGTAAGATACATGAGTCCTGAGGTCCCAAACCACAGATCCAACGCGGGAACACGGGAAATGAGGAAGCCTTGCCGAGGGTCAAGTTACCAGTATTTTGGTAACCAGTCGTAAATGCTCAGTCAAATGGTTACTTAGTTGTTTTTTAATCGAGCCGAATTATTTTGGGATGTTATAAGTTTTTGAACTGACATTGTCACTAGCGGATAAGACCGTATTGGTAGTATTTTAAAGGAGTTGACTGTTTGGAGTTGAAAGGTGAACATGAAGAGGTTGAAGAGATTTTAAATGATAAGAAGTAGCTATAGGAAGAAGTGTCTTTGAAAAACAATGATCCCATGTCTTAGTAAGTCCATAAATGGCAAAATGGCAGTAGTTCTCTAGTTGATGACTTCAAGAAGACACTGTAATCTTGGCTTTGTCCTGCTATTTTTTTAACAAATTCTATTTTGTATCTTTTACACCTGACTGATACAAACCAATCTTACTACATTCAAAACTAAGTTACATAATAAGGAAAAGCACAACATAAAGCAACTCCTATACTAGATATAAGATAGGCGTGTCAATGAATCGGAATACTCCTAATTATGAACGATTCCCGACTACCTGCACGTTCAAAGGGCGAATTTTCCATTTCTAAATGAAGAGAAACCATCAACCAATCATAATTCGGGGAAAACGTAACTTAACGCGAATCTATCACGAACACCACGCCCCGGGGAAGTCGGGCAAACACCGACCCTCCGCTAATCTAATATTAAACACATTCGGATATTAGATACAAAGTGAGCATTCACAGAATTTAATAATCCTGCTCCCACACCTATACACACCTCCCTTTCACTCCTGTACTCCCTATCCCTCTCTAACATGAATTATTAACAACAATTTTATGATTACATTTAGCATTGAGTGTAAGTGCGGGCGGGACGTGATACGAAAGTCGAATGGCCGGTGAAAAATGGCGGGAAAACGTTGCCAGTTAATATTTTATTGGTTTCGATAGGTTTGAGTTATGTAAGTCAGTCGGGGGTTCCGGTAATTTTCAATTTTGTGCCTGAAATATTGATAAGCTAAAGTCCCTAGAGTTCACTTTATTGGATAACTTGAAGCTGACTTGCAGTTCTGGCGGTTGAACATTGTGCTAGTAACTGGCGATTCTATAGTGCGTTTCAAATATGTTATTTTTCAGGAGGGTACTTTTATGAAGTCGATTTTCTGAAGACAGTATCATAAATATTTACACCTCAGTATCAAACTACTCCAGATTGTAAAATGTCGTTCAAAATTTCAAGTATTCGTTTAAAGTCTCGGCACTTCAAAATGCATTCCTAAATTGAATTAACATACAACGTACTAAAAATGTGCAACAAAACCTCCTTACAAAAACCTCAAATTACATAATACCCTCACAATTTACATAAAAATAGCTCATAACTCGCAAATACAATTAAAACGCAAGATCATACGTCAAACGACAAAAAAAAACGCCATCAAAAGGTACGCGAAGCTGTTTAGCATACGACATTGCGTAAAACTGTTATTAGCACGCAAAAAACATGTAGCAAACGCGACAAGACTGTACCGACACCCGGATGGGACTGTCTTAGAAAATTCTAGGCACATGGCGTCCACTCAGCGGTCATTTTAACCGTGGGTGGAATATTAAGACACTGTCGGAATTGTGACGAATATGGAACCCGACGAATTGTGACGAATATGGAACTCGACAGCGGGGCGAGGTAATTGTGTTTCGTGTTTACCCCACCTCCTCAAGGGTGCTGTAACACAATAATCGTCATATTTTGTAGGAGCTACACTTGACGCCTCTTTTGGTTAAGAATTACTTTCTAATTTAGTGTGCATGGACCGTGTAGTTAAGGGTGGTTTTTACCCTACTTGAAAAGGTTATGTTTTCGGTTTGTGAGTCACTAAGTTACGGTTTCCTGTTTGGAGAATGCAACAAAGGTACTTCAGTTTCGCTTAAGTACCTTTGTTTATAAATATTGTTCTAAATGTAGGTACTTGATTGTATATTTGAGAGACTGGCGATACAATTCAGGCCACCTTTTTTGGGAAGGTAAAATCACCAAAACATGAGTCCTACCAACGGATTTCCCGGGCTATCAGACTTGTACTGACTAAAATCCACTGTGCTACTTAATTGTCTCACTTTCCAGGATTACGGTAACCTGCTTAGGCAGTCCTATTCTATTTATGGTACTGTAAGCATCTTAAGACTTCGAATCAATAATAAAAGCCATTTTCTAATCTTTCCAGATTATATTAAAACAGCAATACAAATGATTCGTCACAATAATTAAAAGACGTCCACATCTTTTTTTTAACTTGTAATATCATCAAATGAGTCCAGGGCAGGGTAGAAGAGACTGTCAGACTTGTAATGACTAATTAAAATCCACGGTGTTCTTCAATAGCCCTTTCCGTTCTGGGGCCATAGATACCTAAGTCCCAAACGGCTACGCGTAACCAGTCAAAATTTGTTGAATGTCAAAAGCACTAACTCAGTGTCAATCACCAGATTAATAAATCCAAATATGACAGATAGTCTTCAATCCTACTAATATTATAAATGCGAAAGTTTGTGAGGATGTATGTTTAGGTAGGTATGTTTGTTACTCTTTCACACAAAAACCACTCAACGGATTTGGCTAAAATCTGGTACGCAGATAGTTTATAACCTGGATTAACACAGAAGATAGTTTTTATCCCGATTTTATCTTCCCGTGGGATAATTTTCGAGTTGTATTGTAGCGGGTGAATCCGCTGGGAACAGCTAGTTCTGTTATATTCCTCATCATCACAGCAGTCTCAATCGATTTAGTAACCCTAGAGTCCAGAAAAACAAGACAGCTAAGACCAAAGAACGTTAAATGACACCTGGCAAACAATGTTTTATTTAAATAACTACATCTGCATAGTACTGGCTCTCACGGCACTATTAGCATGGCGGGCAAGGATTTAAATCAGGCGTGAAAACCCTGCTTCTTAAAACTCCAGGGTTTGTCTGGCGTCCTGCCAGGGTTTGGGGGAACTGCCTTGAATGGTCGAGTTTGGTTATGATTCTTGGAGTGAAGTTTTAAACTGCTAATTGAAGGAATGTTTGA
The DNA here is from genome assembly GCA_036375495.1 of Agrotis segetum. Classification (NCBI taxonomy): domain Eukaryota; kingdom Metazoa; phylum Arthropoda; class Insecta; order Lepidoptera; family Noctuidae; genus Agrotis; species Agrotis segetum. Next base: position 114,413 of record JAQSVV010000583.1, on the reverse strand, counting down.
ATAATTACGTTGGGAAATGGAATTACAAAAATCATAAAATTATGTGCTATAAAAAAAATATTTGAGGATTATTCTACTGTGCAATTTTGTCTATGACGATTCGAAAACAGAATCTGTCTGCATGGGTAAAAACGAAAAACTATGCTTTTCAGTTTGTCAATTAAGGTTGAATAATTTTCCATCTCTGCCAGCTTCATTTCCAACGAATCAGTAAAAAAAACTTTTTTTAAATAAACATCACAAATATAAATTCCATCCACATCCATAAACATGGCGGACGCGAAAAAAATCATCTGCACAAGTGTCAACGATTGACAATTAGCAGTACCGTCCTGTCTGATCCAAAATTTTCGCATAATTGTCATTCGGTAATTGAAAAACGCAATTATGGCGCCGAGAGCGTCAGTTAATTAATATTAAATTCTGAAATAATCGCCCCTCTCTCCCCTGCACCCCTCCCCGGGGAGACAGGGGACATGGACTGATTGAATTATAGGCAAATTTTGAATTTTGAATAATTCACGGGAGTGAGTTAGCCCTTTATGGAGGACGAGGGAATTTTTGCCTTAATTAGACCAGTTATTGTTTTGTCGAGACGGGTTCTGTGGCTCTAATTGTTTTTGGCATCTTTTTACTCCAATCTTGATGCCTCAGATTTAATTGTATTGCTGATAATAAAGACGTCTTATCTAACATAATAATTGTATTTATTATACCTACTCAGATAATATTGATATAATATTAATTGCAGCTTTTTCTGACAAGTAATAACTGTGACCTAATAACAAATGATTTATGATATCAATAATTATGTTAAAAGCACAATAACTGTTAACTTCTTAACCTTAGATAGACGTAACTGAATCATATTATTTTTTCCACTCATGAGAGACGTCGCCCGGTGACACGAAACGATCCACAATCCGCAACGCACTGATATATTACGCAATTACTTATTCTCGATGGATAGACCAGAAAAAAAGTTAAAAACAAAATGGTTCCTAGTTACAGATCAGTACGGACACCGCGGCTCCACAAAATTCAATTTGGCCAGCATTTCGACGCTCCCGCCGTGCGACAAACCAAACAATTACACATACGTGTGTCGAAAGCATAATTTTTCCACAAAAACTACGTGGAAATGCGAAAAAAACACACTCGCTGACGCTTTGTTAGTTTTTCGCGCCAACGCGTCGGCCATTTTTGACAGCTGTCAAACGCTGCGCTAGTGATTGCGTCTTTTGTAGTCGCACCTTTTTCGAGACACGGATTTTTTACATGGAAAATCAAAACGTCACCGCACCTGAATATTTTGAATGGTAAATACGAATAGCACAATGTAATCCCACACAAATTACAAGCGCATAGGAATATGAAAGCGATAAACCGAGATGCATCGGCGATACGTGCACACAATCCTGTCTCATTTCAATACCTATTGTGAGGTCGGTGCTAGTGTTGTAACGTCGTAACGTCCCGGTCTACGGACACCCATCAGTCATTTACGAATGAATACATGACAATCGATCGAGATACGTAAGGTAACATGTCGCAAGTGAGTGACGAGTGATTCTCGCGTTCGTGACGGATCTCGGAACGTTGACAAACGTGCGGCCGGGGAGCCCTCACAGTTCTTTTTACAAATTTCAAGCAGAAGAAGTTTGACGTGCGATAGTGACGTGACGATGTGGACCTGTCAGTTTTCAATTGGCTCTCAAAGAGTGTTGACGTGTCGAGTCGGATCTAGATCCCAAGTGTGGACATGTTAATTGTTATGGACGAGGCGTAGGAGTAACATAAACACACCCTTGACTTTTATTCTCGCTTTCTAACGCTGAGAATTAATAACCCATCTAGGTTGCTATCTTGATTCTGATCTTTGTCTGTAACCAATCAACAACCAAATTTGCGTATCAGAAGCAGCCGTCAAAAACAAAGGAACGATAGAATATTAAAATCGAGCGTTAATCGCATGGAATTCGATATCACTTTTTAAAGTACGGAACCTATGGTCTATGAAACCTGATAGGTCGTCGTTAATCGATAAACATAATCGTATATTCCGATGAGAATCGATTACTAGAACGGATACGAGTAGTTACAGAGTTGCAATAGTAAACATCATTAGGTATGTGAAGTGCGCTGGAGCGACGCGAGGCGTCGTAAAAGATTGTTTTTGTTTGACACAAGAAAATAGTGCTATGATCGTTAAAATTAACATATTCTGATGAGATACTGACTAATCACACGGTTTAATATTATTTTAATAACTCTTTGATAGATTTCTTTTTTTAATGACTTCTGTTATTTCAAAATCATCTAGTTCTTCATTTTTTTTTTGAGTGATGTCTAAAGGCTCTCCCCTTTACATCGGACTGGGTGTAGTATTATGGTACACTTCTGCCCAACCCTTTAGGTCTTACAAGCGTAATGTCATAATTGGTTACATCTCCCTAGTATGACAACATTATCGCCTCGCTACGTTACCAGTCTAAACGTAAAACATAACTGATTGCATTTAAAAACAGCAAAAAACTGTAATTTTATGCCGTAATAATGAGCATTTAACTAAATGAGCCATATTACCTGGGTTTAGGTGTTAAATCGTATTCACCGCCGGAAACCAATGATTATTTTCATCCTTCCAATATATAATTATGGAATTTCCTTTAAATATTGGTCATTGATTTAGACTAGCGGTAGACCGCGTCTGTGCTTGATTGATGCTTAAAATAGCGTTAAACATACACATTTTCCGACTAAACTACTAGGCAAACACATACTAAAGGAACTTTTGCAAACTATTTCAATTTCATCACCATGAGAGTACGTAAGTACTAGGCATACAGATCTCGTAGGGGTTTGGACAACACAAATGGTAACAAGTGATCTAGGAGCTTTTCTGAATCACGTCACCCAAGTTCGGCATCATAGGAAGGAGTTTGGTTTGACGTCCTTTTCTATCATCATCCTATCCCGTCACATTTAGCACATTTCCAAGAAAAGGTACCAGGGTGCCATAATCATCTAGAAGCTAATCTAGATCTGACTCATCAAGCTGTCTAAGTTCAAATCTGAGTTCGAAGAAAAAGTAGTTATCTTCAGCATCATTCAATCTGTTTCCCAAGAAAAATACCAGGGCCACATAAGAAACGAGGAGCTTGAGTCTAATAGATCACGTAGGAACTTTACTTTTGCAGTTCTCTTCCTCAATCGGATCCCTTAGTAACTAGTATCTTTCCCAAGAAAAGTACTAGGCTAACATAATAATGAAGGAGTTTTACCTGGATCTGTCGCGTCGAGGGTCTGCGGCGGGGGCTGGCTGAGGGGTCCGGGTGTGCCTCCGGAGCCCGGAGAACGAACGTCGTCGTTCACCGCGCCACCGTACGACAACGACGATGATGGCGGTCTCTGTTGACAAGGAGAGAAGATAGTATTAGCATATGTGTGAGAAAGAGATGGGGTTTCAGAGACTGATATTGGCAACCTCATACGGTTCGCAGACTACTCAGAAACTTTAATTTATGAAGTGTCAAGGCAAGGGCAAGCCGAGCTTTTCGGTTTGTTTGAGCTTATTGCTACTGCTCTTGAATTGCGATTCTGTCCTCATATTCCTACTTGCCTTTACCCTATCTTAATAAGGGGTTGGCGCATCACGGCTCGGCTAAAAGACTTAGGTATTGGCGAAGATCGAACACACATTATAGAAGCATTTTCAAATAAAATCTTCACAAGAAATACGTATTTGTGATTTACGATATGTTAATCAACCATCACCAGTGAATCTCTGTCCGTTTTACTTCGTAACTCCAAAACTACTAAACAGATTTGATGATTATTTCAACTATAAAACAAGCATCACGTAATTCTTCAGCCAAAAAAAAATTAAAAATCCAGTCACAGCATTTTACGTCTTCAACCATCTCCTCTTTTTTACCCAATTATTTTTTTTTACCCATAAGAAGAGTAATTGGAAACACATCCAAACAAGTTCTAACAAGGTATTACAGTCTTTTTATATCAATTATTGTATTTAAACATAATTTGGGCCCTTGACAACCGATTGAGTCGAACCAATGGCGCGAGACGAACAACTGTGCCCATTCGACCAGCACTAAATGCTACAGCTAAAAAATACACATATTTATTATTTTGTTTGGACTTTAGGAAGTCGGTAATGAGCTATGGAGTTGCTATGTGTGTTGAAATTAGACACTAATGATTTGTGGGATAAATTAGTGCCTGTTTCTTACCTACCAGTTTTTAGTCAGTACTGAGAAAATGCTTTAAAAGTTTTTCAAGAGGTACACTTAAAATTGTTTCTAAGACTCAGATTGTTCTTGAACTTTTTAAAAGGAATGGTAATGATATTAAAAAACATTTCAAATGTTTTTGTCTGGATTCAAACTCACAATCTACAACAGCTTATTCGCATTTCGAAGCCACCAGTCCACCACTGCCCAAGTAGGAATCAAATGGAATTGGATAGCACCTTCATGTAATCTTCTCATCTTCATTCAACTGAGGGTTGGTAGATTTCACATGTCTTCAATTGGTAGGCCATGCTCTGGTTTCCTCACGAAGTTTTCCTTCACCGTTTTGAGATCAGTGGTGATGAATATAATTGAAAAATTTAAATCTGCTGCACTGCAATAATTTACACCAAGCAATTCTGACAATCACTTACCATGAACTATGTGATAACCAAAGAAAATCAAAAGTCATTTAACATCCTAGCAACGAATAAATCCAAATTAAACACTATCACAAAATAAATAACCAAACATAATGACAACACAACCAATTAAATTTTCACTCACTCATTTTCTCAAACCACCACCTCTTAGTACTTCCTACCCTCAATTACCATCAACTTCCCAAAGACGTTAAAATTAAAGCGTTCGGCTATTGTCGTAACACTTCGGGTCTTGTCGTAACACTTCGGAAGCGCTCGGGTCTCGGGTAATGAGGCGACGCGCACGCCACTCTGACATTAGGAGCGCATGCGCTAGGCACCTGCCTTATGGTCGCGCCATAATAGTCAGGTTATGAAATAAGGAAGTCGGGGTATATTTAAGGACTTGGCTGTGAATTTATAGTTAATATTGTAAAGCTAAAGTTTGTTCAGTTAAACACGCTAATCTCAGGAACTAGTGGTTCGAATTGAAAAAAGATTTTTGTGTTGTATAGCCCATTTATTGAGGAAGGCTATAGTCTAAAGAACATCACGTTACGATTAAAAAGAACCGAGTAGCAGAGGTAAAACCATGATAGAACAGCTAGTTTGTGATAAGTTAGGCAGGCTGGTGTCTGCGAAGTTATTTACGTTTGGTAAAGCGATGTTAACAGAAAGTGAAGTCAATAAATCGTAATTTAGATATTGAGAGGATGTATTGTCAATTATACTGGCTTGTAGACTGTTCCACTATTGGACTGGGACAGTTTCTAAGGCAGAGGAGAATCAAACATTGATTTAATCAGACTTGTTGACAGCCCTGTGTATTTTTTTTACATGATAACATTATCAAATCAATCCTTTCACCCCGGGCATGACGGGAGGGACTGTCAGAATTGTACTGACTAAAATCCCGGCGTCCTTCAAAAGCTCTTTACGTTCTGGAGCCACGGTTACCCGTTAGTCCCGCGACCCCGTGGGCTTTGGCCCTCTAAGGGAGGCTCTGTCATAGGAGTAACCATCTTCCAGACAATATGACCCTCTAGAAGATGGTTTAAGTGCCTAGAATTACCACTAATTTCAGACTGAAATTGAGCCGCCTATAATAAACCAATGATGTGATTGACTTCAAATTTAAATTGCTTATTAACTGAATTTTCCTCTTGTCATGTATTTTCATCCTTTCCATTTAATTTTTGGCACATTCGCAGCTTTTTTATCGACTTTATTGTGATCAAAACTTGAATTTATGAATGGATGGATAATTGTTATGAAGTCTGGCATGAATATTATCCAATAAACAGGATTTACACATAGTATACTTTAGGATACTTTTCATCCCAAAATTACAATCCTTTGAAACAGCCAAACTCAACTCAGACGAATCCGCAAGTAAACCCTAGTTCTAAATACTTCTTTCATTACCAAGTTCAATTACCATAACACATGATTGATTTCAAACCATTTGGCTTACAGTAATTGCCGAAAAAACACGCATTTAATTATTATTGTAGACTCCATGATAGTTAGCTAACGGTCGTTAGTGCGTGAAACAGTACCGACTGATGTATTGTTTTAACTTAGTATGATGAGTTTTGGTAATTGGTACTTGATTTTTTAACTTTTGAGTGAAGGTATGAAGCAACTTGGCAACGTGCTCCTAAAATGGTGAAGACTTTCAAAAAAAGAAAGTGTAAAATTACTTTTTTATCTAAGTTGGTGGCAATAAAGTCAAGGAAATAAGAAAGCCACCGATTTCCAATAATAAGTTATAATTTAAAAGTTGTTTTACACTTTTTTATGTTTTTCAGAAGGTTTTATTTTTCAAAATAAAGCATATAAAACCGATGGACCGTTGGTCATTTGTAGATCTTTGACAGTCAGAAGCTCTGCTTTAATATAACAACCAGTCTTACCACCGGCTATCGTATTATCCAGTTACTGGGTTGTGGAGGTCCGATAGACGCTCCATGTAAAATACTGATATTCAGCTGCATCTGGTTTGACTGGAAGCCGACCCAATATAATTGGGAAAAGGCTAGGCTGATTATGATTTTATTTTTTTCTAAAAGTATTCATATTTCAAGTACGCTGTAAGTATGGCTAAATATGAAGAATTCATGTTAGGGCCTGATTTTTAAAATCAATGAAGCAGCTTTTCCTGGCCTAAAAAAAAAAGGCACTTCCAATTCCAATATGGTACAGTATTTGGCAACCCCTGACTTTTTTCTTTTTTCTATACAGACATTTTGCGTCCAACATGATTTTCATCAGATGCATAATTTTTCATCAGTTCTGACATGAAGTTTTCAGTAGATTATGTCAGCACAAACTTTTCCGTTATTGTTAGGTACCGTTGAAAGAAAAATCACTATTTTCTAAGTCTTCAGTGACTAATTACGTGTTAAAAAACTGAAAGATCTAAGCTTTTTTGTGTGTAGAAAATCATCAAATAAATCCTTTCATTCTGGTTGGAACTGAAGAGATTGTCAGACTTGACCAACTAAAAAGTAGCCCTTTGTATTGCAGGGCCGCGACCCCGCACACGTGTTTAATCCCGTCAGTTTGCAGATAGCTCAACGAGCAAGATCTAAGCATTTTTTATCGTGGTAAGATCTAAGCCTAAAAACCCACCGTGTGTCGCGGGACTTATTCCGGGGTCGCGGGACTTATTCCATTACCGTGACCCTGGAACGTAAAGGGCTAATGAAGGACATCGTAGATTTTAGTCAGTACAAGTTTGACAGTCCCTCCCGCCCTAACCCTGGGTGGGAGGACTCATTTGATGACTTTACCACGCTAAGAAAAGACTAAATTCCACGGTGATTTACGTCTGAGTAGCCCTGGAGCGTTAATAGCTATTACGTTACCCGTTTAGACAGTCCCATGACAAGATCTATGCTTAAAGCCATTTTTGAACAAGTCTAGCTCAAAATATGTATATGTGCTCCAGTAACTGAAACCCGCATATACAGACACAGCACGTTCTAGCAAGCACGTTTAGAATTCCTATACAAAAATAGACTGGGTAGCGATTTCAATAATCATTAGGTAGCAGTACGGGCGATGTGTAGAACATGTGTTTGTGTGGCGTAAGCTTTAGCGGTTGTAAGCATTTGTTTTTGACTGAGACGCTTGTATTTTGAGCTAGACAACTATATGTAAAGTTTCAGGAGTTTTTTTTAAGGATCCGTATTGAAAAAAGTACAGACGCCTGCAACACAACCTACCCGTTGAACCTACCTCAACTTGTCAAACTTTAATAGATTTTCAACCTTAATACAATAGTGGAAGGTTAATATTCGATTAGTAAAATTTGACAGAAACTTTAAGCTAACTTGTATTTTTTTTTAAATCTTTGCGGGTAGGTTAACAAGCTGTTTAATTCTTTTTCTTGAGGTACCGAGTGCCTACTGCGGTATGAATGCATTAACTTGTATTTTTGGTGTTCATAATCTAGTAAATGGTTTTGCATTTTATTGTACTGTTGGTGCTTTTAAAATGTTTAAACTTACATAAAGGCAAGTAATACGTAAAATCTGGCTTAATTTTTTTCTTGTTTCTTGAACTATTACCGAGTGCCTACTGCGGTAAATGATGCGATTGCTGTATGTCGTATCTTAGGTTTTCTAGGCCTAATTCTAGATCAGATCCGTTATTCGAAAGAAAATCCTTTGATTTCGGTGGTGTTCTTAGTTCTTCTCGATTAAAATGTTGTATTGTTGCATTTTATTTACTGATTCCTGAGGAGTTCTATTAAATATTACGCTATGACCCCTTAGACGCTGAGCAGCAAGTGAAGCCGCGAGGCATAGCCTAGTAATACGTAAAATCTGGCCATGCATTTTATTTTCAAAACAACTATTCAAACACCTGTTCTAAATTCAAATCAAGAAAAGATATGTTACCGAGATTTTTCACAAATAATAATTGAACGCCATTTCGGCTCAAATGTCAGATGATTAAACTAAATTGTCCAATTTCAAAATTATGGTTTTTTTTAATTGTTATTACGAATAGTCAGCCGTTATTCTTTATTTCAATTGGAGGCTATAACATCGAACTAATCGATAGTCGTTGCTGACAATCGAAATTAACTTTTGTGTGTTTTTTATTCAACTTACTGAGTAATGATTTTCTGCCGGTTGTAATTAGTTATTGATTATGTACATCATATTGAAGACGTTATGTTGTAACTTGTGTTTGGTAAGTAACGGTGGCGAACAGCGAGATTTAAGCAGCACGTGTTGAGTAGCGAATGTTACCGAACATGCACGAAAATTGTTTGAGTTTCGTCAGGTTTCGTTTCGCAAAGTTTCGGCTAAATTTTGGCCGACCGAAATTGAAATAGATTTTTTGGCCGAAGGTGTGTTTGTTGTCAATGCCGAAACCGAAACCGAAACCGAAATTTCATTCGGTCACTACTAAAAACCCACCGTGAGTCGCGGAATTATTATTACCGTGACCCTGGAAATAAAGGGCTAATGAATTATTTTAGTCAGTAATTAACATCCCTCCCGCCCTACCCTGGGTGGGAATTTTTGATGATTTTACCACGCTAAAAAAAGACTAAATTCCACGGTGATAACATTCAGTGGCCCTGGAGCGTTAATAGCTATTTTTTAGACAGTCCCTGTGACAAGATCTATGTAAAGCCATTTTTGTGTTTAGCTTAAATATGTATATGGCTCCAGTTACTGAAACCCATATATACAGACACAGCACGTGTAGCAAGCACGTTTAGAATTCCTATACGGGGAGCGATTTCAATAATCAAAGGTAGCAGTAAATTGTGTGGAACATTGTTTGTGTGGCGTATGCTTTAGCGGTTGTAAGCATTTTAGTATTTATGATCTCTAGACATTTTTTGGTAATATTTCAGGAGTTTTTTTACTCTATTTCAAGTATATTTTGCTCAAAAAGGAACATATCTTCTATTTTTTTTTATTCTTTGCGTATACTTACTGGAAAATTCACTTGTACTGTGGGTGTGTTTCTGTGTTTACGAAACATTTTAAACTACTACTTCAAAAATTATATATTTTCTTGAGGTACCTAGTGCCTAGTGCGGTATGGACGCAATTGCTGTATCTTAGGTTTGATTCTAGATCAGATCCAAGAGATTTTTATGTTCTTTTTCTTCTTGAATAAAGAAATTTTGCATTTCATCGACAAAATCCTGAAGAATTCTATTTAATATTACGCTATGACCCCTTAGACGCTGAGCAGCAAGTGAAGGCGCGAGGCATAGCCTAGTAATATGTAAAATCTGGCCACCATTTTAGAACTGTCAAAACAACTATTCAAACACCTGTTCTAAATTCAAATCAACGAACCCTTTACCGAATTCTTCACAAATAATAATTGAACGCCATTTGGCTCCAGATGATTAAACTAATTCCAATTTCAAATTACGAATAGTCAGCCGTTATTCGATGAGACTAATCGAATAATCGATTCGTTTGACAATCGAAATTAACTCGATTATCGAAATGTTACTCGGTAATGATTGGGTCGTAATTAGTTATTGATTTGTAGATCAATTATTATGTTGTATTGTTTGGTAAGTAGTGTAGTTATGAGATTTAATAGGTTAGTTGACACTACTACATCATTAAATTAGAAAATTAGTTTAGTGCGTCAGTTGCGTATTGCAAAATAACTGAAAAAAAATCGACATGAAGATTGAAATATTGAATACAAGCATTTTCAAATTGATTTTGAATTTTAATGAATTAAGTTCAATTATTATAATTATTTATGTTTAGAGAATTTAAGACCTACTTAGATTTTTGTTGAGAGTATGAAAAATGTTTATTTTATTTTTTTGTTGCTTGTCCTATATTCTTAAAACCACTGTTCGACACAAATGTAATTTTGATGACCAATAAATAAAGGATTCAATTGTGTTTGTTTTTATAATTAAGCAGGACAAATAAGACTAAGTATTTCAATTTGACAAGACTATAACAAAAACTAAAACCACGGCTTTATTACAAAACGTGGTTTAACTTAGACCAAGATAAATCAAAAATTTTTTGAATTGGAACTTTATTCCAACTGCTATAAAATTCTAAAGTGCACAATTAGACCGGGATCTAAAGTCGGTTTTTGTATTAATAACTTTACGACAGTAGAAATAAAGTTCGAAATTCAAAAATTCATTTTTGATTTAAAGCTTGGTCTAAGTTAAACCACGTTTTATAATAAAGTCGAAAGTTACTACTAATAGTAATTGCTTCAGACACCTCTCGTTAGTTTTTTGTATGTTTTTTCACAGGAAACAATCGACACAACCGCTTCACACCATATGGGACAAATGCATCATTACTGCAGCCTGTTATTGTTATAATTCTGTTTACTCGACCACCCGCCATATTGAATCGTTAGCGAATTGTTAACTTCCACTAATGCCCATTTTTTTCTTTGTTGGATTTTGAACTCTAAGTGGTAAGTCGAAGGTTGGAAGTTCAGTAGTGTTTTTTTAGTGTTTAAGTAGTCATTTAGGTGTTGTGTAAGTTAGTGAAAATGGTAAGTGTCATGACGGAAATCGATTTGGAAATCGATGTTTGTTTTGTTTTTTTTTCTTTTGTTTTTGGTGTGTTTGTTGTCACCTGTTTAATTTGACTTTTATTGGGAAAGAGATAATGGTTTTTTTATTACTTAATTATTATTTTATGACTAAAATCAGAAAATGACAGAAAATTGTTTTTTTTTTGCTTATAAGCAATAAGTCAATCATAATTCATTTTAATATGCCATATTCTTGTAAAAATATTATTTTCATGACATAATTACTTAGAAAAACCTTATTTTTTTCTTCAATTTTTTTTTAATAGACTATAGAGAGTAGGTCGTGCCTTTCAAAATGGCAAAAAGAGTTCGTCTTATGTTTACGACAATAGACAAACTCTTTTTGCCGTTTTTATCCTATTTTTATTTTATTTTGCTCTAATTACCAAACAACCCACTTTTAACCCTACAAAAAAAAAACAACATAAAAATCTAATTACACACCCCATTACGCATTCAACACCAACACAACACCAACACTACAGAAAGAATAACACTTGAAAGCACACTCAGACTTGAAGCAGCAATTATTTTTGACAAACAAATCGAACACGCTTACGCAGCGCCAGGGTTAAGTTTGGTTTAAGAAAACAATACGGTACGGCGATTTAGGGTTGTCCGTTGTTTGATTAATTTGGATTGATAGAGGAAAAGTCACTAAGTGAACAAAAAAACTGAGATTTGACTTTGTTTGATTGATTTGATTTTGTTTCGGAAATCGATTCAATTCTATTCAAATATTTTTTACAAGTTGTGTGTATAAACGTAGTAATATGACACCCAGGATACGAGATAAAAATACCCATATAAGAGATTAAAAGAGTGGAGCAAAGTTTCATTAAAACATAATGTGAATCTGCTCAAGCGAACCAGGAGAAATTCCTAGTATTGGGCAACGTTTCATAAAAAATATATTTTGAAAATTTCTGTGAATCTGCACAAGCATTATCATAAAACGTTTCAAGATAGAAAATTCTCGATTTTATCAATCAATTATTATTTCTCTGTTATAGTTCATGTTTTTTACGTGAAAACAAAATACTTATGTACGTGGCAAAAATCACGACTTTCTGCATACAAAACAGTTTTAAAAAATCAGAAAAACGATTTTCCCACATTTTCCAGAGTCCATTTCAACGCATTTTTGCTACCCACAATAACACTCAAGTACCTACACATTGTCAACAGGGTCAACCCTAAAGGGACCCCTGAATCAACCCGTCAAATGCACGCAGCCTATGAATTAAATCGAAAACAATTCCTAAAAAGAACAATGGAAGGGTTTAAACAAAACTTCCACTTTGAATTTGGAACGGAGCGCACGCGCATGGCCAGGTGGGGGTGTGTGTCAATGAAGTCGGTTAAAAGAGGGTAATGCGATATGTTTCATTGTTTTTGTGGTGAATTTAAACGTGATTTATTTTAATTTGGTATTGGAAATGTATTGTGATTACCGTTGGATTACTAGATGGTTTTTTTTCTTAGACTTTTTTTGCTAAATAAAATTACAGGAATATTGAATGGTGAGTGGCAGTTGAGTTCTGAAATATCGACCAATCTTTGCCCCGCAGTTTCACCTGCTGTCAGCCTTCCTTTTGTAGCGTGATGTTATATAGCCTATGACCTTCCCCAATAAATGGACTATCCAAGACACAAAATATTTTTTCAATTAAAACTAATACCTAGTTCCTGAGAAAGCGCGTTCAACCAAAAAACTATTCAGCTTTATACTATTAAATTTGATTTAAAAAAATGTAGGTATAGATAGAAGAACGTGATTATTTCGTCCGTTTCAGGTGATTGATAAACAACACGACTAATTTCATAAAAGTTCAGACAGTTGTAACAGAACTCGATAGCAATATCTCAAAAGTAAAATACTCGTAAAAATATAAGCACTCAAATACACACTTCATCAAAAATCTATAAGTAACAAGTTCAAATCTTCAAACACCTTCAAACAACTCCCACCTACCCTCAATCTTAGAAAAACAAAAAACAAAAGACGTTACATGAAGACGTATGGCGGCACTGGATGACACTAAAGTAAAGTTTCATTTGGTCACATTAAACGTAATGGAAAAGTCGGGTATTACAGAACCTCCCCTCGAGGGGGACTTGTCCATACTCCGTCTTTATCAAGGTGTTTGGGAGCTGTTTAGGGAAGATTTTTCGAGGAGTTGACCCTCAAGAAGATGGTATAAGTGATTTCATTTGCTTCTAGATTGACCACTAATTTCAGACTGAAATTCGTCTGAGACACATATTGTCTTCGTAAGATATCTTTTATGTTTTTACTTGGTGAAATCATCGAATGAGTCCTCCCACCTAAGGCAGGGTAGGGAGGTCTGTTAGTTTTGTACTGACTAAAATCCACGGTTTCCGTCAATAGCCCTTTACGTTCTGGAGCCACAGTTACCCGTTAATCCCGCGACCCCGTGGGTCTTGGCCCTGTCATAGGAGGAACCATCTTCCAGACAAGATGACTCTCTGGAAGATGGTTTTTAAGTGGGTTAATTTGCTTCTAGAATGACCACTAATTTCAGACTGAAATTCGTTTGAGACTCTACTGTCTGTAAGAATTCTAAGTTTTAGAATTGAGGGTTCCCAAATCCGCCACGAAACTTGTACATTTTAACTCCTGAAAAGTCGAGTCTCGTCTTTGAATTCTGTAGGATATAAGTTCACTATAATTGTTACAGCATAAGGGCACAGTTAATCTCTAACATTGATTTTACAAAGAGTACATATAGGGTAGAGTACATACTACTGCACATATTGTTGAAGTCGAGAGACTAACGAGCTAACGTGACCCTGGAACGTAAAGGGCCATTGAAGTACCGCGAATTTTTGTCAATATTACTCTGACAGACCCTCCTGTCATGCCCTGTGTGGGAGGACTCATTTGTTGATTATACCAATTAAAAAAAAATGTGAAACCTCCACACAGATAATTACTTTTTCTTCTAGTTAAATTACAAGTTTTAATAGTCTAAAAAAATACATAGAATTATATTTTTATTCAAAACTAAATAATTTTCACACCATTCCAATCTAATTACAATAACAGCTTATACACTGATCCCTCAACCATTAAACGCTCAATGTCACTTGCAAGTTGCAGCGCTGCAGCGATACAAACATTCGCAGCGACAAACGTCCTGCGCTTGCACATGTCGCGTGTCGGGTGTCGGGTGACGTGGGAACTGCGATCGTTTGCCAATTTACTGCGATTTTGGGGTGGGTTGAGCACGTGGTGGGTCCTTTAGAGATATTGGAAATGTAATTATCTTGCTTATTTTATAATTTTGTTTAGCTAGGATCGATTTTAGAGTTATTGTATGTTGAGTATTAAATATGTAATTTCAAAACATTGTGAAACGTTTTTGAAAAAGAGTAAGTATGGAGTTTCTTGCCCATTCTTCTCCATACAACCTACCTTAGCGAATGGGTGTAGAATCAATCCCATCCCTTCCTATTATATATCTTTTATATGTAATAATCGACGTTCAAAAGTGCCTCCTTGATGGCCTAATTGGAATAAATGATTTGACTTTGACTTTATTGTCATGTATTTGTATGAATGTTCCAAAGTTTATGTAAATGTTCAAAAGCTCTAAAGTCTGACAACCAGTCTTACCATGGAATATCGTATTACCCAGTAAGTGGGTTGTAGAGGTCCGACAGGCAGTCGCTCCTTGTAAAATACTGGTATCGAGCTGAATCTGATTTGACTGGAAGCCGACCCCCATATAGTTGGGAAAAGGCAGGCAGATGATGATGAATGTTCCAAAGTTTTCAAAATAACAAAGATTCTATGTGATCTGCATAATAGCAAGTTCATGAAGATTTAAGTACTTAATTTAAGTACTAAGTCTTTTTTTTTCTAAATATATGTAACTCAAAGGTGACTGACACTGACATAGTGATCTATCAACTCACAGCCCAAATCACTGGACGGATGGGTCTGAACTTTGGCACGCAAGTAGACGTTATGACGTAGGCATCTGCTAAGAAAGGATTTTGGTCAACTCTACCCCCAAGGGGGTAAAATAGGGGATGAAACTTTGTCATTTTTATTAAAAATACATTGTTAAGTTCCGACATCCACGCGAACGAAGTCGCGGGCACAGCTAGTTTTAAATATAAATAACTTAATTTTTATTTGGAAGATAACTTTATTGAAGAAAAAAAAATTTCTTGATAATTCAGCTCACATGTAGATGATACAGGGCAGCGTAGGTCTATACCGAAAAGTGACATAAAAACTTCAGCATTTCTCTTAAACGAGGGGCGTCTGTTCAATCCCAGGTTCGATTCCTGGAAGTGAAAGTTTTTTTGCGATACCGACAGTAAGATGGAGCAAAAACATTTGGTAATATGTTTAACAGATGTCGGTGACGCCATCTTGGATTGTCATGATTGACATTTTGAAGTGGAATAGTTAATGAGGAAACCGTGTGTGTTTGAAAGAATATGGGTTGAGAAAGATTTCGACTTTTGAGCAAGCATTGTGATAGACGCAGTGGTGGACGCCCACGGCGACGAACGTCGCAAGACGATCTCCGGCCACCATAGGCATGGGCGGCAAGTAAAAGACAACTAGCTGTCCAACCATGGACCTTGCCAGGGTTGACGGTGCGTTGTGTTCGACGCGCGTCTCAAAGAGCGTCAGCATTATGACGGGGATCTTTAGAGGGCCAAAGCCTAAACCTGCAGGGGTCGCGGGACTTATCTCATTAACGTGACCCCGGAACATAAAGGGCTATAGACGGACACTATGCATTTTAACCAGTACAAGTCTGACAGTAGGGGTGGTAGGACTCATTTGATGATTTTACCACGTTAAAAAAAAGGCATTTGTCTAGGTTTGTGGGGATGATAATGAGACGGTGGCCTAACATGAGCTCTTAACGCCATCCAGTTTAGGCTGTGGGAAAGAGATGGCGCTAGACGACTTGTATAGCCCTGTCTCTTTCCTTCAGCCTAAACTGGATCGCGTTAAGAGCTCGTGGTAAGGCTCCTGAGTTGTCAAATCAATTGCCACCCACCATCATTGAAAAAATTACTTATTCTTCAAGCTATGCCCATTAATATCTAGACAATATAACTTACACGTCGCGACGAACTGACTACTCGGTTCATAAATACTTAGCGCCACACTGCACTTAGTATTCCTAACATTAATAGAAACCAAAATCGGTGCCGTGCTAAATTGAACACAATTAAATTATCTACAGTTGACTGCATGTTGGTACCTTCAGCTGGCTTGGCATAGCATGGATATTCAAAAGATTAAAATACTAGGCTGAAAAACAGTTCCAGAAGTAACTCTCCCGGGGTCGCGTGACTGTCGTATCAGGTAATTGTGCCTCCGGAACGGAAAAGAAGGCTATTAAAAACACCGCTACACCCTACATAGTCTATACAAGTCTGTCAGTCCCTACCGTCCTGCCTCATCATCGTCATCAGCTGGAAGTCGTCCACTGCTGAACATAGGCCTCCCCCTTAGACCGCCACGCCGAACAACAATTCACTACCTGCATCCATCGGCTGCCCGCGACCCTCACGATATCGTCGGTCCATCTAGTGGAAGGCTGCCTACGCTGCGTCTTCCGGTCCGTGGTCGCCACTCGAGAACTTTTCTTCCCCATCGGTTGTCAGTTCTACGAGCGATGTGGCCTGCCCATTACCACTTCAACTTGTCTGCCTTAGGCGGAAGGTTTTATTTGCTGAATTTACCACGATAAAAAAATTAAGAGTCTTACATTTCAGACAGCTACTTTCCACATCGTTTGCATGAATAACTAGTGGACTTCCCACTGCTGGGAGTGTTCTCTGTATTACAGGAGGAGCTATAATTTACCACACTCTGCTACGTAGGCCACGTCTTACCAAGAGCTGTCATACTTCATATAAATTAAGTTGAGGACTTCAGGAAAGCAGTCACTCCATGTAATCTTCTGGTATTCAGTTGCATCGGGTGGGACTAAAAGTCAACCCCAACTTCATCTACCTAGCCTTTTCCCACGTAAATTGTGGTCGGGTTCCAGTCGAACCAGCTGCAGCTGAATATCAGTATTTTACATGGAGCGACTGCCGGACCTCCACAAGCCAGTAACTGGATCATACGATAGCCCATGATAAGACTGGTTGTCAGACTTTCGAGCTTCTGACTGTGATTAACGACTGTCAAGGTTCTACAAACGACAGCCGGGACCAACGGTTTTACGTGCTTTCCGATCCACGTAGGAGACTCACTATAACAGACGGTCACCCATCCACAAACCAACCTCGGCAAGTGGGGCTTCACCCGGAAGTTCGGCCTGTGCAGCTGTAATTATTTAGCTACGAGCTCCTCAAAGCTAACCCCAAGACAGTTTAGAAAAGGCTAGGCAGATGATCGAATCATCCTGGTGTTATGCTAAAAACCAGCTATTTCTTTGTAACCATAGACAAGTGGCCCACTGTACTGTCCAAGGGCAAGTTTTATGTCTATTTAATCTATGCTATTTATGTCACCGCTTTACGGCCATCGTGATTGCCATGTTAATGGGCGGCGCCTGCGCCTGATTTGGTAACTTTCCATGTATTGTTAATTTGATTTGTGTGTCTGTCTATTTTTTTATGGAGGGTTTTTCCCATTCTAATTTTGGTTTGTCTATGACTTGACTTTTGAATTCTATTTTTGGGAGATGTTCGAGTGTTTTGTATTCTTGTAATGGCTAGTACTTTTCTTCATTGCATGGAGTCGATGAAATCTAATATTGTGTTTTTTTATCATCTAGAACTTCATTAAAAGATTTGACAGATGAAGTTATCAAATCTATTCTTTAGAAGAAGTCAACAAACTTTATTTTTCCAATTAATTGTATTTTCTACAGTTCAGTTAAATGACATGATTGATTTTACATAAGGTAAATGGAGATTATTTGATGAGACAGGCAACTCAGTGATAGTCTTAAAAGTCTCTAAAAAGGTTACTGTAATGCGAAATGATGCAACTAGTTCACCACTAAAGTGGACAAGATGAAATGACACGTCATTTCGCATTACTACATTCATAGGTAACGTTTTGAGATACTTTTAAGACTATCACTGAGTTGCCTGTCTCACCAAATAATCTCCCTTTACCCTACAACCGGTGGATTTTTAATACTTCTAGGTTCATAAGGACTTCTCAAATATCTTATAAGACAACAACAAAAATAAATAATTAAGTAACTCATCTTTCCATATTTTCCCACGACTATCGCCTACCAAAAATTTAAACCGATGAAAAAATTGTCATGCTCAACAAAATCGTCAAGTAAAGCCGTAGGTTTAGCTAGTTTATAATATAAACAAAATGATTTAATGGGAAACACGGCCATAAGTCAGTGACCGCTTGGGAACTGACACCTTGGCTCCTTACCTGGTACTGTTTGACATATGATTATCATATTTTTTTTTTATGGCCTGTCGAGTTTTGACATTGTCTATGATTTTTTTGATTGGGTGTGATTGTGTTTAGAAGTGAAAATGGAATGGAACTAAATTACCGGAAAATTAAAAATAATAATTAATTTTTGAACAAGTCTTAAATTGAAATGATAGGTTTTATACTATTTTTGGTTTGTTATTTAGGCTTTTAGCCGTTTTTATGTAAAATGTGAGAATAGTTTCTTCGCTTTGAAAACCAGTGCGAGTAGTTACAAAGTTTCAAAAATTTAAAAGTTTTCAGTAAAAACAGTACTTACCTATATGAAATGGATTTCATATTTAAATAGAAAATTAAATTAATTATCATAGGAAATTTTTCATGAAATAATAAATAATTGAACAAATTAGAATTAATTTGTTCAATTATTTACTATTTCATGAAAAATTTCCTTACCCTCACATGTTCTACATCTTTAAAACTAACCTATCTTAAAAATGAATAAACAAAAAACTTTTTCAAAAAAAATGTGACCGCCTTCAAAAACAACCACAAAAAAGGGTAAAATAACCTACAAAACTTTTCTTTCGGAAGTCGGTGACTTTTTTTATTAATTTCATTGCCTTTTTTGCCACCGACTTCCGAAAGAAAAGTTTTGTAGGTTATTTTACCCTTTTTTGTGGTTGTTTTTGAAGGCGGTCACATTTTTATTGAAAAAGTTTTTATTTTACTCTTTTTAGTTTAAATATTCAACCAAAATTCTTGTCAAATACATCATTATACTATATAAAGCTCGTTTTCTTATATGTGCAATAGAATTTCGTAATCCGTAGCACCGGTAATAACATCGTTAACATCTCTTTCATTCATTCCCTATCTCAAAAACTACTGAACCGATTTTGATGAAATTTGCAGTATTCCCTAAGCTGAACGATACCTAGTACAACAAAAAAAGAATTACTTAAATTGGACTTGTAGTTCCGGAGATATGCGAGCACAAACATAATTTTCTTATTTGAGGAGTTGTACCTTCCATCATCAGCTCAGCTTCATGAGATGATGATTTCCATACGCAAGTACTTGAATTATTTCATAAAATTTGCGAAAAACTATGTGTCAGGCAATAAAATTTGAGGGTTGCCCTCGATTTCTCCAAGATCCACTCATCAGATCCTGAAATGGTGACAATGGGACCACAGGGGAAGCACCAGCTTTCGATTAAAAAAAGAATCATGAAAATCGGTTCACCCAGTCGCAAGTTATGAGGTAACAAACATAAAAAAAAAAAATACAGTCGAATTGATAACCTCCTCCTTTTTTTGAAGTCGGTTAAAAATACAGTCGAATTGATAACCTCCTCCTTTTTTTGAAGTCGGTTAAAAACTCAAACAGTTTTAGATTCGAAACTACGATATTAATTTCTAAGGCTATCGTTTTAAAATGACTACTACTTACATTTATGTTTTTATGTATGAATGTTAATATGGTCTGCCTCTTTGTATATTATGTAAAAAAATATTGCAAATTTTTATTGTATGGAAATTTCGTTTTTAATGTTATTCGTAATATGATATTATAGTTGTTTTTATACTTACGTAAGAATATGACTTTGACTGAAGTTTGATGTTATAGGCATTTTTATAGTTATTTAGCAATTTCATCACTACATTATTGTGATGTTTTTTTTTATTAATTTTGCTAATTCTAAACTCAAAACAGTTAAAACGTAAGCGCCATAGATTTAGAGACACAAAATCGCCATTACGAGTATATCTACCCTCTTAATTAAACGTAATAAATGCTATATAAACGTTTCTCTATGCAAAATAAACACTGCATGTACCAGGAGTGCAGAAAATAAAAGGAGCATCGTTAGCGACTATAGATTATAAGAGCTATGCATTTTTAATTAATACCCTGTGCTTTGGGCGTGAAAAAGCATGTTGCTTGGCGGTTGTTTAGAAAAAAATAAATTGAAAGTTTCTCAATTAAGAGAAAATAAAACGAGTTTTTTTTACTATTTTTGTCTGGAGTTTGTTTGTAGCGAAAATCGTCTTAAGATAATATCGAAAGTAACGAAAAAAGAATAATTTATCATTGTAGAAATAGCTCAGATATTTTTGTAAGAAATTGCTTGAACGCAAGAAAAACAACTGCTCAAACAAAACATCCTCTTGATTGCCTCCAACTTTTTGTCCATCCATTTTAATAGGCCCTGTACTAAGTATTAAGTACTAGCATCTTTACCTTTCTCCCTAACAAAGCTAGACCAGTCCCAGCAAAATTAATATCGACTCATTTAATATGCAAATAGTGTAGCCGGTTCTTATCTGCGTTGTCCGCTCCGTTCAATCAATGTGTCCTTTAGGCGCGCTATCTCAGTACGATCTTACTCTGCCCTCTTATGCCGCCCTGGTACATAGATTTATTGCAGCTCGATATCATTAACAGTATTTGTTTATCTATTTTTGTGAGTAATTGAGTGAAAAAGTTTCGTTTAGAAATGTATAAAATGTTGCCGGTTACCTGAGTACCTAATATTTTAACTCAATCTAATTTTACAACTTGTTGTGCGATAAGGTTGCGCCGTATATTTTTATGGTTTCATTTTACATCTAAATCAGCGTGTGTACTTGAATTTTCTCTTTCGTTAAGAATAATATTTCCATAGTTATCAAAAGGCTCTTAATTTAACCCTTCAGAATGAGACCAAACGCAATAATGCCCAAACAAAATTAGTTCGTTTGAAAATAAACTAAAATTGTATTGAAAATATACATTTGGAATTGGGTCAATAGCTAATCAAGAGTGATTGTGTTTTAGTAATGGCTGTAGGAGGGTCATGTTCTATTGTTTAGGATGAAACCGGAGCCGGCGCGCGCGCCGCTCGCCCCTCACAACGACTTGTGGGAAATGCGTGAAAGAAACATGTTGACTCCGGTCTAGTTTGTGTTGAATTGGGGCTTGTTTTGGCAGTGGGATTTGGTGTACAGTTCTTTCTTTGTACTTTTATGGAGTTTTAGATGCAGTTTATGCGGTATAAAATACTATGAATGGTACTATTTTGTTGGCAATTGTTTTGGTTAATAGGTTTGCACTCTAATCTGAACAGAATATCTCAATGACGCTTGCTGACGATGAAAAGTGTAGGATGCAAATGGGAGATTTGCTTAGTTCTCTGGACGGGTAGTCATCGATCACCATACAACCATTAAAACCTCCCATTATTCCAGAAATATAAACATTACTCCCAATGCTCAAAACAAATAGTCAATCAAAGAAACATCTACACATTACGCCTACCTGACTAGAGCAAGAAATGCTTTACAAAATCCAGATTATAAATAAAAAGCTAAAGATATATAGAACGAATTCATCACTAGGAACAGACGCATCGCAGACTTGTATCGGCAGTCAGTCCACGGCATACAGGCATTAATATTAAATTCAAAGTAAATATTCCTAGGCATAGCTCATTAGATATGCAATGTAACGGAACGGGGGGGCATAAATAATTCAGGGATCGTTCCCTGGTCAGCTATCGGTGTATGCCTCTTCCTATGCCACTTCCGGTCCTCACTAATTGATTTAACAATTGTTTCTATTTAAATCGCTACTTTTAATAGTATCTTCAACATTAATTTGTAAAGGAAGTACATTAATTTGATTTGAGTACATGACTTTTTTGATGGCGCTATTTTTTATGCTAGACGTTGACTGATTCATTATTATTTATTTATGTGTACTTCGTAGACATGTCTAAGCTATGCAGTTGATGGTACTTCGTACCTAGGCTGGTTATAGACTTGGTGTAATTAATTATGCTAGCTGGAGTGTTGATTAGTTCATAGAAACTTTCATTTATTTATATCAACTTGATATTCGCAGTATGTTCTTGCTCACACTTTGCTATAAATATACTTCTTGGAAGACTCTCATAATCATCACGCTTGGCTGGAGTTCTACCACAACCATCAGACTGTGTGCATCAAACCTAACGCCATTTCATTCATCTACAATAACGCTATAAGACCTAAAAGTATTCAAATAACCCACAAGACTAACCCAAATCCGGAAATTCAATAATCAAACCGAACCAAAGACATTGAACTGAATGTCTATATTAAAGCATTCAACATCGTCCATCAATAGAAACTGCGAGAATTTAAATAGGCTTTTTTCACGAACCGTTCATATTGTGCAGTCAAAGGGTTCTGGCGACAATACTCACTCGGTTAAATTAACCGGAGTTTAATGCTTAATTGTTAGAGCGGCTAAGCCTTGGATACACGTGTCGGAGTTCCGCAGGGCGCTACGCTGGGACCGCTTCACAATTGATATTGAAATTTCTCCTTGCAATGTTTTTTTAGGATTGTGGTTGCTTTTTAATGGGATTTGCGTCTGGTTATTAGCTTTTTCATTAAGTTTGATTAGTTTTTATGCGCGTGTGAGGGTTTCCGTAGTGGACTTCATTTGCTTTTGCGATTATTGAATTGGTTTCGTGTTATGTTTTGCCATTTAAAGGTATTGTTGCTTGAGAAAGTTTGTTCCAATAATTGTATGTTTGTTTCAAATGCAATCGAATTATTGATTTTCTCAAGTACAAAAGTAAAATAAAAAAACACGATTTCAAAACCTCAATGTAACATAGACATCATAAACTTTATATCTTCAGAGAACTTTCCCTCTTCTAAACACAGACCACAAACACTAAGCTAAACCATCTTAAACCGCATATTTACAACCGCAGGGCAATTCACGGGAAAACCAAACAGTAATTACAGAACAAAAACAAATAACAGAGAAAAATCATTAGGGGTGAGCGTTAGGGGATGATTACAAAGGAAAACATGGGAGGCTGAGTGGTGGAGTATTGTCGGCTGATTGTGCAGTAGTTGGCTGGTTGCCGGAGGGTAGCGGGTTCGACAATAGAGCCGAGATTACTGCTGTCGACTGTCAGCTTGACGTGGGGCTGGATGTTTGTTTGATTTACACTTTCAATAAATGTTTAGTGGTCGTAGTGGCTAATGTAGTGGCCGCGGGCTTGTGTTATCTTTGGAAGCGTGGAGCGAAAGAGATTATGTTTCTGCTTGTTTGTATGGTAATTTTCGTTCCTTTGATGCGTACACGTGGCTTGATGTGGAACGTAATGAACATAGTGAAACTTTTGAATGATTCTTCTAAAGTTTCAGTTCTGTACTACCATATTGCCAAGGTTAATTGTAATTTTAGTTAGAAATGAAAACTTTTTTTGTAAAGTGATCTCAAAGTAAAACAATGAATGATAGAAAAGTGATTTCAATCAGACTAGTTTTCGGAGATCTTTTAAGTGCAGAAAAATAAGTCAATCTTTTTAGGGCCGAAACCCAAGAGCACAATCTATTTGAAAAGCCTTTGATCAACATAGCACATAAGTAAATCCACAAAGATCATAATGCTGGAAAATGGAAGTCCTCTAAGTGGAATAGATTTCTTAATAATCACCAAACGGACTCAGTGCGGGTTGTTAGATATCACATGCCTCCGATTTTTTAGTGAAAATATGCTCCTTCTTTTTTTTAAAATATAAAATCTTCAAATGAGTCTTCCCACCCAGATCAAGACGGTAATTCAAACTTGTACGAATTAAAATCCAAGGTAGCCCTTTACTATCGGGGGCCACGGTTACCAAGCGACCCTGGACTGCAATTTTTGATGTAGTAACTGAGTATTTCCGTCCGTCCGTCTGTCCGCATTTAGCTCAGAGACTTAGAGAGCTTAATTTGGTGTAAATATACGGATTTGTCATTTTTAAATGCTCCTTCTTGCCACATCAATTCTTTCTACATCTGAGGCCTCACATTCAATATCATACCTCTGTTTATGTTTTCGCTTGTAACTCTACACCACGATAGATTCGAGGCCTTTGTTTCACCCTCAATCTCCCCCACTCTGATCGCTTGCTGAATAACTATGCTTTGTGCATTGATATTTATAATGTTTGCTTTTGAATTTGATTTATTTTCCTTGTCTATTATTATTTTATACTAAGGATTGAAAGTTGTCAGTGTAATTATAGTTCTTTGGCCAACGTTCAGTTGTTTTTCTTGATAACTACCCATTATTGTCGGCACGGTTTGCGCAGTGGCGTGTCACGGGTTCGATTGTCGCACGGACCAAATATTTCTATGACCTACAAGTAGTTGTTTCGGGTCTGAGCGTTTGTGTATGTGAGTTTATATGTTTGTAAACAAAGCCACGTGACAGGAGAAAATCCTAATGTGGGGCAAGATTTTAAAAAGATAAATTAAGATTACTACTATCGTTTATACTTTTTCTCAAGGTACATGGCTTTCACATTATTTATTTCAAACGATGTACCTAATTATCGAGTTTCTTGACCATCCTTCTTCATACAACCTACCTTTGCGAATGGGTGTAGAATCAATACCATCCCATCCCATTTCCTTAATTTTAATTATGCGACGTTTAAAAGTGCCTCTTTGATGGCCTAATTGAAATAAATGATTTGACTTTGACTTTAATTTTCGTAGATGGCATTAGTTTGAAAACTTCTTATTGAAGAATCATACGGAAAAACACCTTATCCACATGATTTCCTTGATGTAAACTTTAGTAGAAAGTTGATGAGATGACGCCATTTTGTGACGTCATGCACACTTTTTCTACCAGTGCAGTTGAATGATTGTATTCATTGATGAGCTCCTTCTTATGTTGACATAGTCTATGGTTCTCAAACTTCTCAATTTAGCAACCTTTGTCCAAATGTCCTGCAAACATCTGCTGCTGTTTTCATCTCAACTTATCTATTTTCTATAGATAAAACTTTATCATTACCAACTAAAGCAGTAGGTAACCCGATTTTAACAATCTCATCTTCCGAGAATTTATCTCTCGTCATATTTCTTAAGAAAACGAACGTCAAAGAGCCATTTGCTTTCAGTTTAATGGCTGATAAAGTGATAAACAAGTAAAATTACAAACATGATGTATTTGTTTTAGTCTTGCAGGTAATAATTAGCAGAAATATTAATGAGTCAGTGAATTCAATGGAAAACAAGAAAGAGATTAATTTTCTGACGTCTAAAGTTGTTAAGTAATTAGCTGTGTATGGTTTTACTGGAAAACGTTATCCTGAAGACGTAGGTCGATACGTAAAAGATGACACACTGTAATTCATTATTCGTTTATTACCATTTGTAATACAGCATAATGTTATAGTTAAAAGTATTGGATCAGAGTCTGAAAATTTTATGACAAGAGTAATAAGGGGTACCACAAGACTATTTGAAAAGTTAGATAATAAATTAGAAATTGATTTTGTTTGTGGCTTTCCATCATCATCATCATCAGCCTATAATGTTCCCACTGCTGGCCCACAGAGAGGAGGCCCTCTCTGTGAGAGGGAGCAGGCCATAATCCACCACGCAGGCCCGATGCGAGTTGGTAGATGTCACATGTCTTTTTTTTTCTTCTAGGATATGCCGGATTCCTCACGATGTTTTCCTTCACAGTTTTGAGACCAGTGGTTATGAAATAAATTACACAAAGTAGTGCGCCTGGCGGGGTTCGAATCCACGACCTACAATTTGTAAGTCGGGACCGATACCACTGGGCCACCACTGCTCCTTATGGCTTTTATGTCAACCCTAAAGTATTCTTATCCTAAGTTACTAACTAGTATGACGGCGACGATCATCTTCAAAAAGTACTGGTGTCCTACCGTTCCAGTGTTCCACAAGATGGCGCTATACTACTTCTATAGCTCCGTGCCTTTCCCACATTGGCATTACTTTCGCTCTAAAACGTGATATGCCACCTGGTGATGAGGAAAACAACAACAAAGTTTTTATAAAAATAGACTGCGCAACGTACCACCAATTTGATTTGACATTCTAAACCAAAGCCACAGCAAAGATTCTACATATATTTTACTCACAAAACAAAAACACCATTCAATTTAATACAGAAACCAAAAAAAAGTACCAACAACAAAACTTTCCCTTTTATCATAACATTACAGAAACACATCGCATTATTTACAATTGTCATCTTGAAATCCCGAGACTCAAAACTGTCTTAAAACAGCATACTACACTTTCCCGATAATAAAAAGAAAAAAGTAAAAAAAACTCGGAAACGTGAGGGAAAAATGATTGAAACAAAAAAGCAAGAACTTGTCCCCTCTAAGTGTATTAAAACCTTCAGAAGAAGTTTTTGCAAAAGTGAAAGGGGACAAAGTAAAATAATATATAAATACTTTCAATAATAAAAAGTTGATATTGATTCAAGTTCGTCTTTTGTGTGGTCTAATTGAAGAGAGAGGAAAGTTTTTAAAAGGTATCGGAAAAAGTGTCTCAGTGACAATTCTTATGAGAAAAAATGATGATGATGCGATAACTTAAACTTGGTAAGAGTTTTAAGCTAGAAGAGCAGTTACAGGTAATAAGATTTGTTATGAATCGTCCCAATTTTTTTCGTAAATTTTTAGATGCCCTATAATTTTTGATTTGAGAATTGTTTTCCCTTTCCCTTTGTAAACTCTTGCAAATTGTCAAAACTTGAGTAAAAAAAAGTATTTAGTAGCGACCCGTCGTATTAAACAGTGTCATTTTGATAATTAAATATAACTAGCTAGCTAAGCTAAGTAGCTTATTTCACTCAAGAATGATGTAGCTGCTTACAGTTGAAAGATTTTCCAAAATCGGTTCTGTATTACCAGAAATTACTGCCTACAAAGAAACTCACAAACTTTACCATTTTAATATAGATTAGGACGATGCTGCCAGGTTATTGAATCCACTGAAACTCCTGAAATCCATATAATCAGTGGCGACCATTATTATAACGTCGAGGTTTTGTAGCTCAACGAAGTCCTGCAGAAAGAATTTAACTATTTAGGTAAATTAATCATAAAGTCCGATCTGGAGCAACTTTGCAATCATAATATTAAGTATATTCATACAGTAATCTTTTACGATCTTATAGCATCTTGCTGTCAATTTAGTTTTACAATCATTATACGAGTATTTACACATTTATCACATCTTTGACAAAAAAAAAAAATACATCGTGTTCCTTTATAATCGCTACTTTCTCATAAATTATACCACACCCAACATATCGAAGTTTCAGGAATTCAGCGAGTGGAGTCGGAAAATGTTCAGGATGCATTATGATAAGCGGGCGGCGTCGGGGGACAGACAAACACACTGTAGTACTGAGTTTCCTTCTAAGGATGTTACATTGTGGATTTGTGATGTACTAGCTGGTTACTTAGATTTTGTTTGAAATTCTTTTAGAAAAACAGGAATCCTATCTTTAGTACTCCTTATTATTTTATTTCTTTTTCAGTCATCATCTTCCTGGCCTTTTCCTAACTATCGGGTCGACTTTCAGCCGAAATGGATGCAGGAATAGTTACCAGTATTTTATATGGAGCGACTGCCTATCTGACTCCCACAAATCAGTAACTGAGTAATACGACTTGGTAAGACTCAAAGTCTGACTGACTCAGTCTGACAATCATGTCAGACTATGAGTTTCTGACTAACAGTAAAAACTGTCAGAGATCTCCAAATGTCAACTGGAACCAATTAAAAATAAAAATCTGTTGAATAGTAACGATAGTTTATATTTTTGCAAATTCATCCGCTGCTGGTTATATCTCGAGTCTGTTAAATGGTACTATGCTGTTGTAAACTTTTTTTTTACAGCAACAACCAATAAGCAAGACTTCACACTTCGAAATAATTCAAAACTAGAATAAATTCTTCAATCACAACTGTTCACTTATTCTTAAAGATGTCATGTCTTATAAAAGTTATTGAAAAATAACAAGTGCTGAAGTTTCCGACGATTCGACAAGTTTACAACTTTTATCGAAGGGACACCGGATGAATAATAAAAACATCGTTCAGTATCAAATAAACAGGTGAACGCTGTATTGTGGGCGCGTCAAGATTTCTGGACGAGACGAGATTTTGTTGAAGAATGATTTTTTGAAATTGTGGTATTGTGTATCAATTGGGAGGAAATTTATTTTCTTGAAGTTTTAACGCCATTTATAAGCGAAATATATCTTATGAAGGTGGACTGAGAAGAAGAGAAATACTAAAGAAAAGATGAACTAGATTAATTAAGTAATGAAAACTATAAGAGAAAAAGGAGTAAATGATGCCGTGACGATTACAAGTACAATGGGATGAAGGCAGGAAGGATGATGAAAATGAATTAGCGAGTATACTGGCTAAAGCTGATTCATGAATTTATAGATTTTCTTGAGCAAAGGAAGGGTGAGGATACTTCAGACCAAGTGTACTCAAATATTTGTGTGCGTATAGGTACCAAAAACTGAAAGACGCAAGCGTAAGCAGGCTTCCCACTAGGTAGACCGACAAATATTCAAGAACATCTGTACCCCAAGTTTTTGAACTAAAACCAGTACCTAACATCTAATACTTGGTATCTCATAATAACTTAGTAATATTAGACTAGTTATAGCCCCATGAAATACATTTAAATCCTAGTTCAAATCACTATAAGATAAGCCGAAGTAAAATGTTGCTATAAATTTTTTCATCAATTTTTTTATCGGTCACCCAAATTCTTGGTTATCGGTTGATATGGTATTGATAAAGGTTCCCATGTTAGGCAGGAATGTTACCATCAGCAAATATTTATAAATCCGATTGATTTACAACTGTACTGATTTTATTTAGTTTCAAGTGTCGTGTGAAGTTTTTGGCGAAATTTTTGTTTTAGTTTCATCATGTAGTACTTTCAACTACTTTTGTTTAAAATTAAAACAAAGTTCTATTACCTATTTTGATTAATGTGTAAAGGACTGTTTGTTCTTGTGCAGAAATAGAACTAGCTGCAATAATAATTCATTTAACCTCAAGGATTTACAACAGGAAAAGTAAATGTGGATCAGGCTCATCGTTACTATAATAGTGTTGTTCCTAATCCATTTTTAATACTTGT
Organism: Agrotis segetum; assembly: GCA_036375495.1. Lineage (NCBI taxonomy): Eukaryota > Metazoa > Arthropoda > Insecta > Lepidoptera > Noctuidae > Agrotis > Agrotis segetum. The sequence goes on along the minus strand of JAQSVV010000583.1, from coordinate 84,759 downwards.
CAACAAATCTGAAAGAATTTCTGTATTAGAGAATCCTAAGCTTTAGTATTATTCTTCTCTATCAAACCTTTCATAAACCCTACTAATAATAGCAACGCCTTTTACAACTACAAATAGAAGCAAATTCTTATCTTGTATCCCCTATATAATCTTAACAGGTCGCAACAACCAGTAACATACGAGTGACGTCATAAATAACAGAAAAACACAAATACACAACACTTTCACAACCCTTCTTGAGTAAGAAGAAACACTGAAAGACACAATTGTCGTCCGACAAAAGCTTTCCAAAGATTTATAGCAAATCTGTTTACATGACAACTGTAATGCCCCTAAGAAATCGTCCACGGAATTAATGAGTCCACGGTATCACTTGCTAAGCTAACATTGGTCGCCGTTAATAATAACAGCCACCCCACACCACCCTTTAAGAATTCCCGACTAATAGAAAGTGGATAGACAGACACGATCCATCACGGGTGTCCCCCAGTCGATGTATTATTTATGGGGACATCTAAAACGCAACCCACTGCTAATCTTTCAATATCTTGAGAATTTCGGGACTAGAGCTAGGGATCAGATTCTACCAGATCGAAAAGCAGATGCTATCAACCTTAATGTAATGGATATAGATGCTATTTTTGTTGAAAATGTTGAAAATACTCTTAGTGGTATAAAGGCAGAGGAATTCACAGATGGTAAAGCTTCTGCGGTTGGTGTGGACCATGCTTGTGAAGGAATAGAGGTTAGAACGGATTGGTTTAGTTACATAGATGACGTTGTGGAGTTAGAATAATTGTAGGATTTGTTTGTTTTGGTAAGGAATGAGAGTAATGGCATTGCATCGGATGCGGAATGAAATTAATGGTCGGTACCTTAATGAATTTTCGTTATAATAATGTGCGGTGGTAATGGGATTGTTTTTATTGCAAATGGACGTGCGTTGTAAATCTTATTTATGATTTTTAGTGTTGAATTAAAAGCTTTTACGGCATATTACGTAATTTCATTCATTATCTCTTGTACGTTATTTACTGTTATTGAAAAACTATGGTTTTTTTTTAATGTGATTGGGAATAGCTTTTGTGTAAGTAATTTCGTTTTTCTGGATCAATGGCTTCGTACTTTTTATTTAAAATCTATTTTGAATACAGATGAATAATTGTTTTATAGTTTGTATTTAAGAATTCAGTAGTTCGTAAGATTTCTTGAACTTATTTTCTAAGATTCTTATATTCTTGTCTTCTGATCTCTGCAACAAACACAACTAGCAAACTAAAAACAAAGGCATTTAATGTACCTATTATAATAAATATAATCTTTAAGACGAGCTAACACTTTCAATAAACTCTTTACAGCCGCATAAAGTCTTCATAAAACCACTACAATTAATTTAATTACCTCTTAAAAGCATTTTTATCCACATTAGTATAATCTTCAGTAACATTATTCAAAATCCAAGTTTCAACCGAAAAATCCGACATATTTATACAAAAACTAAAACTAAATCAAACACAGAACGTAAAGTTCTATAAATACCACACTTAGAAAGATGGTGGAAAAAAATGTTTTCGAGATTCGAGGAAGGGGGCCGAGAATAGATCCCTGTGGGACTCCTTTGGTGTAGTGTGTTATGCCCGTGACTTCTCTCCTATTTCTTATTTTATCGATATAATGTTAAAGGGAAGTGGGTATAAGTATGTCTGTTACTCTGACGTAGGGAATTTCTGAATTAATTTTGTTGCATTAAAAATGGGAGTTGTAGTTTTGTTTGAAATATTTGTTTCTATTTTCTCTATGTTTAGAGCGTTGGTAATTTAATGAAGAGTTTTAGAATGTTTTTCATTACATTATCTTTTTCACTACGTTGTTTATTTTTATCTATAATTGTATTTATAACTAAAGACCCAAGACCCCCCAAGTTTAGCATAAGCAATAAAAGTTCTCTCTCATATTGTTCTACAGTAATTTTAATAACATTAGTGTCGATTTCCTAGCAACATTAGGTATGTAACTAATGGGGATGATATTGTTTTAACAAATGTCAAGATATTGTTTGTCGACCATCAACTACTGCTAGAACTCCTTCATTGAGCTTTTTATCCTAACTCCTATACAAAAATCAAGACATAAAGTGACACGTTTGTAACTAGTGAAAACAGGAAGCTTAAATTCGACACTATCTAGTGAGTCAGCCTCATTTACAACATTAACTTCAAGGATATACATATCAACGTTATTTACTGTAATCCCTTGTTTTGACACGGCTTTTATTGTTTTTATAACTATCTAGACAAAATTTATAGTTGCTTCTTTATTAGCTGATTTGTATTTTCAAAAAGTTTTTTTTCTTTCTCTGTGTCAGTTATGTCTTCTTTGTTTTATTGGTATATAAATGCCTGTATTGTAATAAATATGTAACATGTCTGTTGGATTTAAGATTCAGCATATTTTACATGTTTTAATGCCTTCAGTTCAAAGTTATGTAGGTTTGTACCAAAACATTGTATAATAGGTCACACAAGATAAATGAAAACAAAAGATGACTCAGATTCTGATTCTATTCGAGGAAATAAATTAAAGAGTAATTCTTCTTAGTTTATCTTGGACATCGTGTGGAAAATACACTTGTATTCAGCATAAGTCTGAAATCATCAACCCGTCTTTGGCCAGTGATTTATTTCAGCCATCTACAAAGTTAAAATCCTACGTAATCATTTTCAATTATTTTTTTAGCCGTCGGTATTCCGAAGCTGGGCAAAGGTTTCCCAAATATCCTTCCAATTACTCTTTTGATCGCCACCTCGAACTATCAAACGCATTTCAATTTTGTTGCTTTCAAATATATGAACAAACATAATATCATCTATGTAAGTCAAAAATTCGACGGCTTGGTTGGCGCATTGGCTGAGTTATCAACTGCTGGGCTGCATGTCACGGATTCGATCAACGCAAGGAACAAATATTTGTATGATCATGATCTACAAGAAGTTATTTCTGGTCTGGGTGTTTGTATGAGTTTCAATGTTTAAAGCAGCCACGATATAGGAGAAATTCCTAGTGAAGAGAAACACTTTTATAATTGCAAAGGACAATGTAAAATACCCATAGGTAGTTGTGCTCCGTCGATCTTTTCTGATATAGAAAAAACATGCAATACAATACCTCAACTTCTTCTCAACAATGACGAACTCCTTTACTTTAAAATATTAAATAACTTACCTGGAACAAGATTTAAAAATAATGTAAAGAAAGAAAAACAAAATAAAAGGTGAAATCCAATCATAGAGCATTCTCCATCATTATTATTAACATTACTATTGTTAATACAAAAATGGCTGAGACTAGTGATGTGGAGACGATATCCGAATAAATCGGATATTTTATCGATATGTTTCAGTGAAGGGGTGCGATTATTTCGATGATTTTCTTATTCGAATGTCTTGTGTATTATACCAGGGTGCCATCAAATAAACGCCAATTTGAATACGAATATTTTATTACTAGTAAACCTAACATAACAAGAATGGCATTAGATTACAAAATAAAGCAATGCTTTTAACAAAATTAAAGTTACACACTACTTAAATCGTATACGTTTTTTGACAGTTTTACATTAAAAATTACGCTTAAAATAATCATCAAGACTTTCAACGCGCCTGTCAAAAGTATAGTAATGAAACTGATTTTGTTTTTATTTACTTACTATTACATATTTTACCACATAATCAATAAAATCAAGAATTAATAAGTGAACGTTTGTGATTTAAAATGTTACGAATTTTAAACCAAGCCATGGATCGGGATATTTCGGATAATATCCGAAAAAAAAGATCCGCATCTAGCCATCACTATTTATAATCGAAGAGATGTAAACTAAGCATCGCAGGCGCAGCTCATTACGACGCTCGTAACGAGCGAGCGTAAATCATACGGACACCCGGAGGCCATTGTCTCTCTCAGACGCTGAATCGATTCTAAACCGATTGTAATGACCGATCCGCGAACATCGATCTCATTAACGTACTTATGATAAATGGTCGTATGAATTCTTTATTAGTATTCCATTCGATTTGTATTTTAATCGATTCAAATCGGTATCGATTTTTTTCTGCCGAGTTTTTTTTCATTCGTCCGTAGCAGGATGTGCTGCTTTTTTTTGTTATTTGGAAAGTTTCGTTTTTGAACCAACACATAACAAGGAAAAGGAGTGTTTTGGAAGCACCAATTAATTAATTAATATCCGCCACCAAACATAACTAATCTACATAATAATTTAAGAACACATTAATTTTGAAACGAGCTAAAAAACGACCAAGATTTCTTTCAAGACTAACTTTGGACACATTGTAATTTCAGCCCTAAATTCGTGGTGGTAGGGTCAGAAATTCGTTGTTGATGATATTGGTGACAAAAGAGTTTTCTTGGTCGTCATGGCCCAGAATGCGTCGCGTCTCTGCCAAATAATTGACACACCCGATGTCAACGCGGGCGGAGTGTTGCCAGATTCAATATTTCGCAATTTATATCTAATTTGAGATGTGAACTTATTCGTTCTTTCTTTTTCTTTTTGATGTTCACTGTCAGTTGTAGATACGGGCCCAAACTTACGTTGACAATAAGCTAGTCTTTTCCTGCAGTCTTCTCCCAGATTTTCTACTAAGAATTATCAAGTTCTTGAAGTGTAGTTCAGAAGACGAAATGCAATAGGTAGCTGAGTAAGCAGTTAAAAGTAGCTTTGTATCTTTGTTTGTCACAGTCAGGCCAGGAATAGAGCAGCATCTAATTTCAGTCATTAAGAAGGACATCTTTACTCGAATCATCAGGACCGTTGATTGAAGACAACGTTCATAAAATGCACACATCATTGCTCAGAATTGTCATCAATTTTCAGCGTTCATCGCAACGTCCCAATGAAGCGACAATAACGTTACAACGTATACAAAGGACTGGTTGCCAACTAGCAACTCGTTATACACTATTAATCACTGAAAAAGTAACCCACTTATTTCTAGATTTTACTAATTAACTAGACCAAAAACATTAGTATTATCTCCAAAACAGTTAACCCTAAATAGAATGTGCGACATTCGAAATTCTAACCCGCATGCTCAAATTAATGTTCGTCCGTTTAAGAAAAACAATTGACACAATCGCGTTCGGGTGCGTTCGTTCAACCCGTTCGTGAATCATCGGGCGTGTTCGGGTTGGCATGGGGCCTAATCGTCGGACGTCGGGGCTCCAATATATCTCGTGCGCCGTCATCGGTGCCCATTCTTCGGGTGGTTGGAAGAGCTCGAAAGTGTCTGGGTGTTGGTGGCCTGACAAATTGACGGTTCGTCAACACCGCGTCAGAGGCAACTTCTATTCAGTCGTCGCTTTACTGACGCGTGCAGGGGACTGTTTTGAGTGTACACAGCGTTTGTTTTTGTTTGGGAGTGTGGGTAGATTATGCGGGGATCTATTGCTGTCGGTTAGAATTAAATCTAACTTCAATCAAGGATGGCCGAACGATTTCTGCTATGTAATTGTGCTAGTGGACATGACGGCTGTTTGTGATCGTTCAATCAAGCTTGACTTGGAAGAATTGCGTTCTGACTATTGACAAATCGGAATAGATGCCATCACGGAGCAAAAAGATTGTTCGGATCCTGTTTAAGAAGTCGTAAACAGCCCAAAAGTAACCGAAAATTCAGGTTATACAAACCACTAAAACAAAACATCGTCGTAAGAGTACCAGGAGACAATGAACGGGTAGCAGCCACGACGTCACCCACTAACGAGTGTAACTCGACTCCGTAACCGATACGTTCATTAAACCTCCTCGCCTGCTCTGCCCGCCTAGTACCGTACTCTTAATAAAATGTTATAAATTTTGATACGAAAACTTTGTTGTTTATCGTACTAGCTATACTGTTTGCTATATTATCATTTATTTATTTTCATCAATGTTACCCTTATTTATAATATATACATTTTAGCTTTTATTTTTGTTCCATATGTAAATTTAAACTGACTTTGACATTCGCTCACCATAGGTTCATTTGAAAACCAGCGTCGGGCACAAGTTTGTCCGACATTATGCTGAAATGGGCCTATTTGGCGCAGCCGTGAGTCACACAGTAGAATCAAGTTCGGCTTAGTTACATTTATTTTTCTAAATTGTTTAGTTTTATTCTTTTCTTTCTGTTTCTTGTTTACTGTGTGCACTTGTGGCGTGTGCCAATAAATGTTTTTCTTTCTTTCTTTCTTTAGCTTTTGCGAGTGGCTTTGGTCGTGTTTGGTTTAGATTTATTTGTTGATTCTCTGCTTGATAATGCGACTTATCTTGGTCATGGTTCCTGTCTTCAGATTTATCATCGTTGTCCAAATCAATATGTTTATTTTCAAGTCTTTAATTATCTAGCAACTTCTGTTTCTGATGACTCTTCGAGAGTGTGATTTCTAGTAATAAAACCTGATCTCAAAACAAAGCAAAGCCAAATTAACTTCCATTCACTTGTTCACGACACCTAAAACTAAAGAATGTTGAAGTCGCGTCTTAATGTTAAAATTGGACTTTTTACACCCATTTGATGCTTGGAACAAGCCATAAAATGTCACCTAACTCCAAGCTGATGTTTTTAGTTAAAAAATAACTGACAAGCATGTTACATACGGTACGTAATGGGTTCTGTCGCCTGAAGTACTAAAAATCTTCAAGAGAACAGGAATAAATACAAGAGCTCGTAAAAGATGTGATAGGTATACCCAAGTATCAGTTGGTTCATGGATTTGTAATGCCACTAATAGGATAGTACTTGGGCAGAGATGGCAGCTACGGTGAGATACTAGGCTAATGAAGCAGTGAAGCTCAGAAGAGCAATGACAAAGTATGAAAACATATCAGTAACAGAATAGAAACTTTTACTATCTTTTAAAAATGTAAATATTTTCTTTAACAATGATAATATGATTTCCATGAAAGTATTCTAGTTGTTTATGCTAAAACAGATATGGAACTTACTGACTTGACGAAAGAAACAGTTGAAACTCGAAACAGAGAATCAAATATCTGAGAGACATGCGATCCAGTGTGAATTAGCCTCTTTCGACATCATCTGTCTCTTATTAGCTTTACATAGAGGAAATTTGAAAGAAAATGGGAATGCCTTTGAATCAGTGGAGCAAAACAATTAATGACATCCAAAACCTGGATGAACTAGACTCTTTCAAAGATAATCAGAGAGAAGTATAAAGTGAGAATGAAAAAGCGTTTGACCTACAGATTCCTTAATATGGCATTCGATTTTTCGATACCCCCACGGTACCCTAAGAGCTAATTAGCGCCCAAAATAATTAAACACAGAATATTATTCGTGCAGCGACGGCAAAAACTATCTGGCATTCGAATTTCACTCGCCGTATTTTGAAAATCTTTGCTTATCTTTATACAGATTCCTCACTTCTGGACATTTAAAATGTCTTAATAAACAACATCATCCAGCCTATTTTGAACCTTAAACAATAAGCTGAAAGAACAGATTTTGTTTGCTGCAAATTTGATATGAGATGTTTCTTTAAATACAAGGTGGAGTGTTTCAAGATGAGTCCGAAGATTATTTTCGTAAATGTGATTTGAAACCCATTAAGACTAAGATGAAATTTTAACGTTAAGATTTGAATGTGTATTTAAAAAAATATAATTCAGTTCTGAGAAAAAATATTTGATGTTTTTTTTACTGATTCTTATCGCTTTTTGGAGGTTGTATTGATTGTTTTATTTTTTGAATCACCAAAGAAACATTACAATCCTTATGATACAATCATAATCTATTGATTCGTCCGACCTTCAGTATTATACAGAACATTTTTTTGCTCTAACCCAAATCCAGAAACACATTTGTTTTCTACTTCTACAGTTCAAATCTATTCCAATAAAATTCTCATTATGTTATCTTATCCAAGCCACGCCAGGATACACTACTAGTCTGTCCAGACAGCCCTGTACCATTATTTTACGTATAACCACTATAACATGGACATCACTGGAAGCATTTCAATGTACAGTCGTTACCAGCGGTATCCCGAATAGAAAGTAGCCAGTTACGTCATACGAAAACCAAAAGTGGTGCCACAAGTTTCGTACAGTCGTTGTCAAATCTACCGGCTTATTCTTGAATTAATTTGAATCGGTTTTATTGGATTCTGGACTAATTTCATTGGTATCAATTAAAGTAATTTTAACCTTATCGAAATTTTCATTTAGAACGTCAAAACGTTAATGAGATGCACTGCACTGCACTGGTGATGAACTTCAATTCATCAAATCAATCATTAATGTGACAAATATCATAATTATGATGTTTTATGTATAGCCAACATACATAATATATATATGAGATCAAAATTACTGTAGAAATGTATAAGTGTTTTCAAGAGACGGTGGAAAATAATTTTACTTATTTCAATTCAGTATTCTAAAGGAATCGATTGACTGACACTTGAGCGCGTAACATTACAGCTATACAATTTGAATAAGTTTATAAAAGTGAAAGACATGCCAGACCTCACGGCACAAGTATGCAAAGTGAAAACAGTAGTTCTTGAAGTTATCAATATTGTCTATTTTACTGAAGCATCATATGATGCGGGTAGGACAGAAGCCATCTTAGTAATTGCAATACACGATTTTATAAATATCAAAAAACCCAGATATAAATAATACTCCAGTCTTACTGTTTGTTGTGATATCCAGTATCTGGGTAGTGGAGGTCTTAAAGATGATTGCGTCAAAATTAAAGACTAGGCTTGAAGACGAGCCCTACAGTTTTTGGAAAAAATCTACGTAGATTATTTTATGAATATTGGAGTACAAACTCCTAGTTTGCACATTGATATGCAGCTGCTCCTAAAATACTAATGTCTACGTCTTTATTGCCAAGACACCCGTTAATCTGGTTCACGTCTTATTGCTAAAACGCATCGCCAATTCCGTATAGCAACAATCTAGGTTCAAAGACATCATTCGGATAAACAATGACCGCAGCATCCCATCTGCTTAGAGATGACCTGACGAGACAACTATGTCGCTAAGGCAAGTCCACAAAACATTTAAAATTGTAATATCCCAACCGGTAAATATTTGAAATTTAATAAACTCGAACTCGTCCGCTTATACTTTTTAATTTTATATCTGTTCTGGCCTTTGAGCCGGTGTCCGAATGAATTCGTCGATTGTTTTTATCGATGCACCTTTTTTGGTGAAGTTTTATCTTTTTGTATAACGGTTGTTGAGCTGTGGTGGTCTGGTACTTGTCGAGAGGCTGGCCTGTTTTGGCGAGATGGTTTAGTTATGTTAACTTGAAAGTAATCTTCTTCGGCCTTAGTACTTCGCCGTATTATTTGATACTTACCAAGGAGGGCAAGCAGATAGTCGCTCCATGTAAGTTACAGGTATTCATCAGGTTAGACTGGAAGCCGATCCTAATAGTTGAAAAAGGCTAGAAATAGTCTTCTGTTTTAATTATTATGAAATGCTCTGAGACTTTTCTTTGAGTTTCAAAAATATAAGTTGTGATACAGATAGAGAGCTCAAATTACAAGCTGAAACAGTCCAAGTCAAAGAGAAACACCAGAACACGGAAGAGCAACAATGAAGCGTATCTTCACATTAATTAAGTCCCTAATGATCTAAAAACTAATCCAAATTAAAACCAAAATCTTTTCTTACAAAAAAAGCGACTCTTAAAGGAAACTTTATTCAAGTTGCCGAGAACTAAGTGCACACGTGCTGGCTCGTCTTCGGGTTAAAATTAGACGAACGGAGGCGGGGGGTGCCGGGGGAGAGGCGAGGCGAAGCACCTTTTTATAGAAGCTCCTACAGAACCACTGTCTGGTTTACACACGGCAGAATTACAGAATTTGTGTACAGAAGATCCACTTCTTACAGCTGTATTAGATCTACTAAGATCATTGCCAGATGGTTCTTCAATAGCGCTTCGATCATCATCTGTTTGTTTGTTATCATAGCACACTCCACCTTCTGCATCTTCCTACTCTATGGTGTAGTCAAATGACGTATCAGCCGCTAACGAGGCAGTTGTTTTTTTTTTAAACGCAAGATGTTTGGTTTCGCGCTTCGCCGGGCCAGTGTTGTGATCAATTATCGTTGGTAAATTAAAAATAGCTGATGTTTTCGTCAAATGTTTGGGTGGATCCACTACGGAATTGGGCTTTTGGGTAAGTCTCTTCCTAAAGGGAATATTTTATTCATATTGCTTCTGAATATCTTGGACATTGCTGTGTTTCTGCGAGATGTGCGTATCCAAATATTTATAAAGGAAGACCGGCGCATAATCACATCCGTAACCGTTCAGGGATTTACGAACATTCAGTCAAAGTAACAGCATCATTCTTGATGCAAGCCACACAACCTGCACGCTTGCCAATATACAGGAAAACAATAAATCCATTTGAATATCGAACCACACTTGGGGTGATATTCTCGTCGCGCGCAAAATACCTCACGACCATAGACAAATATCGCTTTTTAAGAAATCCGCGAAAATTAACCTCATGGGAACCGCCAATCAGGTGTGCGCGAACGGAATAAAAATGGCCGATTTTTACATGATTCTCCAGTAAAACTGACGAGAGACGTGGCCGGTCTGCTGCATCGTTGCCGCTTGAATACAAAATACATTATAAGTGCACAATATTTGCATTTTGAATTACGCGCTTGGGGCTTGGCGCCTTAAAACTGTAGGTTGCGTGGATTCACTAACGCTATTGGCTGACTTCGATATAATTTCTTTTGTAATAAGCTTGGGAAAAGGTGCACTTTGAAGCAACGGCTGCCTCTGTTAATTTAAATATGAACTGGATACTTATACAGCACATCGAAGTTATAGTATAATAGGCAAGTTAAGTTACGGAAAAACCAATGTCCGACAAAGTATATGTTAAATTGGCTATCAATATTTACTAAGGATAGGTAAACTATTTGCATCTCTCAATATAACTTTGCTTCAAGCAAAAATCCGGAATAATTTACAATTTAACATTCACGGCTGAGACCTCTTTATATCTATGTACCAATAAAGCAGTCGGTGTCAATGTCAATAGGAATATATTTGAATTGGCAACACCAAGTTATCACATTCCATCGGAATAGCGGCATAAGTAGGCGAATTAAAAAAAAATCACGCGCTAAGATATCATCAGATCAGATTTGTATTGGGTAGGCGTGACGGGCTCTGGTGGTCTGGCTACTTGACGTTCAAATAAATGGATTATCTGTTCCATTATGACGTCATTTGACAGTTGGTAGCACATTGGTGGGTAAGCTAGAAAGTATGACGAAGCAATTTAATCAAGAGCTCCAATTTTATTGGAATTTTATCGTCAGAGATGATTATTTTTAAAAATACAGGACAATTTTTGCATTTTGGACAATTTAAAAATAAATAAGTTGATCATTGGGAAACGCAGTTTGATGCCTGTGTTCCTAAAGGGCTCATACTATGTGACTGAAACACATAAAAGTTTAGGTTATGACTTATGAGTCTTTGAAAATGTGCATCTACTTTTCAATCACTATAAGCAGATCTCTTTCATAATATGCATCGCTATCATCCTAAATTTCGTTATTTTTAGTAACTCTAGAGTAATTAAATCTACATCGAAATGTGTGAAAATGCCAACTGTGTACCTTCAAGTTAAGTACAGTTTCTACTGGGTATTATATTATCAAGGATTACATCTCTTAGTGCTTAGATAATGTTGCTAGATAAGCTATTATGATTTAAGTTCGTCGTGAATGAGTCTGCTGGTAGCAGTAAGTGGATTATCAAAGGCCAGATTAGGTTTTGCTGTCCTGGTTTCATTTGTATTCGAGGTGTTCCTAGATCTTTAATAGCTCTATCTTCTGTGATAGAAATGCTGCTTCAGGAATTTCAGGTAACGTAGTCAGGTTTATAGTATTAAAAATATTTTGAAAACACTTGTCAGTGTTAACAGGCTTATTTATAGATAGGCTTTTACTGATTGGGTCTTTTTCAGCACATGCAATATTCAGATTTTTTAACCAGATGTATCCAGAAGGACAAACAGCTTTAATTGCAATTTGACCAATACGATCTAAATGATGTTTTGTGATTTGCATCTGCTCATAATCCAGCACAACATTCCACATAAGTCGACGACAAAAAGAATCCAGCCAAAGAAAAAAAAAAAGGTTGCACTCCAGGAGTGCCGGTAGAAGTGAAAACTTTTTTGTTACTATGTTTTATTTTTAATTTGAATGACGTCTTACTCATTTTCGATCAGGGTCACGTGACCCTGACGCGAGTTTTGGTCACGTGACCCTGACGCGAGTTTTAAATTTTTTACCCATTACAGAAAAAGTGTACAACGCCGCTAAAGAAGTTTTCACTTCAAAAAATATTTACCACGAATTCTTGAAAACCCAAAATGGACCATCACATTTCTCACGGAGGTACCCTAAAAAATTCACACGAGTGGTTCCGTACGGATTAAGTTTATTTACCACGTGCAGCTTAGTTAAGCAGATAGGTTGTGCATGCGCGCCGCGTCTGTTCCGCGCGAGATTTCGATCAAATCGTGCGCAGCATTCGGGCACCGGCAGGGCTGTCAAATTGGTGAAGCTGGATTTTTAAGGTCTTTGATATCGTTGGAGGCTGAATTCGTGAGGTGGATTTAGGAATTAATGTGAAGCTTTTGATTCAAAATTAAATACAATTTAAAATTTTGTATTTCTTTCAGCAAAAATACTATAAAATACGTCATGTTAGTCCGAAGTTGTTATCACCTTTTTATAGCGTTTTTTATACAGCTTGAGCTTGAGCTGTCAGATTTTCTCCACGCGCCAGCCCTAACCACAACATGCTGCGTGCGCGCACCTCACCTATACTAAATACATAATGGATAAATTTTACTTTGAACCGCAGTCGCTTCCATTCTCATGTCGTTTCTTGAATATTTCACTAATGAAAGTGTCAAAGTGGTATTTTCGTTTTTGCATATTTTCACGCGTCTGTAGTTAGAGGAATCAGTTGTATTATTTATGTCACTTCGTGTGTTCCATTAATTGGTTTCGTGTGTGAACTACCCACATTTAATTAAATTCAATAGCTGCTCCCAAAACGATTATTTAATTGAAGAATCATTCAAAACAATTTTTTTATCAATAACGTACTAATCGAGCATTATTTATATGTGCATAAATTATTGGAAATACATAAAAGAAATAATAGATAAACGAAACAAGACCCCGCCTCAAAAAGTAAGCAAAAAAATCTTAATTATCTTATACTCATAGAAAAAGTTGGTCCAAAGATCCTCACTAATCGTGTTACTGACTTATTTGGGGACATACAGACAAACAATGGCCACTAAACAGGTTTAAATCGCAGCTTCGCGTACGAGACAAGCATATAATTAAAATACAACTTTACAATTTGCTTGTATTGAGCTGTAACAGGATTCGAAGGAGTCTCTATTTCGTGAAGCATAAGACATAATTTTGACAGCTGAAGATTTGATCAGAGACTTTTGCAAGTTTGTCAATGAAGATATCGCTATATCGCATCGTGAAGTGAATCTTAGTTTTTAATAGTTTTTCTAAAGGAGATCACATTTTTATGACACTCACATGTGTTAGTTAATTGTGATCTTTTTTATTGAACTTTTGGCGAGAACTGTTGCTTTTGTCTTTATAGCTTCATCTCGGTCCACGTCAACCACAGTGATGAATTTGTTATATGTATGCAAAATACGTTTTTATAGAAATCTGGTAAGTTGTTGTGATAGTATGGTGTACTTTGTTCTTGACCAGAAGTAGTTTGGTGAGAAACTTTCATGTTATCTTCCTACACATTTTCATTATGGTTGGAAGACAAAATGATATTGGCTCTTCAGATATTTTGTTCAGTTCAATCTTTTACTTCAACCTCATCATCAACTCCTTCAACAATATTAATTGTCCTATTAGTGCCATCATCCGTCTAAAGACTCTCAAGATAAGCAACTAAAGAAACATCTTGAGACAAATCAGCCCAAAATTTATTACGTTCATGTTATTCTAAATTAATTTCGAAGTAAGTATCTGATAATTCTTCCGTCACTTCAAAAAACGGTACACTAACAAGATACCTTGGCTCCTCATGATAGATCCTGGTGATATAAATTTCGTTTCTAATTAACTCTAAGTTTCCTCAAGCATCCCGGTTCAAAGAAGCGCGGAGAGTGCGCCAGCGCAGTGTCCCCATCTGTCACACGTCACGGCTACACCTACCGCCTGCGCGTGCGTTGCTAATTATAGCCGCCATGCTAATTAATTGGGAGATGGCTGCTTCGAGACGTTTTTTGGAAAGATTTTGGCGACTGTCCCAGACTTGCATGATTTTTCAAAATTGTACACTTAAAATTCAAACGCAATTTTCGAAATTTTAGAGAGAATGGAAGATGGTAAGGTAATAAAGAGAACAGCAAGTGAAATGATGTATCCTCGAGTGTAGATCGTACGCTAAATGGATGAAGAATTTAGAATGAGTTACGAGCTTTCTCTTAACAAGACAGTCGATTCAACAGGTGTCTGAACAGGTTGCCTGTTCAGAACCTGCGTTATGGTGACACTCGGAATATAAAGACTATCTTCAGAGAGACTGTTACTATAATTATTGTGTAAAGTGGGAAGCGCGACAGAGAGGAAACCATATTTAAAGAGCTCGTCGAGACCACCGTGATCATATTTAATTAGCAACATTCTCATTTAAAGTTGACGGCTCGAATCTTCTATGAAATATACCAACATTTTTGAGAGATTCTCCCTCACTTCTTGTGTAACACTCAGATTGATAGTCCTAACTGAACAACTTTTTGTAATAATCCAAACATATTACTTCCTTTACTGATATTTCATCTTTTTATCGTCCGTTCTCGACGCCGGACGACATTTTAAAAGAATTATGACGATTTAATTTTGTTATTTTATTACTCCGTGATATACTGTTGACGATAATTAACAATTATACATAACAATAAAAAGTGCGTTGAACTGTCATACTTCAAATTGCAATTTGCGTGAAATGTTCTAAATCCCAAAAGATAAATAGACACGTCACCATTAGAAGACCGTCGATGATATAGTGTCGTGCAGTGGTGACAACCTGCGAGCGAGCGGGATGAAACATATGATAAATCAACTAGCAAGAAAGGGATAGATCATATAACACGTGAGATATAAAAACCGCGGCCGTTGATTTCATAATTTATTTGTTACACATTTGTCGTTCCGTGAAGATCGAGAGAGATACATGAGCTTTTTGTGGGCGACAGGGAAATGCGCATCAGATGTGATTTGAGTAATAATTTATAGTGTTTGTACAGCGGACGTCACTTACGAGTTTAACAAGACACTTCATACTTAGATAACGAGCCGAAATAAAGAATCTGAATCGCGCTCACGAAATTCCGTACCTTCATATTTAACTCAATTTAAATCTGGGTTGGGTGTTCTAATTTCGTAGCGGATTTTATACAAACGCCATGTTCTTTTTTCATAATTAGAATAGTCAGTCATTTGCTTTGAGAGCGTTGCAGCGACAGGACGGCTCCTTGCAGACTATGTCGAAAATCAATCATGCGCATATTAGCGGGAGTTTTGGAACGCGCCAACTGGCTGTCGGGCGCGACGTGGCCGCCATATTTCAAGCACGTTTGAGATATATTCAGGCGTTTTATCAATGCATCGTCGGACTGATTCCGATGATATATATCTAATTATTAGTGTTGTTAATGACATTTTCACGGCACATTCCCCGTGTCTTTGAGATCATTTGTTTGATTAAATTATCGTATTGTTTCTACCATTGTTCAAGGGATACAGATGGTTGGTCATGATGTATGAATGCTCTCCGTTCACTTTATCTTAACGTAAGTATTGAAGAAAGATCGTTATAATATTGTTTTCAAGATTTTCAAGACGTATATTTTTTTTCTGAGCGTGTCATGGACTTTGTGCTTCATAAATTTTAGCGGATGTCAAGGGGCGGAATATGATTAATTTAATACATGTAGTTTTGTGGAATAAGCATAAGTTATTATCAAAATATGCAGTAGCATTTCTAGTAAGAGACTTGACTTAACAGCTTACACTGAAATAAT
This sequence comes from Agrotis segetum, assembly GCA_036375495.1. Taxonomy (NCBI): domain Eukaryota; kingdom Metazoa; phylum Arthropoda; class Insecta; order Lepidoptera; family Noctuidae; genus Agrotis; species Agrotis segetum. The sequence continues at coordinate 68,592 of JAQSVV010000583.1, read as the reverse complement.
TCATTTGAAATTACACTGTACGGCCTGATTCTGGATGCGTAACTATCTTGGGCAAACACCAATCTATGATACGTCATACTCACGTTCTTACCCACAATTTAAAATCCAAAAACAGACATCCAGACGGATTCCAACCTCTTAAAATTTCAAACTAAAAGTTGAACGTCCTGCAGATTCATCGGAATGATTCTGACAGTTTACGTTGCGGCCCAAGCCAGGGATAAAATATAGCTCATGTACAGACGGCACCGTAGCGAGGGGGACGGCACGGACGGCCGGGGGGGCGCGGGCCGAAGGGGGAAGACGTCCGCAAATAGCGACCATCTCTGCCGAGCAAAACAATACCGGTATGATATTATGGTACAGTACGCACTGCGAGATTTGTGCGGTTTTAAGAATCTCGAGTGGTATGCAGATAATTAAGAGGAAGATATGACGTCATTTGACATTAGAAGATTTGGCTATGACGTCAAGGATAGATACGAGGAAGATTATGAAAATACAACTAACAGAAATGAACATAAACACATGGAAATTTGAATGAGGTTAAATTGAAGATACCAAAAATAAGTCTTTAAATTCAAATTCAACTCGAGACAAAGAAACGCTAGTCTCTGTTCGCTCAGCCAACACTTTATATATAATAACATAAGCGTACAAGCAGGACAGACGGACGAGCGACAGCCGCGAGACGGACTATAAATAAATAATGCGCCAACATTTTATTATTATCATAGCATGGGCACGTGCGGGGACATTCTTGAGACGAAACTGGCAGCTTATAACGAACTGAAATAAACAGAAACGTCTGCTAGAACAACTAATACGTACAAAACTGATAATATTGCGTCAGTACGCACGTAAAAACGTGAAGATGACGACTTAGAACGGCTGTGACGTGATATACCGTCTTATGTGATTATCTGAAAGAGAATAACAGCAATTTCAATGCAAGAAAACTATCATCCATTGCCAAAATTAAAGTCTTTGAGATTCTTCTCACGTCCCATCCAATTTCATGCCAAAATGTGGGAAAAAAGTCATTCTAAATATACTTTCTAATTTACTAGCTGTATTTCGATTAGTTTGAATATCAATCACACCTAAAACTAGTTTTCAAATGAAAGTATCTTTTTGATTTACGTCTTTTTTTTATGACTTAGTGCGCTACCGACTACTTTTTGATGATGTTGCCAAAAGGGAGTTTTACTGATTTCCTAAATTTTTTGTAGATATCGCCAAAACTGCGTATCATCGTAGTGTTTTCAAGCTTACACTGTTGGCATGTGTCATCTCATCTCTCGCCAAGAAACCTTTCATAATTTCTGGTTTAACACCCATGATTTCGCTTTTCTCGAATATTTTCTCTGAACCGTGTTTTATTAAACCACAAATCCCGCCGTTTATTACGACTTAATTACTCATCAATAGTATTTTAAGTGCAATTAAAAGGCCGAAAACACGCGTTCTACGTCGTTTCGCTGGTTAATGCCATAAGAGCCGTGGCTAAACACATCAATCATAAAATGTTATTGCTGTTACGAACAATTCTCAATTAGAAATGGAAACCGAGAGAGCTACTGCGAGCTGCTATGGAAGGAGGGGTAGTCTTGAAGAGGTTATTAAATATAATTATATCTTTCCACGAAGATTTAGCTTTTATTGAGTTAAAAAATGTACTAGATTTAGGGTTAGAGTTAGTAATGGGATTTCACCAAATTATGTTTGATTAGATTGGAATGCAAATTTTATAGATTAAAATTATAAGGGCTTTGATTAGAATCTTGCAATTTTATAGAGTTTATAGATAAATAAACTAGGCTATTTTATAAATAACTGTGTGTACATTACTTTTAATGTCTCTTTGAACTTTCACTTTTGCGTATTTTGATGACTTTATGATCTACCAATTTCACGCAAAGTAAAGTTGTCAGACCAGTTATGTTTCCCGGTAAAGTCTCAGCTGTTCCAAAATCTTTGTCTGCTGACATACGGTAGCAGGAAATACTATAAATTGCTCACAATGTTGCAGTAGACCCAACTCCGTTAGAATATTCGGATATGCTCGCATTATTAGTTTCTATTTGCGAGTGGTAGTCGCCTCATTGATTATTATTTTAACGGACAATTAAAATTTGATGGTTTCCACTTCGTTCATCTTCGACTTGCCTCGTATTAACTGCCTCTGCGCCCCCGAACATATTCGCATTCAGAATTTAAATAAGACCTTACTTAACTTTTTATAGGGTTCAATTTTGATTGACGTATCCCACTCGTGTGATGTTCTTCGTTTAAAATCGCTACATATGAGTGTCGAGACTAACCGTCAATAAAAATAGTCGTAAAATTTTCAAGTGTTTCTTTGATTATCTACCTTACATCAGCTACATAACGTTTACTTTCGCGTGATGTGTGAACAAATTCAATACCGCACTAAGAAACGTGTGAATAAAAATCGTACGTACGCGCATTCGTTAAGAATTGACACTTATTAAGGGGGTATAATTATTTTAATTGATATGACGACATCACTCTATTTAGTGATGTTGACCATTTAAGTGCTGGACAGCGTTTGATTTAGAATTCCTTTCTCGACATCTTGATTGACTTTGTTTACTTTTTTTTTGCTCATTATCATTGATAGAGACTTTGATGTAATGATATCTTTTTGTTGAACTTTTTTTGAGTGTTTGTTTTAAATTGTGGAAAGATATCATTGCACTTTTAGACTTCATTCCTACTTTTCAGTATGTGTGTGTGTGTGTGTGTGTGTGTATGTGTAAGTCATCACATGAAATACTGAGTAAGGAATTGTTCTGGACTGACAGTAACGGCAAGAATCAAGACCACTGGAAAGATAAAAAAAACAAATCTCAGATTTAAATTAAAAAAGAGTTTCGTAATCGGTTATCAACCTAACCCAGCCGCCATTTAATCACTCAACAATCTTTCACAATTAACTCTAACGATACGTTTTAATGAAAACTAATCCAGTTGTCCACATTTATAACAGTTTTTTAGTATATCACATTGTATGCAACCGTTCCAAATTCAAATTGCCCGATTCGATGCCGAACGGAGCCGAAGAGCGGCCGCCGAGCGCGTGACCAATCGCTAATTAGGAAATGTGCTCGTATGTGTTCGGAAGCCGATCGGCGTTCTATAATTAAACTTTTAAATTTCGAAATTTTCGATTATACGAATGCTATTTCCACTTCTGGTGTTACTGTGTCGGCTTTTATAGTTCTGGGATTTGTTGTGAGATACTAGCGAATGTTTGCGGATCTACCCGTGTACTACCTTTACTAATCAATTACAAATTATAGACACTGTTCCAATAAGTTCTACTAATTTACTACATTATCATGCCTGTTTTGTTGCTCTATAGAATTAAATGTCAATAAAAACATCAAATTTCTTTTTATACTGTACCACCATTTTGCAATTGATTTCTATTAATTTTTATTTCTTTCCCAAGTTTCTTGTTGCCTCATTATCAACGTTCTTCTGCCTTTCTCCGAATGTATTTAAGGTTATTGTAGCATGTCTTCTTACTTCTCGTTTACCTATTAGTTCTAAATCATTAATATCTGTATTAATGACTTTAACATCTTCTGTTTTTCTATTAAGTTCTACTACAACAATATAGGGCACAAATTCTTTACCAGCAGGAATATCGCACTCCACAGACAGACAAATCAAATTTTATTCATAGACAATTAATTTCTATGAGAATTAAGACAACCAGCAGTAACGGTAGTTGAATTGAGTTCAATACAAAATTGGTTTCTACATTCCTGTAACATTCTCACACATTTCTTTTAAAATTAATTAATAACACATATATGTCATATTTTTTTAGTCTATCAAGTTGTAAATTGTAAATTTTGGTGGAAAAAAAAATGTGAGTGATAACAAATTTTGTCGATTTTTACTTAAAAGTAGAAAACAAGATATTATTTATGGAAGATTAGAAAGTTATCGGGCATTGGTACAGAAGACACTAAAATTAAAAAAATATGATGATGTCAATGGATAGCACTCTCAAAAGAATGAATGAAGTCTTGGCATCCATGCGGTTTATGGGATCGATTCACGTATCGTTCAATTATATTATGACTTCTACTAGTAAGAATTCATAATTGCATAATTAATGTGTCTTTTCTTTCCTTTTATTCTGTTTAACAATTTGTACATATTTGAATTTCTATGAAGTAGTCTTTGAATCTGAATTTAATTTTCTGAATGACATAGACTATAATATTATTGGATATCACAGCGGATAAAGTTGCGAGTGAAGTATTAGTTTAAATATGTATTATCAAACACAGTCATTCTAGATAATAAAAATAGAAAAAAAAATCTGTCAAATTCAATGGAAATATTTCAGTAGCACAAAAACATGCAGCAATATCTATCCGACACATTCCTCGAAAATCTAGATAGTATACTAGATTAATCTGTCAGTCTTATTAACGCTACATTTTTATCTAGTCTATAAATATCCGTCCGATAAGATCACCAATAAGAAATTGATGAATTAGTTTCTCAGTAGTTACCTATAAGAAATGTTAGAAGACAGGTGCTAGTGTCATTTATGTAGTAGCAAATCAGGTATTAGTTTCCTAGATTTGTAAAACAAAATAAGGCTATTGATGATGCTGCCTGATTTATTCATCATTGTCATTCTATCCGCAGATCATCATTAACTGATTTTTGGAGTTCAGAAAGGCAGTCTCTCTATGTTAAATACCTGATCTGGTTCGACTGGAAGCCGGACCCAAACATAGTTACTTACTACCCCAGAATCACTCACTACTGGATATTATCCTCCTCTTTCTTTATCCATACTTTCATGGCTCCCAGGTTTTCCCGGGCTATTGATATGTCTATTCATTGTTTTTGAACGGCCCTGATGTCTCTGGCCTGACCTTGCCCTGGTTAATTTTCTTCTTAACACTAACTAGCTCATGTCTATGACTTTACTTGTAATGGAAATATTTTTTCCTAGTTGATTGTTCTAAGATTTAAATTATGCATCTTGCAATAGTGCTTCTTATTTCATTTTCAGCAGTTTCTTCTTTACTAATCTTACTACTGATCTGAGATAAAATATATGAGATAGATACATATAAATATTCAGCTGTATCAAGCTAGACTGGAAGTCGACCCTAACATATTTGGGAAATGGCTAGGCAGATGATGATTGCTGATCTTAGATGCCTGTCTTGCAGTATGTGTATGTCTATTTTGCCATTGTTTATATCGTTCTATCTTCTGCAGTTTCTGATATGCTAGTCGTACAAACAGCTTCGGGACTTGACATTTAGAAAATAATATACTCCTACAAAAACATATGTATATTATTCCTTTTTTCTTCACATACATTCGCAGTCCCCTAAGATTGGGGGGCGGAAATCCAAGCGGTTTGCAACAAATAGCGCAGCGGGGTCCCTGCCTGCTCCCCGTTGTCACGGCGTGATGGCCAGGGTTGGGGGCGTCCAGGGGATGTTTAGGTACAATTTCCGGCATGTTCCTTGTGTTTAGTTATCGGTACACTTGAGTTTTACGCTGTGTTGGTCGTGGTTTTTCTGGGAGTGACGTGTTGAAGGAGAATATTGTGTTTGAACAGGTTATATTGTTTCGTGTGTTGAATTTTTTAGATGTGTAGCGTTGTTTTCACGGGTTTCAAATTAAGTATTGTCTATTGTAAGGAGATCCTTCGAAGCCGAAGTGTTAGCACTTTGCTTGCGATATTCATAAGATAGATTCTGTGATTTTTTTTCTTTAAAAGTTCGATAGAGTGTCGGCTTAATGCCTACCAGCTATCCTTGCTTTATCGTTCTGAAGACATAGGTGGCGAATAACCTTCGAGGCCTTCAGGAACCTTCAGGAATGTCAGGAACCTTCAAGAAAGTCATTATAATTTTGGACATCCGTTTTTTCATTTTTTTTATTACCACCTACTTAAGTAAGTGTACTTATCTCAACCACCTACGCCAAAATATGTCAAAATTTTTATTATCCTTCAATAATTTATATTTTTGAATTTGTCCAATATTTTAACGGAATGCCATAAAATACCATAATGTGCATTGTAAGGCAACGCTTGCCCTGAAGGGGAGCGTGGGCAGAGCTGCGCAGTGACATCATCGCGACCTTTTTGGAGCAAATTGATGAGTCCTACATGCAAGCAATGTGCTACATGAAGTACATACATATTAAGATGATTGTGCACGAATTTATGGGTGTTTGTGTGGCCTTAATGGAAGGTTTCTTTTTGTTGCGAAACATCTGTATGTACAGACGCCAGCAGGTCAACCTACCCGAATCTGTCAGATTTTACCAATCAAAAATTAACCTTCTACCCTTGTGATAAGGTTGAAATTCTATTAAAGAAATCTGACAGATTGTGGTAGCTTGATGTGCTGGCGTCTGTACCTATTCGTTTCGAATAAAAACATAACAAAAAAAAAACTAATTTTGGGTATAAAATGAGAGAGCGAATAGTGGTAACAGTTTTTTGGATTGCTTGCAGGGCAGCTTGCTTAAGAAGATAACATGCATAAGCATAGACAATGAGGGGGTAAAAATACTGGAAGTTAATATACCTAACTGCAATCAAGATGCTAATTTATTTTACGACTAAAATCAGCGTCAAGACAAAACCTATCATCCTTTAACAGAAAAACTTTTAGATCATGATTCACCTCGAGCATCATATCATCTAGATACACCAAACCTTTTAAAAATAAAGAAAATTACTTTAATCCAATCCCACAATCCTATCTCCAGAATCACACATGTAACAAAGCAGTACCATCTACCTTCGGAACATAATTCATCCTCAGATTAAGACGTCGACTCCCCGTGGCCATCTAATGTACCGGAGCACATCAAAGCACAGCGGGAACAGTTATTATTGCGAAAAAAATACCTAAAACGATCCCCTTTGTAATCTATATTTTGATTATATTGAAATAATTGAGCATTTGGAAGGAATTGAAGAAAAAATTGGAAAATAAGAGAAAAATTTGAGGTAGTGATAATTAGAGACGAAAATAGCGAAGTAATAAATAAGGAGATGGGTGCTCTCATAGGAAAACGACTTGAAATAAATCGAAAAAATGGAGAAATAACAGATCTGTACCAAGAAGTATCTCAAATGGCACTCACAGATATATTTAGGGAGGCTTTAGACGAGTTAAATATAGTAGAGGATGAGGGTAAAGGCAAGGTTATAAACGTTAGATCAGTTAGAAACAGATCCTTGAGGACTGAAGGTAGGACTATTTGAAAAAGTTACAAATGGATTCATGAAAGCAACTTACAACCAGTTAAAAGTACATTTAGTTCATTTTGATGATGATGATCAGGTTTTCCATTAAGTTGTTGGCAAAAGCAGAAAGAATGCTAATTTATGAATGCAGTTTAGAATACTTTTGAAATCTTGTTGACATCACATCAGTTCAGAACGACTTTTTAATGAACATTAACGACAATTTTCGTGTCTCAAAAATGTCCCCCAAATATTTTAAAGAAAATTAAACACAAGTCATCGCCTTTCAGTTCAAACGCATTCAAATTTAATTCCAACTGACATTTAAGAAAAAATAAGTAAAAAAACCTCTTCCCTTGCAAACAAGGAATAATGTTATTCTTATAAAGGAAATAATTACGCAGAAACGCAATGATAATAAATTTCAAACAGTTTACGACTAATTTATTAATAGAAATTTTGCGAGCGATCCTTAGGACAGTCGTAAATAAGAAAATGCCGGACGACCAATGGGTAGCCGTAAAATTTGCTCGCGCGACGAGATTGGTCAGCTCGTGGCCAATAAAAGCGCGTTCCAGATTTGAAAGCGACGGTTTACGACCGGCAGGCGGCGTCTTTTTGCTGTTTTGGCGCCAAAATTGACAGCTCAGTCTTTAAATTCGAGTTATAGGTCAGTTTGGTTGGGATGCATTTTAGTGTTAATTACTTAACCCGGTTCGCAAGTGATTGGGCTCGGTTTCAGGATCATTTGAGTGTTGAAATAGTGCTGGACTCAATGTCAGGATCCTCATTTACAATAACGGCTTCAAGACTTGCCAAAAAGTGGTCTATTTTGAAATTTTCACTTGCTTGGTGTCTATCCTGAACATCTGTTTTGATCCTAGTGACAGTTTTACGACTAAAGCCAACTCAATTACCAAAAAGACTATTCTAAATTAATCTCTAACAGTCTCTAATCCTCAAATTACAAGTCTTCTACCATCATGCCCACCCAGACACTCCAACGTAGCATAAATCCCAATGAATCCTCCAACCAAAACTGTCTCCATTAATTAAAAAGGTCCGGCTTTATTTACGCAGATCATGTCATGCAAAGTGATGCTGATATATAATGTTATAAAGCAGTCAGACTAATGAGAATACGCTTGCGCAGCCGAGGTGCATTACAAACGGAGCGCTGGTATTAATTATTAATAGATCCCATTTTATTCGTGTTTGTTGGAATATCTTTAACGTTTGTGTCCGGGATGAGGTGGTAAGACTATTGTCTAGACGACCGGGATCAGTGGTAAGACTACCTTGTTTTATGACATGGCTGCAACGCTTGACACTGGCATATGTTAAAGTGACGTGGATATAGATGTCCGGGATGAAAGTTATAAAGACAATTGACTAGACTGCTAAGAAATGGTTAAAGACACTTTTGACAATATAAGACGTCTTTATGGAATTGTGGATTCTAAAGTTCATGGTGATGATAAATTTATAAATGACTAGCACTTTGCCCGCGACTTCGTCTGCGCGTGTTTTTAAATTCGAACTCAGTGAATTTACTTCCCGCTCACCCTCCTTATAAGATAGGTACTTTTGGAAAATCTCTAGTAGTTTCAGGGCCTATTCAATACAAACAAACAAAAATACGCTAGGGGTTGATTTTTTAAATATAATAAATACGTATCCTTTAATCGATTGAGAGATAATTTATGGCCAGTTTAGAATTTATCGAAGCAAGCAGTAAATCCTTCCCTTAAAACTTAATCAACCCTTTTCAAAATTTAGGGGGTGATTTTCGAAAAACCCAAAAATGGAGGGTAGTTTTGAAAAAAGAATAGTGTCCATCTTTTTTATTTACTTATACTCACATTCGTACCAAGTTTCAAGTTTATAAACCCAAAGAATAAGATTTTGCATACAAAGGTTTTCACCCCCTTAGAGGTAGATTTTCAAAAATCCTTTCTTAATGCTCACCTACATAATAAATTGCAACTACCATCCTAAATTCAAAGTTCTACGTTTAGTGGTTTAATATCCTCCCTTTAAAACTTGAATACCCCTTTTCACCAACTTGGGGGGTGATTTTCGAAAAATCCAAAAACACGTGTTTCATTAATTCTTATCTAGTATATAAATACTGATTTTCAAATTCAATGGTTCACGCGTTATGATTTTCCCATACAAACTTTAACATCGTCTAGATTACAAATGGAGGGTAGTTTTAAAAAAATAGTGGTGCTAATGTTATTTATTTACTGGTGTTCTTATTCGTGGTAAGTTTCAAGTTTATAAACCCAAGGAATAAGATTTTTCATACAAAAGTTTTCACCCCTTTTTACCCCCTTAGAGGAGGATTTTCGCAAAATCCCGTCTTATTGCCAATCTATATGGTAGACTGCAAATGCTGTCCAAAATTCAAGTTTCTGCGTTAAGCGGTTTCGGCTGTAGTCGTGTCAAAAGAAAAACCCCTGTTCTTTTATATATATAGATGAAGGTACTACAATCTAACGTTAACTGTATTTTTCAAAAATACATAATATGTATATTGATTCATTATTAACAAAGTAATAAATAAGTATAATATCAACAAGTCTACTGTTTGATTTTCCAACCTTTTATTTTGGCTGTCACAAAGAATATTTTTGCTGAACCCAGGAATTTTCTAATAACTACCTTTATTGTCGAAATAATTCCTCCCAGTACTCTTAATTCCCAAAAAAAGCCCTCAAAGCAAGTGATAGGAATCCGTGACGGCCGCATGACGAATCGTCTCCAGTCCAAATCCCTGCTTTGTCCCCAACTGTCTTAAAGCCCCCTATTTTATTATATCTGCTTGCTCCCATACATAATTCATAGGGATCCCCATATTGTTCTGTGTCGAATTATTGTTATTTCTGAATAGTGCTATGAATAACAAGTTGTACTAATTTTGTTGGTCGTAATTGTGATTGCTTGCTGTTGTCTCTGCTTCTCTGATTGTTATGGGTACGTGCTGCTGGCTGTTGATTCTTGGAAATTATGTGCTGAGCTGTTATCAGTACTGTTATATTTTGGGGATGATTCCCAGTAGTAGCTTTTGTAGTAAACTGATCAGAAGGATCTTTTAAAAGTGTTGTAAATACTGCAGTAATTGGATGTTAATGCTAATGAACATTGCTTGTCATGTTTTCTTCTTCGTTTTCATGTACTTTTCCTTGTAGAGATTGATCTTCAGCTCCAAATACGTCTGTTTTCTCCTTTTTAATTTGAATAACTCTCAAATCTAGCTCTATATTATTTCACCTACTATCCATTGTACTTATACAATTCATTTTTGTTTACAAACTCTTTCGCCTAAACAAGTACGTCACCAGATTATCCCTAGATACAGTTTCTATATCCTACTTTCCATTGACACTTCATCTTTTAATCAAACTCTTTTGTTTCAGCTTTTACGTTCTCATTTTAGCTTTGCATTTTTATAACACCTCCTATCATATGACCCAAATTATCTCCTCCACCAGGCTTTCCTTTAACACCCCACTTGTCAGCCTCAAAAAGAAAATAATAAAACATCAGATTGTCAATACTTTGGGTATATTTTAATAGCTGTTTCCCCTATAGCAGATTAGAGGCAAGCGTGTCGTAAAGAAACAATTTCCCGGCTTTTCCCACGCGCCAGGGGATCCCCAATGCTTAAAGAAATACGGTACATGATAAAACTGCGATATTTTCGAGGAAAATTCGTACTGAGAATATTTTTTTGCAGATTTTGAGGGTAGGTGATGATTTTTACTGCTTTTATTTTTTCTTGTGAGTGTTGAAAAGTGGTACTTCGTGTAGTATTTTTATTATTGAGTTGTCATATTGGCTAGTGGTGTTTAAACTAAAGATAGTGATGATTTTTAAGTCTGGTCACTTTTTATTTTTTCAGTTTTTTTTTAAATAAGAATCAGAATGATCCTATTTTTGATTTTCGACCACTGTTGTGATGTACTAACCATGTCCTTTGACAAATCGTGTTTTGGAAATTACTTTAAAAATAAACTCGCATTAATTTCAAACAGAACATTTTATTGTTTAATCCGTTCAGAAAATAAAACTATAAAATTATAATCACATTGACATACAAGATGTACGTACACCAATCAGCATTATAATACATTAAGAGTTAGATTTTTAAGAAAAAAATATAGTTTCCGAACGCACGGAATACTATCGCATCATATTCTAAAAACCTAACTAATACAAACAACTACAGAAAAATTTAAATGTTAAAAAGAACTCATATACAGACAAAAAATAACTAATAATTGCTTCAGATAGAATTAATCGTCCCCAAGTTAACATGTGCGGGCAAAGCCGCGCTCTTACATAAGTTAAGTATGGCTTCCAATGTTAACAATTGCGGAAAATAATAATTATATAACACAAACAAAACAATTCAGTCTCAACGCCCAAAATATTCCTTAAAATATTAAACAAATTGTCGATGTCGACAAACTGTCGATACCGACTCAAAAACCAAAGCATAGATCCGAAATATTAAAAAAAAAAGAAATCTGCAGAAATTTTCACGCATTGTATAAAAATACAGCGAAACTTATTAATTCTTATTATTTTTTACTTTAATATTAAAATCGAGAGGAGAATGGGGATAAATGTACACATTAACTTTTTTAATATCAGCAACACAATGAACGCCACGATTAAATTTAATTTATTCTGTATAAGCATCTAGTTCTCTATTCATTAACGCACATACATATATTATCCGTTTATGATAATTACTCTTATCTGTACATTTGTAATAAAGCAGATGCTTAATTACAATAAAATGTACAAGAGTAGAGCAAATCACACGGACATTCTTTACAACTAGCGTATACTGTGTACGTATTTTTTTTCCTTTTTTTTCACTAACTAAGTTGTAGTTAATCGTGCTATCCCATAGTAAACGTAAAATATTAACTATTTACGTATCATGTTTGTATTTACTAGCCAAAAACAATAACACTCTAGCAACTACCACCGTTAAATCAATTACAATAATTTAAAACTCTTAATTAATCCTTATTATCTCACTTAGGCAAGTTAAAGTTGTATTTTTACGTATACTTCGTTTTCCAATAGGTTTTTTAATACATCTAATTACGTTTTAAAATCTAAGCTCCGAAACGCGATGCTAATATTTTGTATGGCATTGTATTAACTGCCTCAAGACAAGAACAACGGCTCTCCAACTCATACCTTGAATGTATTATTTACTTAAAAGTTATTTATTAGTATACACATATTACAATCAACGTTATACGTATGTTTTTTCAATCGTATACATAAATTCCAGTGCAAAATAATAGTAACATGGACACAGGCGCGTATGTCCAATCAGCGTAACACTAAATAGAAACAAATCGAAACATGTGCTGTGCGGAACTCCGCGACATCAATAAAATATACAAAACGGCGTTTTATCATTTCTCATAGTGTTCAATCGCACCCGATTTCACCCCTTCACTGTAACGTTGATATGAAAAATAATTTGGAAATTTTCGTTCATTTATATGTTTGCTTTATTTACTTAAATTGAATCGTACAGTGTTAAGAGGTTGGCCAATTGCAAAAACGAAGATTTGTTCTAAAGGAACTTAAACTAGCGGTCGTTCCTTGACCGTCAGACGGAGTCTGAGGGTGTCGGAGCGACCGGGAGCGTGCCCCGCCCGGGGACACTGTGCGGCTGAGACCATCGAGAAGCGGAAAGAACTGGTCGGCAGCACAGTGTCGCCGAGCAAGGCATTACAACGAGGGAGGCGGGAATTTAAAACTATTTTGCGAGCACCCCCTTTTTATACTTCGTTTTTGCAATGGCCAAACTAAGAGCAGGGGTGCACGAGGTAGCTCGTGGTAGAGTTGGGTGCAAGCTGGGGATCACGCCTCTGAATCAGATGGGACTTGGTGTAGGGGGTACTCACGACATCGGGGGTGGAGGCGCCGTCGTGGCTGCTGTCGGGGGCGGAGCGCGGCTCGCCGTTGGTGTCGGCCGGGCGGGCAGACTCCCGCTCGTCGATCACCAGGTCAATGGGCATCTTGCCCTTGAGACAGCTGATGTAGCGGTGGCAGAAGTTGTCACACAGCTCGTGTACCTGTGGAGAGGCTCAGGGTTAGAAGCTGCTGTAGAGGCGCTGGAGGATGTGGAGGTTGTAACTTGGGGGCTGGTGTTGATGAAGCTAAATGTTTGTTGACGTCGTATTCTTGTTGGTCCACTGCTTAATATAGGTCTCTTTGCTATAGTGAATGAGAATGAATGACTAAACTGAACTAAACATTTCTTTTTTATTCTTAAAACTTTGAATTTTAAGACAAGAAAAAATTCTGTAAGTACGAGTACTAAATGAAAGGGTATTTCAAAAAGGCATGCTCGAAATGAACACTAGGAATTATCCAACTATTCAATTTTATGATCTAATCAAGTGATTCTAGTACTATTCAAAACACTTTTACAACCGTCACTGTCTAATTTATTACTGTCTACGACACTAAACCGTCGTTCCGCTCACCTAAACCTAACCTTTCAACTAATATCAGCATACAAAGCTAAAAAAAAATACAAAACAATACAAAAAGGAATACATTTGGAATCGACCAACTGTCACAGGTAAATAAAAAACTTGAAAATGAATCGTAAAAACGAAGGAAACACGATTTTTTACCGTTCCTCCCTACAAAGGCACCCTGTAGGGTAGATATTAATTTTGTGCGTCAGACTTATAAATTTTCATGGGTATAATTAACTTAGAAATTAACATAGAGCAATAAAATGAGTAACGAAACTTTTAGATAGCGTTTACACGGTATAGTAATAAAATATCGGCAGGTGTAAGGCGGGTTTCGAAATCCAACTTTGGATTTTAGAAAACAGAAATTTAATTTGTCTATTTGCAGCAAAATAGACAGTTTAGCTTCATGGCTTTAGGTGCTACCATAGATTAAGCAAATTACCGGTTTGATTTTTTTAGGTTGGATAGATTTTCTAATAAAAAAGCCATAGGTCCATATTACCCTATGTTCCCCAATATCGTCATTTTTACATTAATCAATTTTTTTCTTAATACCTCTATTCTCTATGCCTCATTTGAAATGCATGCGTGACCGCTATACTATGTAAATACTAGGGCTGTCACCGAAAACATGATATAATAATATTAAATTATTCATCATTGTATAATTTTGGAGTAATTAATATGTCATCGCTATAGTGATGTACGATTATGCGGGGGATCGTAAATTGTGAACTCTTTTGATGATAGAATTAAAGGCTGTCCACCCAGTTAAATTAGAATAAATTTTGATGAAAAATAATAGCGAGGAAAATGACTGAGTAATGAAATGAAAAGATGAAATGAAATAAAAACTAGGCAACTGTAAAATATCATATTTTGTTGGTAAAGGTGGAAGAATGAAAACAACTTTTTTTTTGGTTAGCGATAAGCTCGCCTTTGACAACCATCTCGTAAGCTATGATGTGGTTGACGCTGAAGCACACAGTAAACTGACTCTTGACTGCCTGAGAAACCAAGAGCTTGTATGAAAAATCATCAAAAGTCTAGCATATTTTATACCATTGCATAACTTCCAAGATAACTCATGACATCCATTTTTTTATATCGAAAAACAGGGTGAGAATCGTCAGAGAATTTGAAAATAGAACGCTACAACGGAAACGGATACGATGCTCCCCGTTGACAGTTAATTATGTTGCGGGATACTAATTTCCTAATCGACAGGTTTTTCTAAATTACTTGACAACTGACGAGAAATGGGAGAAAAGACAGAAAGAAATATAGATAATATTATGAAATAATGAAAACATCTGGCAATAGTTGGAAATGATATTGCAATTGAGGAGGAATTGATGACAGAATTACAGCTGAAATTAGTAGAGATAGATTTTATTATGATGAGGTAATTAAACTAACGATTGAATGTGGAGAAGTAGGTAAAATGACATCTAGTGACATTTAAAACAGGAGATGTCAAAGTGCTTGACAAAATTAGACACTTCTCTAGGATGTCAAACTTTGTTCTTTATTTTTTCTTTATTTGCTTTGAGTTTACTCCTTGGCCTCAATCTAGTCAAGAATTAAAATGAGATCTTAGAATGAGCGAGCAAACCCAAAAGTAAGTGGAACTCCTGCGCACCGACAGAAGACTGTTAAAACAGTTACGGTGGACTCAGCCAAAATGGTAGATGGAGATGGGTTCCCTAAAGTGTATCCCACCTAATCCCAAAAAATCTCTTTTGCAGTTGAATAAATGAAAAAAACAAGAAAGCCGCAAAGACTAAAAAAAAAAAAAAAACTAAAAACCATATTTTATGAACTCTGTAAATATTTTCTTTGTACAGTCACGAGCAATAGTATGTATAAACTAAGCAGCATATCGATTAAACTTTTGCCTTTTCATTGGACTTCTATTTTGGAAGCCATACTATTACGAAATAGGTCTTATAATTTTTGTCATATTTAAGTGGAAACCATATTTTTTGAGTAAATTGCGTTTAAATTTTGTTAAGTGTTTACATGTTCTTGCTCGTGACTGTACAAAAACCTTTGTCCAGATACTTCAGCCGATTCAATATCAGCAATCGGCCATTACCAAGATATATTATTAAAGATATACAAATGTATAATGTTAGGAACACGTTGACCCCTGCTAATGAGATGCATTCCGATGCCGAACTATGGCAGACATCTTTAAATTACGTTATAACATCTGCTGTATCAGTTTTATCGCAGTTTCTTACATTTTCGTCGGTATTGTGACTCATGGTTTGAATTTATAAAATAAAAATGCGACTTTTGCCCTCTTTTTACTGGTTTAACTTTCTTCGTTCGGATAAGATATGTGGAACTAGCGATAGTCTATATTTTATGGTTCGTTCCAAAATAATTATAAGTGAGGTGTGACATAACGTAAGCTTAAGTTGTCGCAACTAAAACTCTTTCCAGAAATTTTAAATTTGGAACTCGGGATTAAGATACGACGTCTTACCGATACTTTTTTTTGGAACGAAAGGTGATACATAACGGCTCGTGACATTTGGAATAAGAAGGGATTTTGAATTTGGAATTTCAAGAACGTTCTCTTTTTAAAATCAGATTATTTTTCTTGCTTTGACGGGGGAATTACTTTAGATTAAGGATGAGTGTTGCCATTTTCACCTGTCTTTTTAGTTTGTTCTATATTTTATTCTAATAAGCCTTTCCAGTCTTAGCCAATATGATTTAATATTGAATATGTGTCAGGTTGTAAGGCAGGTGTCATGTCAGATGTTGAAATGTCCCGGCGACTGCCAGAAGTGTGGGCTGGAGTCAAAAGTGGGCCACGGCCAGATGAGTGGGCCCGGCTAGCCGACTGGCCCGGTTGGGGAGGGTGGGGTTATATTTTAACTGGGATAACGAGATCCATAACTGTCTAGATTCTGTATTTGTAATTAAAACACAATTCAGGCATTTAAGTCATTGATAAACCTGTCTTTCTTCATAATGTTCATAATTATTATAAATGCTCGTTCTTTGTATTTATTATTTATTAAACTATTAATTTAGGTATCCATTAAATAAAATCATAACAATAACACTTCATAAAAGTATAATAATCCTCTATATTTTTCAAACTACATTATCATTTGCCAAGTCGGTCAAAAAGTATTATAAAAACAATCTTATTTCACTATAAACTAGGCACTTTTCACTTCAAAGATTACGTAGGCGCAATCTTAAATAAAACCCGCCATTTTGATTTAATCTATGGTTTTTATTTTTATTTAATCTTTGCGTTTGACAGGCGGAATGCGCGGCCGCCATCGCTCTCCAAATGTCAAATTATCGAATTTATTTTTGATAGTGTCATTTTTATATTTTTCCTTTTTTTTTAGTAATTGGACGTTATGTTTTCAAATGCGAAGTTTTGACTGCTTTTTCCTGAATTTTATTACCTATTTGACGAAACATTGTGTACTTTCGTAGGTAATAATATTGTGTAAATGACAAACATTTGTTTTCAATTTTACTGCTGAGAACTATTTTTATGAGCTTCGTCCAAATTATGTAAAAAAGTCTGAAGTAGATTGGTAAAAATAATTGGATTATTTATGGTACATAGAAAGTAGGTAGTATATTAAATGACTATCGATCAAGGCTCAATATAATGTGGTATTTTTCAAAGGAAAAATTAATATCAAAAACCCACTTATATTAAACTCCAAAACTAACATCAAACGGGAATCAAATCCACTAATTAATACACCAATTAAACGTGTGAAAAGCTAACAGTAAATGAACACCAGGTCGACACCGTACCATATAGTAATCCAGTAGTATAACGGTTATAAAAACGGGTCGGCAGTAAAACCTCCCGGGTTCGAGTCCTGTAAACCAACAAATCTGACATTTTGACCCGTCGTAAATCAGTTAAGCACGTTACAGATAAGATTTTTTATGATATGCGAAGGAAATATGAAAAAAAAGGTTTTAGTTCTGTTTTGATGTGGTCAAGTTTGTGGGGTTTTGATAAGGTTTTTTTTTCTCTTATATTGCGACGGTAGAATGGGTTTATTGCTTTTCTAAATAGGCTTCTTAAACATAACAAAAAGGTGAGTATTATTATCTATGAATTCTAGCTAGTTACATGACTAACAGATGTTTCTGTATGGTCCAAAGGAATTTCCAAATAAAACAACCAAGACCACAAACAAGAATAAAACGTTCCAATTTTAAAATTACTCGTTCACAATCCGGATTCGGACGAATGAACATCGAACGTTCCGTAATCGGTCGTTTTCGATTTTCGAAATTTTTGAAAAAAGAACGACTCTAATAAAAGACTGACATTACCGAGCTACATCACATAACGTAATTAGGGCACAGTCAGACGGCGCGACTAAAAAAACGCTGTAACGACGACCAATCGCAGAGCCGATCGACCGAAAAGGACTCAACATCGAGCGATGTCGCCGGCGGCCATATTTAAAATATTAAAAACATAAATCAAAATCGTTATACGATATTTTCAATGTAAATATAATTTCGGAGAGTTCGTTAAAGAGATGGCGTCCAAGAATATTTAAAGTATGTTTTTTGTCTAACGCAATAACATTATACCTCATTACCAACTATAGATGTTCTGTCAAAAAATTCTCAACTGCATTCAAAAGATCTTTATTACAGACTTGTTCTTTTTGTCAAAAAAGTGGTAAAAAACCGAGCAATTATAGTAAAAAGAGAGTAAAAAACAGTGCACTTAACGAGATCTCATTGTACGCGAGTTGGGCCGTTGGACGTTTTTTATTTTTAATTATTATAAACGCTCAAAAAAACCACATCACCTGTGAACGGTGTGTAGTGAAGCGGAAACGGATCGAGCTAACGGCATCTTTTTTTAAATTTTATTCGACAAAAACCAAAGACGAGATAGGAGCCGACGTGTATGGGATATGAACAGACGGAAAAAATAGCTTTTTAGATCACAGAGACAGGTAAACGTGTCTGTCAGCATCTCAGACTTCCGCTAAGTTTATGTTCTCGGCTTTCATTGCTTCGGTGCCAAAGCCCACTTTCTATGCGATGCAGCAATCGGGTCAGCCGTGATAACTGGTCCCCGGGTGTCGCGAACTCTTCACCTCCGCAGACAAACAGATAAATAAACTCGAAAATTTCCGCAAGAGACATGATCCGCCATCCAATGTGTGACTTTCAAAAAACAACTTTAGTTGTTTCTCACAAAAAAGAACAAACTGCAGATCCGAATTTAAAAATCGATCATCCGTCTCGTTGAATTGAACGATTTTCTTCAATCTGCGCGCGGCCCTCGCTATTTTGAATTCCGAACAAGGCATTATTTTTTATTTTATTTTTTTCCAAAACGGCCTTTATCTCGCCCTCCGGCCTCCGGCCAGCCAGTGGGTTCCGTACAGCCGTACACCGGTATCGCATTACACGTTATCTCGTTACAGCGGCTCGTATTAGTGCGTACGTTCGGTCGGACGTATCCCCAAACATACCGACTTAGACGCGCGGCGCCCGATATTTTATGGAATCCGCTGTGAGAGCGACCGCTCGAGGTATCTCGTTTCTCGAGATCGTTCGTCTTGATATAGACGTTAGTCAAACTAGTTTCGTTGAAACGTGACCATAATATTGACAAGCTAAATTAATTCCTCGCCGGGCGACACCGCTCGTCGTAAAAACATACCGGAGATTTGAATTTTATGCTCCTAATTAATGCGAGCGAGCGCAAATTGTTCGATCTGATTGCGAATAGCAAAAAGCCCGCGTCCCGTCGCGTTACCGTTACGTTGGAGAGTATAATGGCGAGAATTGCCGATGCGACACACGCAAGAAGCCGAACCGGTCGGAACGGAACGCGCCCAAATGGGAGATAAGGGAAAAACAAACAACATTCGAAATGCGAACGCCGATCCCATTCACTCGCGAGCCGACACCTCGACCACTACGCGACATTTAGTTTCGCTCTCTCCAAATTAGGGCTGGACACGGCCTTAAGTCTTAAATAACGGTTTTACATTTTATTTTATTAGTTGTAGATCTACCTTTAAGATCGTGTGTCCTATTTTGAACAATTCGTTATTTAACGAGAAGGCATCAAGACAGTATGAACTGTGCCCTTAGCCTGTTCTTGAAGACTTGTATCAAATGTCAAGGATCGTTATGTCGTAGTTTCAATGTGACTTCTAAATGTTAAACTATCAAACAATGTCTGACATATCTTCATATTATAATATTCTCGCGTGAATTCTTAATTACAAACACATTTTAGACTATTCGAAACGTGAATTTGATTAATTTAAACATCGAACGGCCAGTGCGTGCAGTCGTTGCGTGCCCCAAGATCGATACGATATCTCGATTTAAAATCGTGCCCAAAGATAATCGAAAGGTGTTATTTTTTTTTAAACCGGTCTAAAGTTTCGATTCCAAATGTATTCCAACAAGATAGAAGGTAGATATACTTACTTTTTCTAATTCTAATAGATGAAACCGTAGAACTTGTATCGCTTGCACCATCTGGAAGGAAAAACATCATCTTAATCACATGGTATTAATATTCTTCGTTCTATTTCGTAGATCTGTCGTGGGAGTGTTTATTATTATTATAATCTTACTATTAATAATTACAAAATAATATTCACAACATTGAATGTCACATGTTGCTGTAGTTTTTTATTTGTCCTAATTAGTGATGTCACCAATTCAAGAATGACTTTTAGTCCTTCGAAATTCGAATGCTCAAGACAGTGACTTTATGATAATTTTACACTAATCTGACAAATTGGCTGCGATCTTTAAAGTTTTTATTTATTTCTTTTCTCAGATATGTCTGAATAATTCGTCTGTACAGTTTGGGTTGAATATTTCAGGCCGTACCTGCCCTTTTAGTCAGAAACGTGAGACATATAGTCTGTCCATCGCCCATCTCACAATACGAACTGAGCAACAATGGACGGACAATGGACACGGATCCCTGCTGTGCGTAGTGTTGTGACATGTTCATCTTGTTTACTTAACTTGTTATCGATAGTTTTCTAGTTCATTAGCAAAATTTTTTTCACAAACAATTTATCGAACTATGATGATTTTTTCTTGAAAATGATTGCTAAAATTTTGCAATAGTATAAACAGCATTAAATCAAATCTCACAACCTTCTTATCTATTTCAAAACTACATAATTCTTATTCTCAATAACCATTACAAAAGTTCGAAGGTCACATATTCCTTTAAATTAACATAAAACACAATACAAGAACATGTTCACGCAGCCCAATTCAAATGCCTTCGTACAAAGATCCTATCAACCATTGTTTGATAGTATTTGAAGATCTAATCGGTGACTTTTTTCAAATCGATATCTATCTAAAAAAGGCAGTTAATGCCGTTTTAATAGCGTCTTGATTTGTTTCTGATTGCCACTTGAAGACGCGAGCTGAATTCTAAAAGCGATCTTGGCTTATTTCGCTTTTGATTGATGATTTTACACAGTCTCGAATTTAAATTTTGTACGTTTTCTGTTTTAAGCGCCGCAATAAGTAATTTGGTGGTTATTAGACGTTATTATGTATGAAATGGTGTTTCCGGTAACAGTATCATGTGTAGAAAATTGGTAATTGTAGGAAAAGAGTTCTTCTATGTAATGCTAATGATTACAAGTCAATTTATTTGTGATATAAGTATTAGATTAATCACAAAATAATTGCTTTATAACTATGAGAAGTTATAAAGACTACACAACATAATATCGCACTATTAATTCCCAACAAGTTAGACCAGATTAGTTACGTTTGTGTCTATCATAAAAAAAAGTTCGAGCCTGTTGCCACCCATAAAGATTTGAAACACAGTTTATTTCATCAAAAAAGCCTATAAAATTGACCAAAGGCTCATACTTTCTCTGGAACCAGAAAACCACGCAGTAAACTACATATAAACACGGTACCACAAGCACTCCACATCTGTGACGCTCGTGTCTCTGCAATATCAATTAAACAGTCGAAAGCGCCATAGCGTCACAGCGCCACCCCTGTCTGTTTATTCAGACGTTTCGTTGACACAGGCGACACGAGCAGATAAAAATGTGTTTGACTTGTTTCACTCTTGCCACCGAGACGGGTCTGTTTGGAAAGGGGACTATGAGTGTCCCAATGTAATCCCTTCCTTGGAAACCGAATTTTGGTTGAGAAGCAACTTATTTGGGTTTTTAAAATCCAATGGAAGGAAAACCGCATGGAAACGTTACTAGTTATTTTTTAAAAAGAGAAAAAAATATTTGATAAATTTTGTCTATGATATGTCGATAAAAATGTGTTATTTTATTAAATTTGTTACACAACACTAAACTCAACTTTAAGTACCGCTAAGTATTCTAATATATAAATTGCTAAATAAAAGCTTTAATTGTTAAATGTAGTGTTAGGCACCTAATAACGGTCTTAATACAACAGTTCTAAGAACCTTTTTTATTGACAAAAACATAATTTACAACTCAATTAATTAAAAGAAATTGCAGCATTAACCTCGTTTTTTTTTTTATTATTACAGAATCATAAAAAAGAAGTCTAATGCCATGATTCAAAAAAAAATATTCAAGGGACAAGTTATACCATAACGTGTTAAAACGATATCGTTTGCTAATGACTCGTAAAACACAAAACTATTCGGTTATATTTACTTACACGCTACTGCAGTTCAACTATGTTTGAGGAAGCTTAAAGCCTCAAAAGGCTGTGACAGACCAAACACAGATGTGACGTGGGCAAACAACCTCTACGGGTAACCAATCGCCTCTCAAACCAAATGGGTCAATAAAACAGTTGATTCTCTGTTGGTTTTAGTCAACTTTAGTTTTTACTCGACTTTAGGTAGGTACTTTGTTTCGATATGGTGTGTACATCACTAGACTAACAAAGCAAGCCCACGTGTTCTTTTTTCAAACGTTTGAAGTTTTTTTTTTTGAAATACGAACTTTTACCAAATCCTGCGGCCAGTGTTTTTTAGTTGCGTTCGTTTTAAAATAGTTTTCGAACTTTTTGGTAACTTCTTTCAAAAAAATGTTTTTAAAGAAATCTTTTTACAGTTTTATCGCTGCAATCAATGCAGAATCCCCAGTAGCAATCATTACTTCGTTACCCTTGGCCCAGATCTTCGCGAAACACTTAAAATTCGCGACATGGCGCGCGCGACAGACTGTAGGGGCCAATTACATTGGATAGTGCACTCCGCTTTGTATTAACGACAGTTGGGGATAAAGAGAATCACCTGAGGCTGTTGGCCGGTGAATATGTTTAGTGGAAGGTGTCATACAGGCTGGCAACTCGGTTTTGCCTGTGTTTTTCTGGATCTGTTCAGCTATTTTGCGAATTTATAGTGCAATAATTCATGTTTTTTTTGCCATAGAGTGAGTTAGTTGATTTTCCTAAGGTTTGTTTGATTTAGAAAATTATGATAATGACTTCTTAGAATGACTTATCTGAATTTTTATGCATTATGTTCAGTTGAATGAACTTTCAAGGCTTTCAGAAGTTTTGTTTTGAAAATTTCAAAATGCATGTATAGGTACTAGAATCATTGTCGTTTTATTTATTCTCTGAATTCATATATTGTATTTATATAAAATTCGCAAATAAAAATAAAAGTTTAGACAGACAAACTTTTTACTTATAGGGACCTTTCCAAACACCTTTAATACGAGCTCAGACGTGTCATGTGTTTTTCAAGAACCATTGACAAAGCAGCCATTTTAATTATCCCTATAAAAATTACTCCATTTCAAAAAGTCAATAATGGCGTACTGAAATAATTTCGTTAAATACGCTTTGTGGGTTCGCACAGAGGGCAAACCGCAAGTGTTTGTAGAAAAAAATATATGAGATACCTACTTAAGTTTTTCTTGCTTACTAATTATGGAGTATAACTACTCAACAGCTTTTGAGCTCTATATTGTGAGGGTATGTTATGCCCCATTGCTTCATTTGCGGTAAACCGACCAGAAACTCTCTTGAAAAGAATTTATTTTAAGTTTTAAACATACCTACTTGATCGGAGCTCAATTGGCAGGTTATCGACCTAGCAAGAAGATTTTTTGCTGATAAATGGCTCTATTACTTACTTCAAAGTATTTAAAAACTATTGGCCTCTCAGAAACAAAATGTTAAAACTAGACAAACATATGCGTCACCCAGTGGCACCACATGTCAGTTCTCAGGACAAAACTGAGCACGATAATTCACGTTTTCATCGAGTGAAGTTTGCTCTACGCCCGGATGTCGCCTCGTGTTCCACTGTTTGGCCATCTTATCTTAAAGCCGGTTAAAAACTCCTCCATGTGGATGAATGACGCTTATCAACGTAGAACTGACAGCTTAGTTTATAACCCCACGCTACTGTTTCGTCCCAGCTCGTTTTAATTTCTCTAAATTTATGAGTCACGATGCATTAAGCAAACAAATCAATCTAATAGCAGAGATACGTACGTGCGTAACGGCGACAGTTGATAAAACTAATTTTCAGTAACAAAGTCAAATAACATGAACGTCGCCTCCGACCGGCGCGATTCGTAATGCCTTAGATTTTATTTGTTAAAAATCGGTTAAGTACCCGTGTCGAACCGCGGCCGTGGGTGGCCGCCATCTTACTTTTATTATTTCACTTTTTGTCCCAGCTAGCCGCGGGAGGCACACGGTGCGATTCCACTTTTTATGAGTGACAATATAATATAGTTTTTTTTTTCTTCGACTTATTTCCCTATTTTGTTGTTCCGAGAAATATTTCTCGTTTACCTGTGCTTAATTTTGGACAGCTCTTTAGTTAATCAAATCGTAAATTAAGCTGAAATGTTCCCTATTTTATGGTATATTAAAGTTTTATTTGTTTTGTGGTTTGTTTGAGTAATAAATGTGGACAATACTTACTAATGAGTCGACCTCGGGGTCCGCTATGTAGTAAGGTTTCTCTTGGCGTATCTGTGGAAAAGAGAAGTACATTATTAGATATTTTTCACAATCATTACATTATGAATGTAAAGTAAGGTGGATTAATGGCGGGCGCAGCCGGGTCGTAATGCTTGTACGTGGCTAATAAAATGCTCGCTCGCTTGGCTGCGCCCGCGCACGCACAGATTAAAAATATAGACTCGACAATTTACCGACTATAAATTATAATAACTGGATGGGTTCAGATTTTGTGGAAGATTGCGAGGACTTTCAGTGCAGATAATGGTGGAAGTGTGATGATAAACTGATAAATAAATGGAAGGCCATTTATGTAATTTTGTAGAAACCACACTACTTTAAAAAAGCATTGTCTTGTTTCTCCAAAACGCGATCTAAATCCTGCTTATCTACTCCTAAACACATTTGCATAAAAAACTCCTTAGTTTAATCCCCCATTTTTCCCACAAAGTGTTTTTGAATGCCTCTCTTATCAGCCAGCAAATAATCTGTCCAATCTCCTCTATAATCTGTGGCCCATACTTAAGAAACACTTTTTTTCGACATTTAAACCCCGTGTTGCCCGGAAATGCGATACTATCATGCACACCGAAGCGGCCCGATTTTTTACATCTAGCAACACAGTATATATTATATGTTTGTTGCCAACAATTATAATTATAGTATGATTATGTACTAATTAAGCAAACATGACATAACATTTCCAAAACTATACTAA
This sequence comes from Agrotis segetum, assembly GCA_036375495.1. Lineage (NCBI taxonomy): Eukaryota > Metazoa > Arthropoda > Insecta > Lepidoptera > Noctuidae > Agrotis > Agrotis segetum. Next base: position 43,100 of record JAQSVV010000583.1, on the reverse strand, counting down.
TTTGCTTCCAACTTATATTTTGTAATTAAAATTACTATTCTCATTATTCTTTGTGCGTATCTTGTTCAATTTAGTAAATTCGTTCGAGAAACTACTGTTTTGTATTCAGTGAGTAACTGTCTACATTTGGATGATAGTAGTTAAGAAATTTATAACTCTAGAGAAAATATTGATGTGCGTAAAGATGAAATCAATGATACCGTTTTAATAGAAGATAAAGATGAAACAATCATAGGTCTAACTCTCACAAATAAACCAAAAGAGAATGAAAACTAAAATGACAATGAACATACTACAAAATCCAGACACCTAAAACCTACAATACTAAAACTGAAACACAAGACTTATAGCCTATTAAAAGATAAAGACAATGCAGCTTTAATGTTTATGAACAAATAAAGTTTAACAACAAAATGGTGTGGGCTCACGAATGATAATTGTGTATGCCTATTTCGAATCCAATTAGGACTTAAGGATCAATTGACATATGAACACAATACAAACAAAATCTATTATGAATTTAACGATTCCCCTAATAACAGCGAAGGTGCTTAAATTGCTAGAGTTAATGATTAGACATAAATTTCATGACGAGAAACAGAAAGGCAATATGACGATATTTGTCCTGTACGTTTTAATAATTATTGAAGACCTTCAACCTCTATATTTCATTCCTAATTATTACTAAAGGAAGTATCTCAAACCGATACTTGATGCAATTTGTTCTGGTGATCGGCGATTGCGAAATACGGATTGCAGTGTCTCTGTCTCAGACCAAAAAGTGCCAATAATGTTACCTATCATTGAAGATTTAAAAAGTATTGGCCAGACAACAAATTAAAGCGTAAAGGAGGAATAACCAAGATAATGAATGCAATGCAGATAAGAACGGCGAAAACAAGAGGAATTTTGGTCTCCACCATGTCGTAATAGAGAGCACTAAACAGGCACATAATAAAACAATCAAAAGTGCTGCAACGAGAATTTTCAGTATATTTCTAAATAATAATAAACTTAAGATGAACTCGTAGAAGAAGCAGCCAAGTTAGAAGATGAGATTACAGGGATAGCGAGAGATAGCCATAGATATGCAGAAACCTATCAACGTGTAACGTTAATAGCACAAAACCTCTCGTGGAGTAAGCATGTTGATGAGTCAGCCCATGTTTCTGAACAATATTTGTTCCAAGACTTTTGGTAATTCGCAAAAAAAATTAGCTTTTTCATACAAAATGAGAAATTGATCGGGCCCATCAGTATGAAAAGTCTTAGAACAAACATTGTACTAAACAATGTTTGTGGACATGGGCTGAGTTACCCCACCCCCACCCTCAGTTGTATGCAGCAACAGATTAAAATAATTATTGATTGGTGATGATTTTTTAAATGGTGAAATGATTACAGTAATCTAGTGATTCATAGGATAATAGAAGAAAAACAGCTTCTACAAACTTTTATGCAAATTATTCTATATCTAGCTAATTGGTTTAGAACTTGATAGCCAATTATTGGAGAACATAAAATTAATTTTAAATCTTTCTATTATAATAAAATGTAGCCTCCAGTGTTGTATTTAAATTAAGTGTAATTCATGTTGTTTATCGATTCGTCAATTAATTTGTTTAAAATTTTGTGTTGCATTTATATTTTTGGTTTTTTAAATAAAATCTACAGTAAAAGAAAAAATGGATTTACTTCGCTACTTAATGCATGATTTATGCAATTTATTTTAATATTGAACTCTCGAAGAACATAAAATTTCAACTTTATAACGTACAAGTTTACATACAAATTCATCCATTGTTGTGAATTTCACATGGTAAACGACGGCCATTTCTTTTTTTTAAATCTAAATGCGGTTGTTAACACTGCGTTTTTGATATAATTTAAATATATACCTATATAATTATGGCTTTATACATATTAATAATTATATATGGAAATTTATTTATTAATAGACAACTAACAGCAGGTAGTCTAATTATGCTTATTTTTGCTTGTGATGAAAAGATACCCAGTGTTCAATTTGGTAAAATTATTGGCCAAAAATGTTTAATGTATTTTTCTTCATTAATAAATTATATATTAATAATTGTTATTAATGAAGAACAAATTAAAGTTTAACATGCTAGAAAGTACAATATATAATTCAGCATTAAAGGAAAAAGTCTTCCTTGATTAATTGCAAGATAAAATTAAAAGCTATTGTACCTGCTTTATCTTTATATTACCAAAGATCTACAAGTCCTGCTGACCCCAGTTAAACAAGACAGTGTGAAGCGTATTTATAACATCATAAATATCGATAAAACGTTTTGCAAAAATTATAAAAATGACAGTTACCCGTTTAGTATTACTAAAGTCGAAATAAACTTTATAAGGTTTGTTTTAAGGTGCAATTTACACTGGTAAATGGTCGATTCTTAAAGGTATGGCTATTAAAATGTATGGGTTCGGTTATTATGGGACTTAAATGTCATATAAAAATTATACAGTTTTACTTGGCCACAGATGATTGATATGGTTTCCATGCAATTTTGATTGGATTTTAATTATTAACCTTTTTCCTCTAATATAAAACTTTTTCTTATCTTTTACTATAATTATATGAACTCTGTTTTTAATTGTTGCGCTAGATTTTTTGTTGTATTCATAATAATATGTTTTCGAGTCGGTTTTAAATGTTATGATTTTTTGTGCTACCTGCGGATTTTACTTGAATTATTTGAAAAATAACCTCTGCTCGGGTTTGTATCGGAATTAGGTATTGGATGACTGCATAAGTGCCTAGAAAAGATACAATAATAACTAAATTAAATAGGTTGAATGACCATGTCTAGGTAGCAGGTCAGACCTTTGTTACATGTTTACTCATCTCATACACTTGTAACTTTCCACAATCATATACAAAATTGCCTTCAAAATAGTATCTGTTTCTGTATGTATAGTAAATTAATACTGCCCTAAAACCATCAGTTTAGTATCAAAAACAAAAGACACACATAAAAAGTTTTTAATACGTCTAATGCCAGCCCACCTTGAGCCGTAGATGGCAACAAATCATAGCGGCCGGTAATGACCGGCATGCACTGGGTAGCGGGTTCGATCCCGCCCACGACATAATGGTTATCATTCCGCCTTGTGTCATTATTGGACACAACAAATTGTTATTTGCCTCTAGTTCAACTGCGGATGTGCTGGTGCACAGTGGACTAAGTCTATTTCGTTGTAAACAAAAATTTATTCCAACAAAATAAGTTGATATTTTTCTGTAATTTTCAAAAGTCCATCTCTACAATAGGCTAGAAATAAATAATTCAAGTTAAAATCCGTCAAAAGTACATTTACATTACATAATTTCCAGGAAAATTTCCATATATGGGTATACGATATTACACTGACCGCAACATTATTGTAATCTAACCTCTTTTAAAGTCACAAAAAAAGTGATAGATATACTCTAATAAGCGTGGGTTTGCTGATTCTTAATCTGTGGGTCAGTGATCTAAGAATGAATCATACATTTTATACCTTTAAAATATTCACACCTTATGTTTTATTTTAATGGGTACTTTGGAGTAACGTTGTATAAACTCTAGAGTAACGCTGTATAATTTTATTGCTTGGTCTATCTCGTGTATTTACTATAATTTGTTTGGTTTGAATATTTAATTTAGATGAGTTTTCGTTCTTCAAATCTTTGGTTTTTTTTTTGTCTATCATTAGAATCTGGTTTATTTAATCTTCTTCTGCTGCCATTGCTTTTTTTTGGGCAGCAAAGCCAGCAGCTCTTATTCCTCAGTATTCACTTTCTTTTCAACCATATTATCATGAGGACAATTTTGTAACATCAGCTTGATCTACTACAAAATTACCAAGCACAACTTGGCTATCTTTAAAAAGAAAATTAGCTTAACCAAACCAATTTCATTGTACTCCATCTACCGGCACAGATTGCTTTCAAATCTCCATTTCCTTCTTTCACCAATTTGGTTTCAGTCATAATTACAACCAGAACCAAGCGCCGTCAGAACACACACAAGCAAACCTCGCCTTTTACATACAAACATGTCATTATACGAGTAATCGTGTCGATTCCTATCACAATAATGATAGACCAAAGTTACCAAAATTTTCAACCAATGGCGAATGTACGATGGAGGAATATAACAAACGTAAATATAGCTCCTCCCCCTCCCTGAGGCAAGGAAGTGTCTCATTTAGGGGGGCACCGACCCATGAAGCAAGACCAAAGCCCCTTTGGACACAAATTAAATGCTAATAAGACGATCGGCTGATACTCAACGCTTTGGAACAACAATTTTTGGTGGCTATAGGATGGATTTTATGGCCGTTTTTGAGGCTATAGTGTGTATGTTTAGTAATGTGAGAAGAGCTTTGTATTTATAATGCCTTAGTACATGGATTTTCTAAGGATTTTTTTATCCTCTGTGATGTTTATTTAGTATACGTTTACGTTATGTTTGTGTTGATCTGAAAGCTGAATGATGAATTGATGATTTAGGGCATTTAAATTCTTGCAGGTTTTGTCAGTTTTTTTGTTTCTATATGCTAATTTTGTTCCTTTAGAACACTTAATCCACAATGCCTACAGTTCTGCTGATTTTTGAAGAATAAATAGTGAGAATACATTAATGAATGCAACAAAAGTTCAACTCGTTCGCATCGGAACGCTTAATGCCTCCATTACAACTGACATCGCGACAAAAAACATCACGAATTGTTAGGTGTCGATACGACGCAAAAATTCCCTTCGAATCGAGTTATTGCAGCGATATTTTTTATTTTAATCGATGCATCCAACTGTATTCTATCGATTTAACTCGCAAAAAATGTGACAAAAGCGTTTTATATCTGTTTGTCCCGTAAAAATAAACAGGCCGTGAACAAAATAACTTTTGACTCGTCCCAAATATCTTTGTGATACGACAATTGTCGTTTTCTCTATTCATAGCGTTTACCTGAGGCTCATTGTTGCCTCTCTTTGTGCACTTTCAGTCGAAATGTATTGTTTGTTTAATTGAATAAATGCCTTCGTGCAGTCCTTTGTCCTCAGAAGGAGCAGATCTCAGCGCATGTAACCACCTTGGAACAACACTCAAGTTAATCGATTAAACATTTTTTTCCACTGAAAACTGGAATCGAGCAGTGTCCGAGTAACACTGATTTTAAGCACCGATTGCCGCTACCTGGACTCCCCAAAAAACTACGGAACTCATCATTAAATTCGTAAGGTCCCAATCGAAACGTCCACATGTCTCAATGAATATTAAACCCTATTTGACACAAATTAAAGCATATTATAAATTGATGGACTGCAGGCACTTACTGCGATAACTAACGGAATAACTGCGGCACCAAAATCGCTACCAAACGTGGTACCCTGTAATTTGTAATAAAAAATCTATTTATAAGATAAAATAAAGCACCGAGACGCTACCTAAGATGCCCGGCGATCGATCTCGATGGGCTTTTTAATAAATCAAGAGGTTTCGAGCCATTTTGACGCTTGTCAAAGTTAAACGTACGATATAGAATCGCGCGTACCATGCACCGGCTTTAATGTTAAGTTATTCTATAATGCTCAGAGGTCGAGTTTTGTAATTTAGTAAAGTCGCCTCCTATTTAATAACATTCTTGTACGGCCGGCGGTCGGCAGGTGATTTTTTTTTGGAATTTTTTGACTTAAAAAACGGTCGTTCGGCCGACCTCGCTACTGAAGTAGTTCGAATTTTAAAATTATAGTGTATTAATACGCGTTCCTGTTACGAAATTTTTATTTATAGTACGCGCTTCTCTGGGCGATGTTCGGGACGCAAGAGGACGCGCGGCTCCGCGCCGACCGACACTCGGGCGCGCGTCACGCGCGATTGTTTTGGCGACCGCGACCGCTCCACATTTAATCACCTGTTTTGACACAACAACGTGCGAATATATTTATTTGGTCCGCTTTACTACTGCCCATAAATGGACGTAATGAACAAATGTCTTTATGGTATACTTGTAAACGTCAAATATCAGTCATTTCTCCCTGGCGAACACAAAAAATGCCATAAATATTCTTAACAAAATGGCTCCTACTGAATATTGTGGCCATAAACGTAGCTCTATAAAATGAGGTTTGGTTGTTTAACTTTTGTTCGAGCTCTGTGTTGGAATTAAAGGAACTTAGACGCGGGTCCGACCTTTTGTTTGCGTAGTAGTGTTTCTTTCCATAAAATATATGTAAATCATATAGAAATTATTCATAACTAACTGGAATTTATAAATGTTTTACGGTTTGTTTTTGTGTTGTCAAAAAGTTTGTGTGCCAGTGGCCTTAGACGAGCCCAAGTTCTGTGTGGAAAGGTCACTCGCGATGTAGGTACCTATTTCGCAAGGTGACGCTCACAAATACGACTGTTGCTCTAAAATTTCTAAATGACGCTTCACAGGCCTGCGAAGCGTCATCCCCATCAGAAAAGGACAAAGCTGAAAGAGAAACAAGGAAAGGGAGACAGTGAAGCGTTTTTCGTGCGTTTTTTGTCCCGAAATCCGTGCGTTCAAAAATTTTATTTTAATACAAGAAAAGTATTCAAAAGATACGGGGCAGGTAGACGCGACCGAACCGGGGTATTTGCTTAGTTTCTTTTTTTCTCGCACAAAGAATTCAAGTTGATTTATGGTCGTGGTGTGTGACGATTTGTGACCTGTAATTTCTGATGTGAGTTTTGTCACTACGGATCTGAGAGCTTGATTTATTAATTCACGGACCGCTCGTCAGAGGGCGTGTTCTCGTTTTGACAGTTGTCAGTAACGTATAATTTCTGGACGCTCAAAATGATATTTAATTTTTTCCTCAGTGTTTTGTTTTGAACCGATTGAGACATTACACTAAACACTGTGAAATTTTATTGCGGCAATTTATTTCGTTTTTGTCTGCAAAAAAATAATAATTTGACACAGTGTGTAATCGTCGACAGTATTTTACAGGCATTCCGTTTTTAATTTAGTTTTTAATGACTATTGAGCGTTGCTAACATTTTTTATATTACGTTTGTGTTTACATTGCCCACTGTGCGAATCACATGTTCTCATACAGAGCTATCATACACTAGAGTTAGTTACTTAACAGGTCCCAAGAGGGTCGTTTGGACCCGGAAGGTCAGTTTTTCGACCATTAACGCGATCAGAGGGTTGGCGGGGAATTAGTGGGTTGTAATAAAGGTGGCGGGTAATTACCCACTTCGGAGCAGTCGGTTAAATGGTGTCTCACTCGTTCGGACTATTACACTGGTCGTAAATTTGTGTTAATCGCTTTATTTTTTGTTTGTCTTACTACTTTTATGGATAGTCTTTTAATTTTGATCTTTTGTTATTTATTTATTGAATCCAACAGGAGGCATAAGCAAAATAAAAATTATAATATAATATAATGTACCTATGTATTATAAATTATAATATTTTTATTTTCAAAATAAATACTTACAATACCTAAGTAAAAATTTAAGTATACAACATAATTATAAATGCATGATAATAGTAAATGATTGTACAGTGGGGCAATTACATTGGCACACTGATTCCCAAACTGCATTCCATTACATAATATACCTATGAAAATTTCAATTGCAATCAATCAATATCAACTATCACGGTTCATAAGAAACAGCCTGTTGACAGACGAACAGACTGACAGCGGGGCTTTAATAATATCTAGAATCTATAAAAATACTGATTCGATATTTGAAAGTACAGGAAACAAGGTAAAAAGATTTTAGTATTTCCTTCATTAATTTATAACGTTTGCACAAAACGGAGAAAAAAAAAACCATAATTTCAAAATTAGAACAAATTGAAATAACTTCAACTTTGCAGCATGCAACCAACGACAGTACACCCTTCACCTGCTATTACAGACCTTATAGCTATTTCCTTAGGGTCTATATTTCAATCGCTTCAATACCTACTCGTATCCCTTCATCTGCTATTACTAACCTTAAAGCTAGTGTTTTAAGATCTATAATTCAATATCTAAGAATTAACGAGCTAGACGACCTAGGCTGATTGAGACGTTAAATAAATAACTAGTAGATTAACTTAGAATAAATTATTAAAGTTATTTTTAATAGATAAACTGTAAATAATTCACAGTTTTTTTTTTTTATTCTGTGCAAACTTTCCAAATTGACAACCAGTTTTAAATCGTATTTCAGTGGACCTTCGTCTAAAAACTAGAGTAATGTCACTGTAAGAAAGAGATAGAGCTATACAAGCCGTCTACCCATCTCGTTCCCACAATGGGACTATTCTGTTAGACACTAGTGCTAAAAGGGTTATGGAGGTCAGTTAGGCAGTCACTCCATGAAAAATTCTGTTTTTTTTTTCTAGTTTGAAAAATCAGTGAATGGGACTGTCTGTCTATCAAAATGGCTGAACCGATTCGGATGATTTTTGGTACAGAGATAAATGAGTGCAATAGACTACAAAGGGGAAGAGAGAATCCTAAATGCCAAACAGTTTATAAAGAAGCATTATCATAACATAAAAGTTCTTCACTCCGTCAATTTTTCATCCAACTGTCTAATTAGCACTAATCTCTATCCCTTTCATCTTAAACCAACACCACAATAAAGCTTCACTCAATTGACTCATCAAAACACGCTCAGCAGTTTCCGAGATGGCCACTCACAAATACACAACCTATTTATGTATGACTAACGCCATTATTTACGTGCTCCAGCGCTTAAGATAACAAAAACTTTGAATTTATAACCCTTCAGAATTCTCATGACCTCTCTTTAACACAAACAAGCAGAAAGACAAACAAATAAACACAGAAACATGGTTTTCGTTCAAGTGCACTCCACACGCCGTTTTAAAAAACAAATAAATACGAAAAAAGGCAATATTTTTAAACAATACGTATTGTATTCTATCGAAATATAATGAAATAATAGTTCAACCCTCAAACGTGATCGGTACGCGTGTTTGTATTAAAATAAACGCGTTTAGTACGCACGCCATTATGAATACGTAAGCATACGCACCCTTGGTTTGCCTCTTTTTTTAATCAACCCCTCCTAAATCCCAGCAGGCTAAAAATTAAAGTGTAATGGTGCAGTGCTTAATAACTTATCTGCGGGTTCGCTGTGTGTTTGGCTTTTGTTAATGTAATTTTTCAAGTTTAACTTTCAAAGGGGACGGGAAATCGATGCAACTGCACGGAATTATCTTCAACAAAACTTTTTAAGTATTATTACTATACATTTCCTCATTCTTAATGACGAACAAACATATGTTCACTATTAAAAACGTTCTCTTATTATTTTATAGGACATTTGTGTTGAGCATATTGTATCTGTTTAATAACAAAGAAGATGGACCAAAATTGCCCCACGTCCTATAACAAAGAGACATACGTCAAAAAAAAAGGTAAAAAATTAAAAAAAAATATGGCCTAATTCTTAAGTTCATTTTTTTACACCTTCATATGGAAAAATTGCTTTAAAAATATTCCAGGCGCTGATAAGAAAAATTCGTTTGTATGCGTATTTATAGACCGATTTAAAAAATTCTTTTTTTTGTTTGAAAGGGTTCCCTTAAGGTAGTCCCACGGCCGTAAAGTCAGGTCTTCGGTCTCCAGAACCCCGGATAAATAAAAGAAAAATCTTAAAAATAAGCTCATTTTTGTACTATAGATTATTAGTTATTCACTCTCTTGTTGTTTCTTTTGACAGCACGTTTAGCGGGGTGGCTGAGCGGTTGGACTGCTGCGCTGCGTGTCGCGGGTTCAATTCCCGTACGGAGCAAAGATTTGTACGATCTACAAGTATTTGTTTCGGGTCTGGGCGTTTGTGTATGTAACTCACATACACAAACCCCTAGGTATTTGTGTGTGAGTTTCTATGTTTGTAAACGCACCCATGATACAGGAGGAATTCCTGGTGTGAGGCAATGTTAAAAAAAAACTGTAACTGTGACGCATTATGATGAGACAGAATCAAGCGAGGGTGTGGTCTCCAGAGGTTATCTATCTAATATCTTTAAACGAGCAATTCTTTTATATTTATTTATATATAATCAGGATCTCGGAAACTGCTCCAAGGATTTTCATGAAAGTTACAGATTAGGGGTTTTTCGGCTCAAGGAATCGATTTATCAAGGTCCCAGGTTCGAGAAAAGCCCGGTTCCCGTTCCGAAAAAGCAGTGGTGGCCTAGTGGTATCGGCTCCGACTTACGAGTTGTAGGTCGTGGGTTCGAAACCAGGCAGGCGCATTACTTTGTGTTATTTATTTCATCACCACTGCTCTCAATACGGTGAAGCAAAACATCGTGAGGAAACCGGCATATCCTAGAAACAAAAATTCGAAAACATGTGACGTCCACCAATCCGCGTGGTGGATCCGCGTGGTGGAACAATCAAATCTTGTCTCTTTAAAAATTATTAATGTGGACAAACTGATTTTCAAATGTTCACCCCGCTAGGGGTTGATTTCTTAAATATAGGATACGGATCCTTTATTCGTTTAAGAGATTATTTAATTTTAGGCCTACTTTTGAGTTTATCGAAGCACCAATGTTGGGGGTGATTTTCGAAAAACCCAAAAACTCGTGATTGTTTATTTCTTATCTAATTTCTTTATACTGAGTTTCAAATTCATCGGGTCGCACGTTATGATTTTTCTATACAAACTTTAACATCGTCTAGATTACAAATGGAGGGTATTTAAAAAAAAAAACTTACAATAACTAAAAATGCCCATATTTACAAATACTCATATTCGTACAAAGCTTCAAGTTTATAAACCCAAGGAATAAGATTTTACAAAGGTTTTCACCCCTTTTCACCCCCTTACATGTAATCCACACAAAATCCTTTCTTAGTGCTGACCTACGTAATAAATTGCAACTACCGTCCTTAATTCAGGTTACACGTTTAGATTAAACTTGAATACCCCTTTTCACTAACTTTGGGAATGATTTTCGAAAAATCCAAAAACACGTGTATAATTATTTCTGATGTAGTGCCTATACACATACTAATATAAATACTGACTTTCAAATTCATCAACTCGCGTGTTATGATTTTCCCATGCAAACGTTATCCGTCTTAGATCTCATTTTAAGTAAAAATAAGTATCTGGTTGACCGAGCTTCGCTCGGTTTTTAAAATGTCTATATCTTGGGAACCGGGCTTTTCTCGAACCTGGGACCTTGATAAATCGATTCCTTGAGCCGGAAAACCCCTAATCTGTAACTTTCATGAAAATCCTTGGAGCAGTTTCCGAGATCCTGATTATATATAAATAAATATAAAAGAATTGCTCGTTTAAAGATATTAGACAGATAACCTCTGGAGACCACTCCCTCGCGATACCTTTGATTCTGTCTCATCATAATGCGTCACAGTTACAGTTTTTTTAACATTGCCTCACACCAGGAATTCCTCCTGTATCATGGGTGCGTTTACAAACATAGAAACTCACACACAAATACCTAGGAGTTTGTGTATGTGAGTAACATACACAAACGCCCAGACCCGAAACAAATACTTGTAGATCGTACAAATCTTTGCTCCGTGCGGGAATCGAACCCGCGACACGCAGCGCAGCAGTCCAACCGATCAGCCACCCCGCTAAACGTGCTGTCAAAAGAAACAACAAGAGAGTGAATAACTAATAATCTATAGTACAAAAATGAGCTTATTTTTAAGATTTTTCTTTTATTTATCCGGGGTCCTGGAGACCGAAGACCTGACTTTACGGCCGTGGGACTACCATGGGGGAACCCTTTCAAACAAAAAAAGAATTTTTTAAATCGGTCTATAAATACGCATACAAACAAATTTTTCTTATCAGCGCCTGGACTATTTTTAAAGCAATTTTTCCGTATGAAGGTGTAAAAAAATGAAGTTGGGGAGTATCCCATATTTTTTTATAAATTTTTATCTTTCTTTTGAGGTATTTCACTTTGTTATAGGACGTGGGGTAATTTTCTATGGATTGTGATCCTTCTTCTTTATTGCGCGTGTACGTTTTATGTTTAAATAAATGTTTCGACTATTAAATGTTAATTATACCAACACTCAGTGCAGTAATAACAGATATATACGTAGCGAAGACATCTTTAAACGTTTGTTTGTAATAAAGATTAAGATTATGTTTGTCAAATCGAGAATTTTTCCACGCAAACTGTACTTTTACAACTAATACAATAACCCTTATTCGCTCACTGTGAACAAATTAGAAAGGAAGAAACTAATATCAAGAGCATTACCGCGTTAACCCCTAATCATCGACACATTGATGAAACAATCACGTGGCCCCCGGGGTCTCACAGACCGAAGGGTTAGACGCATTACTGGACATAATCTTGATTGATCTGCTACAAATAATGTTGGTTTCGCGCCGCGTGACGTATCAACCCTTTGTGTTTTCTTTGTTCCGCGTACCGCGAGCAGGGAGAGGGTTAGATGCGCTTTTCTTGTCGTGAAAATTACTCGAAATATGTAATGTAAAAGTTGGATAGCTAATCGTGTTACAGACAGGTTCGAATGAGTGAAGGGGACAGCCGATGAACGACGTCCAGCTGTGCATTTTGTATGAATCACAATAAAATAAAAGTACCAAGATAATGTTCTTTGAATATTTAGTAATATTTTCCGTCTGCATATCATTAAGTCGCGTCGTGCAATGTAATGATAAATGCACGTCATTATACATAGCCATTATGTTTTAAACCTAAAGTACCATTGGAATAAACAAATTATTGTTAAAACAGCTGCATAAGAAACTCGATTATTAAACAACAACAAAACAAAACATTTAAAGAAAAACAAAAAAAAAATGGCGTTTACTTTCGCGCCAAAACCAAAACAATATGGCGGTCAAAATAGAATTTTCCGCCGACCATAGACTACAATTTACATTGGAATAGATTAAAAATAATTACGAGTTCAGTATCGTAGTGTATCATTTACGGCGGGGTAAATTCAGCGGCAAATTGATGACTAAGAAATTACAGGTTTATAAAGCGAAGTACTTGATCGCAGCTACTAGAAAATTGAAATATTCAGAGGGTTCAACCATAAGTACCGATTGAAAAGTACTAGAAGATGTGTGATTATGTTGTGGAATAGAAATACCTGGAATTATGTGTTTTTTGCAGGAAAAGGGGGGAATTTCCTTTTGCTGCTGTTTTATGAATAAGTGAAATTAGATTCAATTAGTTCTGTGGTGCGTTTTTGGGGCCAATTTTTTTATGAATTTATGTCAATAATAGGGACTTAGACCAAAAAAGGGCTTAGAGGCATATTATTTTATATATTTTTTGATAAGTAAAATTACAAATTTGATCTAAGAAGTTTACAAAATGACTGCATCAGACAAAAAAAATGTAAATACAAAGACGGTCGGGGATAAAAAGACACGCTCAAAAAAGAAAAAAAAAATATTAATAACATTTTTTGCACGTTTTGTTAAAAAATGTGTAATTTTTTATACGAAACAGATGCATCGGGCTTAGTCTCCGCTTTAAACACGAATTTTAATCTAACTGCATTGAAATAAAGTGCATTTTTGATTATTATTTTTTGTGGGTGTTGGCGGATCAGTTAGCCGGTTCACATAAGAGATTATAAATATTATTGTAATAAGACATTGTGATTCATGGGAGGATTAAGCATCATTTTAAGCCCCATCATGAATGCATGCATATGCGTGTTTAGGACTGTTTATCTTGTAATGGCGAAGCATGAGGGTATCGAGTTTGATGCGTTTAGAAACTATTATGATATCAACATAGATAAATAAACAATATATAAAAGGAATACTTTAACTTTTTTGGTGAAATGTGAGTGCACTATGGGTACATCTGTCAACACCCTTAGGTATTACAGGGTGTAATGATAATATGTTCAAAAAAAGAATACTAATTCAACAGTCACAACAGAAAATGTAATGGCTGCCTGTCAAAAATCAATAAAACTTAAAAAAAAAAAATCTCAAAATACCTATCAAATTATGGCAAACTAAAACATGAATACATGATAGCCACTTTTTTCCGTATTTTCAACGTTTTCTTTGCAAACTATATCCACATTTTAGTTTACATTCTAGGGTGAAAAGCGACTAATCATCGCTGCAACATTAATTTCAATAAAAGAGGGTGGGGGTGGCTTTGTCTATGGCGTCTATGCTGTACTATCGACTACGGAAGTAGTTCTGTCATATTTTTTTATGCTGTGTATTGATCTAGTTCGTTCGTGTGTTCAGAATTTTTGCTTTTGGTATTAGTGAGTCGGCAATTTTGATAGAGCAAAGGATTGTTTTCAAAAAGCTTTAGTATCAAGAAAACTGGGTGAAGCTTGCTGTATCTTAAATTAGGCTTTATCATTGCTTCTAAGCTAGATTGAGTCCAAGGTCATTCCTATTTTAATATGGTCTGAAGAAGAGGTTTAACTATAACATCTAGAATTTTGAATCCTTTAGTGGAGGCTAAGGAGCTCGTGGCTAAGTAATAACAGCCGCACAGACCAATCTTCTGGGTTAAGCCGCGCTTGCCGAGGTTGGTCTGTGGATGGGTGACCATCTCTCATAGCGAGTTTCCTCCGTGCCTCGCAAAGAACGTAAAGCCGTTGGTCCCGACTATCATTTGTAGATCTTTGACAGTCGTTACTGTTATTCAGAAGCTCTAAAGTCTGACAACCAGTCTTACCATGAGGTATCGTAAAGCCCAGTTACTAGGTGGCAGAGGTGCGATAGGCAGTCGCTCCATTTAAAATACTGATATTCAGCTGCATTTGATTTGACTGGAAGCCGGCCCTAATGTAGTTGGGAAAAGTCTAGGCAGATGATAGTGAAGGTCATTGCACTAATGATCAAGTCTAGACTAGACATAACACAGAAGATGGGCTTACTAATTTTGAACATACCTTGGTTTGTCTAAGAGATAGGAAGACTACATTTTATGTAAGTCTTCAAAAGAAAAACACTGAATTCTTTAGAAAGAAAAAAACTGTTTTTTTTACTTTTATATTTCTGGAGAAAAATAATTGTTTATTTCTTCCATTACTCCAAGTGTAATAGAAAAAAAAAACACCAATAAATTTACCCACCATCATACCAATCCCTACCAGAACAAACAAATTCAAAGCCAAACACATGAATTTATAAAACCCATTCACTGATGACGAAATTAAACAACGCCATAGGTATACTCTACCCTACGTAGGTAAAAACTCCCTCTAATCCACGTCAGCTGCTCATGACTGGCCGCTTCTCCCCAACCTACCCTTATTTACACCAAAATAGACAAAGACCTCCCCATCCTTCGAAAATCTTTACAACGAGAGGTCAAGATGAACTGGTTTCTCCCTAACCAGTGTAACCTGACCGATTTTTTAAGGATTTTGAAATTTAGTGAGGTGTCAAAATATCCTGGTTGTGTCATGGGCTTGGTAGCTGTCAAATACATAGTGAGAGGTTTTATTTTTCATTGAGTTTATGGTTAAAACGATCGATGGTGTCGCGAATCTTCCGTTCTGTTGGTGTTGCCAATTTTTTGAAGTTTTTGGGAAGGTTTTTCAGTAATAGCAACACTGCGTTCATCTAAGTGGAAGTGGATTTTTTCAAAAGGTTTCTCTGTTGTGTGAAACACGATCCTTTTGCTTTTTCCTATGCCTGGTCCATAGGTTTCATTATTGATGATATAATTCGAAGAACTTTGAAGGTGTAGATAACGCTACACTGAGTACAAAAAAATATTGGTAAATGAAGACTTGAATGTTGATGAATTTTGCTCAATTTTAATATCGAGAATAGTAAATTTTAGCTCTTAGAAATCATATATTTTGGGTGTACCATAATATTAGAAAGATTTTACTGAATCAATAACAGATTAGTTCATTTTAGCAGAACTAATCAAATTGAACAACACTAAAATTCGAAATAATTATGTCACTTAGCACAACGCTACAACTTGCCAGTATTAATTAATAATAATCAATTATAATTAACACTTCGATTGTCAAAAACTGTTTTTAAAAACAGAATGAAAGGTTAATGACACGAACAATTCGCCCGTTTTGCAACAAACCAGTATTTGTACGGTACTTGAAATTTAAAAATGGAATCAAAATGTTCGGCGACTGTCCGGCCAGTGTCGGGAAATGTCGGGAACTGTCGGTGAGACGCTACGAAATCGGCCGACGTGTCGCGGAGAATGCGCCTGAGACTTTGTAATTACACTCCACTTGAAATACAGGGTGTTTATGTTTATTGTTCAAGAAAATACATTGAAAACTACAGCTCTTTGCTGACAATTTGAAGAACAAAAAGAAAAAGTTTTAATTTGACTCACACAGGACTGAACAACAAACAGTACCCTTAGCACGAATTTTCACTCTCACTTTACAGCGGCTTTCCAGTGTTTACAGCGTTTTTAGTGTTGTGGAACAGCGCCTCTGGTGTGCGAAGACAGAACTAATTTTTTCCTTGAAAATTGTCAATTTGAAATTGTCAAAGTTCCAATTTACTTTACGCCTCAAATACTGAAAATTCGTCCAAAGGTACTGAACAAAATTATGTAAGAAAAACAGAAGAAAGTTATGAAAGCAATCAAATTAAATAATCATTTTGGTTCTAAATTTATAAAGCTAAAAGGCCCAACTGGATGCGTGTTACAACAAAGAGATTGGTCATATTCAGGATATTCAAATGGAAATTAACTGTCTTCCACCATATTTTGGTGTTAAAGACAAGTAAGATTTTTCTCGAGCACTTACCTACTTAAAAATGCATTTTCATAACTAGTACAGAAAGAAAAATGTGTGATTTCCACTTCACGCATTTTGTTTGTGCCATGTTAGTTAAAATTATATTAAAGTTCTCATTTTGCATAAACTGTTTAGCTACATCAATTTATAATATGTGTTAACGAGAAAATTTCTTGATATTTCTGAGGAACTAACTAACCAATTGATTATCTTTTATCATTATTTTCTACAAAGAATTTCCTCAGATTTTCGTCCAGAAACACCCTTTATTTAAAAGATTGCGCCTAGTAGTATTTATGTCATTATTAACCGGTGCGAATTAATACTCATTTAGCATCCATTTTTATCGCGAATGCTCTGACGAAGGCGCAAAAAGCTCATTCCTCTAGCACGGTCCGGCTCGACGGCTCGCCACCGGTTTTTTTGCCGGAGAATAACCGGCTTTCTACCGAAAATGGACCGCTAATCATTGTTGTGGTATAATTTATATTGGTAGGATTTGTATGAGTTTTAAATGGGGAAGGAGACATTTTGATTTGTGTGGTCAGGAATCAGTTTAGGGAGAAAATGAAGTGTCTGAGCCATAACCTTACTTTTATTTTAGTCAGGTAAAAAATCAAGACTAGAGCTCGTCTGTTTTATTTTTGCTGCTTTAGTTGGGTATTTAAGTAGGTAAGGAACCGTTCCGATATGTCTATGAATATTAAATAACGGTATGTACACAAACGTTTAGCTACGTAGAATTAAAACACCCTTGAGACAGCCGAAATTCCACTGACCAATCACGTCGACGAGCGTTACGATTGGCGTATTCAAATTCGGAACCCTTGGCCGAATTTAAATTTCGAACGCGTCCCTTCTGCAGCCGTGATTCGTGTTCTATATTTCCAAAATCTCTACCAGTCGCGGTGACCTCTGACCAACGTCGTATTTTTCTTGTTTTTATTTTTGTTTTCTATTAGACGTCATAGTAAGTGATGAAAGAGCATAATGTTTAGTTCATCGGCATATTAATGCGGCTTTAAACGGACAAAAACTCGACGCGAGTCGGTCGACGCGGCGTGTCAGGCACTAATTGAGAGGCGCACGCTATCGCATGGTGCAACCGGGCCTCAATCAGTAAGCAAAGGTTAGAGAAAATTCTCTTAATAACATACTTTTATTTAGTTCTGCCGGTGACCAGCCTTTAATAAAATTGCATAGATTATCGATGTTTGTAATCAGAATAAATGAATGACTGACTGACCTTTAATTTACTCGAGAATGCTTTGTATCGAGATCGAAAGAAGTCGCTCGCTCTAGTAAATTGAAAACATTTCACATTCTTGCAATGTAGCTCGGGTAAATGGAGTTTGGACTCTACTCGAAGTAACTTGGACTGAAATTGCATTGCAGGTTTTATGGGACAGTTTCGATAGTAAACAATGTCAACTTGAACTACCGAAACAAACAATACAGTAACAGGTATGTTGTGCCAAGCGACAGTTACGAATCTAATAAACAATGTAACAGCGTTGGTTATCATGACAAGAATTCATTAGCCTCAATAATAGAAAATGCAGCGGTAAACGCATCTAAAAAACAGCATTTTTAAATAATTTTTCCAAAAAAACATTTATTTTTATTAATGATGACCACTTTCACGGAGATGCCACAACAATAAAAGAGAAAAGTCCGAGTGCCATAACCTTGTAACGGCGACTGCTGTAAATTTTATTATCGACATTTAAAAAGTATGCTACTCGCATTTTCGCATGTGACTTAAGAAACGTTCGTTACGTAAGGGTTTTTTTTTTTGTTTTTGCCACATACTCGTACGTGTCGTGGCTCCACTTCGTAATTAAATGGTCGCATCAATGTTACGCGACCAACGTCGTGGGTAATGCGTATTAAATAGGTGATATCCTTTACGTTCACGCTGACGATTACGCAAAAAATACAACAGAATGTAATGGACGATTTGCGATAGCTGTTGTTCTCTTCGGATCCTCGACCGAGGCGAGGCCAAACGTGGTACGAAAATTAACTGAAAAATCTCGGGGAGCTCGAAGGTTTCCCACGAATCCGGGGTCGAGTGTATCTAAAACCCAACAATTTTTATCAACAAACGAACCCGAAACAAGATGCGTAAGGAATTCCAAACGGCAAAAACCACTCGATGGGGACGATAAAACGAAATCGCCGATGCGTTGTCGAAAAAAAAATGCAAGTGCTGCGTGCGAGCGAGATAACAAAAAACGTATCGTATCGCGGTTCCACTCTAGCGCGCGCAGCTAATGAATACTGCGCGGGCGCAGCTGCGAGCGGACCGATCCGCCATTTCCATTATTTATTTTATTTCGGCGCGAAACGTTGAATTGGATCAGTACGACAAAGAGGTTAAATTGCGCGTCCAAATCCCATGACAATTGTCAATTATAGCGTTAAACGGAACACGGACAGATGTAAACAAATACACAATGTGGTGTCTGTTGACGCTGCGCATCACAATGCTGCGTGTGAGCAGTATCTGTGGCAGCCTGACAGTGTCGGCTCACGGCTCGGTTGGCGGGGAAGTGATCTTGTATGCTCAAGACCCCGTGCTAATCCCTTTTTGTAAATGAATACACAATATCGTGTAATAAGGGATTGTAAAATTATAAGACGTCGAACACCTTTCATCAACTTTCGACATTCCATGCGTTGAATGCGTTGTGCGACGTACGTGTCTGCTTTTCTAATAAGTTGTGTTCTCATCTGATACTATATCTGCATCATAAATCTATAGTCTGCCGTAGTAAAATTTCTTTACAATCTGCAACCGTCGATTGCAATGAAAAAACACAATCCACGAATGCAAAAAAATTCAATGACGCATAAATCTGTCTAAACCTCATATCTGGAGATAGATCATCTCGTCTGTGCGTGCGTGTGCCCATTACTATGTTTTTTCCTGCGGCGCTACTCGCCTCGTAATTATAAAGTCTAGTTATTAGACGTTAGCACAACTGTATATTCTTTTATCGTTTAATCCGACATTATAAGATCGATTACCTCTCTATTAATATTCAGTAAACTCACTGTAATGGCAGAAATACTTAGAAAATGCCAGTTGAAAGTGATTGACGGTGATAAGTCTGCCAAACAGCAGGCTTTGTAATAGAATCGTCTAATAGCCAATAGATCAGTGAGACTCAATAATATTGATGATGTTGTGATTTTGTTATTAATTTTCATCATCACCGATGTAACGGGGAAAGTTTAATGTAATGAATAATTGAATGACAGAACATGATATTGATATGTTCTTGTAAAGGATTAGCTTGCATGATTGCATGCGAATGTTAGTTGAATAAAACAGTGAAATGTGCATGATTTTCTATATTCACGCGTTTGAATGCAAACATAACAGTTAACAAGCGTGTAATCAAAATACAAACACACGAACATAGAGATACAAAAGCATCGTATCGAACCACTTACGGTACATCCAAGTACCTCCCGATCCCGCAATACTAAGCCACCGTAACGCCATACAATAACCAATAAAAATATACAATTAAATCGTAATGAACTAATATGAACTCAATACGATGGAGTTTTGTGTGAACTGTACTAAAAAGCGTAGTAATGAGAACAACGTCGAGGTAACGACATCGATGCACGCCATTCAAACATCGCGTAAGAACAATGAACATATTGAAACGAGAAAGAAAACTGGTTAATTGACAAAAAATATGTCTTGTAATGGTTTGGTTTTGAATGGAATCGGTTGATTAAGAAATGTAAGAAACCGTTTAAGAATCTGCAATTGAAAAATCAGTAAACAAAGATGACAATGTGAACGAACTCAGTCTAGCTCTAAAAAGGATTCATTATTGAGCAGTAACAACATTCCTGAACAACATAAGTAACTGTAATTAAGTTAGAAGCACAGCTGATAGTAATTTACATAAACGGGCAGCCAACAGCTGTAGTTTATCGCAACTAGAATCAGTTCCAGATATTCACAATCTAACATTGACTAATGAACTAATCAAACGTAGACACTAGCTGTCAAGCCAATGAAGCGTTGCATTTATGACGTAACAATGCATAACTTGCAAGAAAAAAAAAAAGAAAAAACTAACATATCGACAATATCGACATACCAGGTTCCCTCCCCATCATTAGATGTAAACAAAAAAACATTTCGGAATCGATTCCCACATCGATAGATCGTCTCCCCGACAATTGTCAATTAAAATTCCCGCAATTAATTTTTAATTACATCTCATTATACTTTCCGTTTCTATAAAATATCTTGATTTATCCTGTTATTTAGCGGAGGCGTTGTTTGCGATTTTTGTTTTAACATTTCATTACAAGATGGCTTAATAAGCTGTCTCGAAAATGGTATGTTGTTTGTCGAATACTTTGGGTTTATAAGGCTGCCAGATTTATCTTCAAGAGAAATGGGGCTTATGAAACAATTTGTTTCAATTTGGATGGAAGTTTCAGTGTAGGAGGGTAAAAGAAACAACTTTAAGTACACCACGTCACTGAGAGCTGAACAAATGGCGAAGCACACTCAATTCTTGTCTCGATTGCTTCATTAATCCGCCGGGTGCTCCTTACCAGCAATAGACACGTCACACTTGACAGACATTAGAAAACATCTCTATCAGCAATAAACAAACTAAACAAACGAACCATTCAAACTATAAAAATTGACTCACTGTCACTCGGAGAACGATTAATGACAACAAAAAGAGCTAAACTCATCGTGAGTACTTGAGTGTCGAGTATCGAGCGTACTCGGTCATCGCATCAGCACGGTAGTGACGGCGAGTATCCATGATGGGATGACAGTATCACAACTAAACCGATCGTCCACGGGGAGGGCACTATATCAATCATTTGGCCCACAATCGCACCGCACGCCACTTAAATAAATTTATAACATATTAAGTACGTTGAAAATAAACACTTTACGGTTTATGATTTATTTCGTGGTATGAATTATGGACGTCACTTATTTAGCGTTAGAGAGAGAGCGAGATATACGTGTTTTATCTCTATCTATTGCGATTTCACGTGCCACGGCTACCGATAAACGTTTTATTATAGTAATTAAAGCGACCGATTAGATTTCGTACGTGTTACGCGTCCAAACATTTGATAAATGTGTCATTTTACGGTGTTAATCTGTGTGTGATAGTATATTTTTATGTTTACTGTCAGAGTGTCAAACGATAATGATTTCGTAATTTTAAAAGGCATTCGTTACTTCATTTGTTGCGAAAAACAAGCAAAACAAGCGGACTTAATAACGAGAGAGAGAAAGATTCACGTCATAGCAAAAAACAAAATTGCCTGAAGCTGAAAATTTTATAGACCTAAGAAATAGCACATTATTGTTTCAACCATAATTACAAAACTTTACCGACAAGACTCTTTGTCTCAGCAAAATCGCAAATACAGGTGAATAATTTTGGTTTCTCCCTAGGTAAATAGCTAGCGAGGTAATATGCTCCACCACCAAGTATTAAAATAGTAAATATTATCAGGGAGGAACCTATGTCAATAAATACATAAACACTGGTCAGTTCCATGACACTGAGTGACTGGTCTATCATTTATCTCGGCGAGGTCTCGGGGTCGCCGCCGTCTCCACTTATAAATACAATTTAATTTCAATAATTATAATACAATAAAGTCTTTGACTGATAAAGAAATCGATATATTAACTTAGTTCCATCATATGACACGGGGTTCATAGAAAAGCTATTTTTAGTGCACCAACATGAAGTTTATTTCAAGACCACAAAGTTACGCTCAATAAATTTTTATTTTTACCTCAGAAATGATATCAGAAAAATATTCTTCTTTAAGCAAAATAACCCCTCGCGAGGATATAAGCTGAATAATATAACAATCAAATTTTAAAAGTGAAATTCAAATTGCACGTCGTTACAAAGTTACATCCGGTGGCATCGCGAACGTGAAGACATCAAAGTTATTTTTTAAATTGCATATCAGCCACAACATGTCAACAGCTATTGTGCCTATTGTTAAAAAAAAATGAAAAACCCACAAAGATATCGCGGTAACATAATTTTGTTACAAATTACACGGTATTTGATTGTCGGTTTGTACAGATTACCAGTTTTACGAAGCCCCGAATTGTTACAAAATGACTCCATTTTCCTTTTTTTACTTCAATAATACATATTAAGCGATCTGCCTTGTCATGTTATTATAGGTTCCGTAATGAAACATCATTTTTATAAATGCGGCAACACTTTCTTTATAATGTTGCCATTTTAAGCAAGTGTCCTTCCAGGAAGTTTGTTCAGAATTTGAGAATAAACACGAGGCCTTTTTTTCAACTGGCAAGGGATTATAGTTGAAGGGACGATCTTTTTTTTTGTTTCTGCAGACGGAGTCGTAAATCAAGCTTGTCTTTGAATGTTACTTTATCAGCTTTTCTCGCTCTTATTACAAGGTGCTTTGTTAGTTTTATGGCCGTGAGTGTTACTAGTTTGAAATAAGAAGGGAACGCTTCGTATCACAAAATATCTTGTTGTTTTTGTTGAGCCATATTCAAAAAAAAGTTTTTTTTAATAACTCGAAAAGAAAATTAAATCAAATTTTGTTGAACCATAGAGAAAAGTTAATTCGAAAAAGTTAGTTTATTTCAAATCGAATAATAATTGAATATCAGGTAAAAAATCTTAAATAGGCATAGCAACGTTAATAACATTACATAAGCAACAGAAAATTTTAAAAACCCCATTCTTCCATAACTAAACATTTCTTATCAGCAACTTAATGAAAAATGAAAGAAATACTCGAATCGAATCGATTATAATCAATTTAAAATTAATTCGAGTACTCACAAACTCGATTTAAAAATCGATAACAGACCGAATAGCGAGACGCAAGTGCGTAAACAATCGATAATCGCTATAACTCGTATTTACTCGTGCTCGAATTTACCATTACTAATTACAAGTTTATAGTAACTATAGCATTAATATGCAGGAGAAATTGCCGCTACTGATTTACTGGGCGCCATTTTGAGACACATTTTAAAATTCGAATGAATATGCAAAGTTGCCAGTATGGTTTCTTTGAGTTTTGCATTTTATTTTTTGAAACTGGTTTAGGGAATAATTTAGTGTTTACCTTTTTTGCTTATTGTGAAGAAGACTTGATTGCATTTCTTTTAATAATATTTCAATATTTTCAATCAGGTAACCCCGCCATGTTTTTTTTTTGTTAGGCAAAGGTAGCAGGTGCGTTGTGCCCAGTTATCCAAGTTCCATTGAGTAATTCTAGTTCGTTCCTTTGAATGTTTTTTATGTCCTCAATGGTTTAGGGCAACTCGATTCCACCCTCTTTTGGTCTAGACTATTGTGCTATTAATAATTTTAAATTATTTCTAAGACCAGTTGTATAAAGCCGGTTGTTTCCTAAAAAATAAACTGCATTTATTACCTATGTACAGTCGACAAAGTGGAATCATGACCCATTTTGACAGTAAATCGTTTGAATCTGTCAAATTGACAAAGATCAAAGTCGTTACCATGGATATGTATGTTTACGCGAATGTGGACCTAATTGTATTTGAATGTTTCTAGAAAAATAAGCTTATGGTGGGTCATAATTCCAACTTGGTCGATTGTACTTATTTTTTGGAAGAAAAAAAACTAAACTCCTTTGTATCCTTTCAATGCATACATATAGACATCATATTGCTGAGCAAAAGCCAAAAATCCAATTCGTTCCACCAAACAATAAAATACCATGTCTTAGCAGACGTCGAAAAACAGAACTAAAGCCTCAGAGATAATGCTCTATTTTCCTTAATTGATAGTTTACCTGTTTACTGAAGACTGCAATGTCTTCATTGAAGGATTCTGATGAGCACACGTCGCCCCCCGCCACGCCGGGGTCCCGGGGGGTACACGTGGCCAGCTCGCACTTCTCGAAGATCAGAGCCAGCAGGGGGAACAGTGGGTGCCTGGAAACAGGGAACAGTTTAATATAATTAATAGTTTCATTTTGAAAGGTCTGGCCACAGTAGGCTGTATGGCTAGTTACGTTGGCGTGAAAAAAGTTGAGCTGTCAAATTTCAAAAAAGGAACTTGGTCCAATTAATCCTTGGTAATAATTACCAAATGACGCTGGCAGAATTTTTAAGATCGGCTCTGTGGCCAAAGAGAAAAAAAGTATCACATTTTCATTCATTCTAAGTTCGAAATTGATCATGTCTTTAATTTCTGGCTGCATGTAGTAGATACTTTTGCCAGCAGATGCATAATAAAAAAGTGGACTGTCAAAATAGCTATCTTAGAGTTCAATCTCGATTCAAATCACAGCTTCAATAATAATTTTGTTCTCAAATCTAGCTTAATACAAATGCGGTATAATTAGGTATATCTGTGACGAGAAACCTTGCTTAAGTAACTCGTTAAGACAGAAATAAAGATTCAAATCAAAGATTTTTTTCCTTATTCTCGGAAAAACACAGAAACACCATTTAAAAACACTTCAATCATGCATTTTACTTAACAAATGACATCATAAAGTCATCTCCGGTCCAAAAAAGCGCTAAAACTTAATAAAAAGTAGAGATATGGTCCGATTGCGAGCGGGGATGACCTCTCACGCGACTGATCTGCGATTAGATGCAGATGTGTACGTGATGTCGATATCATCTTTATAGTTCTGCCACTGTGGAGGGTGGAGTCCCAGTGGAAGCGGATTTGGCATTGTCATTTGGCTTCAATGGTGTAGGAAAGTTGGGTAAGCGTTTCTTTACTCGAAGAGAAAGTATTTTTTTTTATAAATATGAGAAAACTTTAATTTAACTATTTATTTTAAGAATTTTTTGACACAGACAGTGCATTAAGCAGTGCATGTAAATATTTCCTAAAAATTTAATATTTCCATATCAATGGATTTGTAGCATATTTATTTGCGTCAGTAAAAAATCCTGAGCTAACGCAAGTGAATATTTTCCCTCACTAAACAGTAGTTGTAATTATTTTAATTTATATTCTATTAAAATCTCAAACATTTATTTTCTTTTATTATATCACGGCAGTTATATAATAAAAACTGAAGTGCAATGATTTTACTTCTTATAGCAAAAATAACTATCTAAGTCTTACATATTTTATTATTTTTATCTTGAACAATATTATGGATGTATTGCTTGTCCAGTCGGCTGAGACGGAGTATAAGTCGTTTCCGTTCTACGCATTAGCCAATGGAGGTGGAAAAAAGCTTTTAAGTGCGTGATGAAAGGTTCTGTAAGTCTGAGAAAAAAACTGTGGTTGTAATTACTATTACAGTTGAGTAAAACCAAGAAACGCAACTAAAATAATTTATCTACAAATTAATTTTGTGCCACCTAGATACTTTATTTTTTTATTAAAATCTTACTCTTTTTGGGCACATCCAAAACAATAATTTGGCAAGTTCTGTTGACAAGAAACTCTAAACATTTAATTTATAAATCAAATCGGCCATTTCGCATTTCCCCATAATGTGCATGGGTTCATCTGATTGGTTAAATACACAAAATAATGAGTTACTATAGCCAATCACTGTGATTTACGACATAAAATCACTGTTGATGTAATGAAAGTACTAAAGAAGTATTTTTCAGTAATAATAATAAAATAACCATGACATCATCTGTAAATAATTAACTCAAAGTTAAAATAAAAACAACACACATTACTGTAAAGCTTGATTTCATCAAATCAACAAAACTTTTATCTGCATCCAGTGAAATAAATTACGCATCAACAAAGCTTTCAATTAAAAAAAAAAACTTTACTTTCTTTCTTCTTTTAACTAAAAACAATATAATCGAAAGAACTCTAACAGGTCCATTGAAATAACTAATAAATACATATAAATTACACTTTAATTGCAATAAATTTTACAACGTTTGCTTTCTGCACAAAAACGGCAATCAATGCGAATACGATGCTTTGTTGACCTTTGCAAAGAAACTCAACTTATTACCAGGAAATTAATTAAAAAGAAAAACTTTAGGGTCTACTAACTGCTGTTAGACACATTATAAAATTACTTTTTTCATTCTGGCAACTTATTGTCTTTTGATTTGAATATTGAAAAGAGGTTTAATTCTTCTGCTTACTTGTCTATGAATACCATAAATATTTCAGTATCTTTTATATTTAATGTAGGCAAATAAAAATATGTTTTCTACTTAGATATTTCTCTGCTGTTTCCATTTTATAAGCTCATCAAAATTAAAATTGCAAACGCAGTTAAACTTATCCACATAAGTTCCCTTCGTTACTGTTTTATAGCTCATTATAATTATAACGAGCCAGTTTATACAACAATAAATAGATTTCTAGATAGAGTTACTTCAGTTTTTTTTTAGTTTTTATTGTAGCAAAATAAAATAAATATTTCTTGTTTGTTTACTGAGGAAGTGGGTTTATTGGTTCTGCATTTACGCCTCTGTTAATTGTGTTTTGATTTAGAAAAATGATATTATGACCTAGAGAAAGAAATCTCGTCCAAAGAAACTAAAAAATACGAGATAATGTCACTTGTCAAAGTTTTCCAAACGAATAATATTTTGTCAATTTGCTTTTTTTTTACTTACACAATTGATGGAGAACGGATGCTTAAATTTTTCCTATTCTATTTTTAACATCATTGACATCAACTCAACAGTAAAACCTTCTATTGTACCCCACAACCCTCTCGCACTGGAACCCCACCACACTTCCCAATGGCGCCTTACCTCAAGTTTCTTGACAACTTTTGATCAGATTACATTAAGATCACTGCAAATGGACGGTAAAGCGTCAAATGTGACACCTTAATATACTTTATCTACCATCTTGAGGGGAGACTGATAGGCAAACTTTGGCCAAATTGTGGGCAAGATTGGACCAAGTTTTAAAGTCCAAACAAACATTGGTAGGGTTGACAATGCTTACGATTATTAGGACAGTGTTGTAAGGATAGTAAAGATTTTAATAGCTGATTGTAAAACAGCTGGAGGGCAATCAATGTCATTAAAGTGTATAGTGGTTGAGAAATTCAGATAGTTACATATAAGTATAATAAAACTAATATAACTATTGATGTTGCCTAAACATTATTGAATTAAAACTTGTAGATTCTGACAATTGACGCTCAGTGACTTCCAAATCTTTCTTACGATACTCTGCTCTTTTATCTTATTTTTACGTTTGTTTTGACTGTACAGAGGTCTAGGAAGAATCTCCGTAGTTTAAATTATTTTTGAAAAAAAAAATTACCTGTATTAAAAATGATAGAAATCGATCTGTAATTTTATGATTGGCATTGTCTGTAAATCTCATCATAAATCTTTAATATTTTAATGAAGAAGACAATTATCATATTCAATATGTCAAAATCCAAATAACTCTTCTAATCATCATTCATTGGATTGCAATTTTTAAAACCTGCATTGGAAACTTTCGACACTTGAATCAATGTCTTGATATCTCAAGTTTATAGCTGGAGATGATCTTCTATTGGCAGATCTCCTAGAGTCTGACTGTCAGAGTCTTTCATCGCTTTGTAATAAGACTAGCCTTTGCCAGCGGCTTCGCCAGCTTACCCTTACCACTATTGCCTGCGTCACTCAAGACCAAAACAGCTTTCAACTGTTGAAAGAATTTTTTAAATCGGTCCAATCGTTTTTGAGTTTATTCATTACAAACACACACATAAATACAAAGCTACCCTCTTCATAATATTAAATTAGAAGAATACTTAACTTCAAAAATACCTCAAAAAGCACACGTTACCACTCACCCGTATATTGCGTCTTTATCCCTCTTGTGAACGAGTGGTTCTCCTGGCAGGGCGTGCGCAGGCGCAGCGGGAGGGGGGTAGTGGACCGGCGGCAGGTGCGGGTGAGACAGTCTGTGTTCGTGGTACATCGCGCCACCCTCCATGTAGCCCCCGCCGTGGAGGCTCTCGTCGTACTGTGGAGAAAGATCTGGTTAGAAATGGTGGTATGGCTGCTGGTGTAGAAGAAGGCACATAATATGTAGGAACTGTTGAGGAAGGTCAGGTTGGATGTAGTGGTAGCGCTGCTAAATGAAGAAGGAGGCTTATTAAGAAGTTTTGAGAAGGATCCGATAATAGATGGTTATATAGCTGATGATGAATAAGAAAGAATCGTTGAGGAACATCAGGTGAAAGGATGTCAATTAAAAAACTATTGAGGTTGAGTAGATTACAAAATGGTGGTATAGATGATGATGTATGTGAAGGAATTGTTAAGGTAGATCTGGTTAGAGATGGTGGTACGGTTGCTGATGTAGAAAAAGGTGTATTAGGGACTGTTGAGAAGAATCGGGCAAAAGATGGTTGCAAAGCTGACGAAGAAATTCTTGAGGAAAATCTGATTATAGTTACTGGTATGGCTACTGATATAGATGAAGGAAGTATTGAAGAAGATTGGGTTAGAGATGTTGGTACTACTGCTGATGTAGAAGAAGGTATACATATAGGAACTGTTGAGGAGGATCGAGTAACAGATAAAGGCATATCTGATGATGAATATGAAGAAACCGTTGAGGAACATCAGATGACGGTCAATTAAAGAACTATTGAGGTTGAGTAGATTACAAATGGTGGCAAAGTTAATGATGAATGTGAACTTGTGAAGGAATTGTTGAGGAAGATCTGGTTGGAGATGGTGGAAAGGTTGCTGATGTAGCAGAAGGTATATTAGGAAATGTTCAGGAGGATTGGGTAACAGACGGTAACATAGCTGATGATGAGAATGAAGGAAGTATTGAGGAAGATTACTTTACGAATGGTGGCATAGGTAATGATAAATATAAACGAACTGTTAATGTAAATCAGGTAACACATGGGGACATAATAGCTGATGATGAAAATTAAAGAACTGATGAGGAATGTCGTGTTATGGTGGATCGTTGATGATGTAGATGAAGGAACTACTGAGGATGATGAAGTTACAAATAGTGGCATAGGTGATGATGAATATAGAGAGACTGATGAGGAAAGTCAGGTTACAGATGTACGCTAAATCAGATTTAAGTTCGTTAAATAAAAATAACTGTAAAAGTAGAAATGATAAAGAGTGAGTAATTAAGATCAAATTAAATTGTATGGTGTACTTATCTGTTTTGGGATGATAAAATTAGCTTAATTTACAAAGAAAACAAATCTTATAAATAGTGTAGTGTGTATAATTGCGGCAGCAATACAGTTTCAACAACAAAATTAACTTTAACACCTACACTACACGGCAAAACAATATTTCATTCCCCTTTTTATCTTAAAAAAATCAAGTCTAAAGCAAAGACCGTTCATTATACTTCCTATACGCCACATTCCTCTTAAAGCAACAATTAAACGCACGTACAAAGGATTAAAAAACAAAAAAAAAAGATGGACTTGAAACGTTGAATATTCATTAAAAATGTTTAAGTCATCGCGATGGCTATCTTACATCAATGGCGATCCTCAATTAAACACCATAGGCTTTTAAAATGCGTGCCTGTGCTTTTAAGCAGATTAGAGCGTTTAAAAAAAATTGACAGGCCCTCTTGTGGTTCTTTTGTGTACTATTCTTTTAATGACAGATTATATTTTTAATGTATTGCTTGGCTGTATGGATATTGTTGTCTTTGCCTATCTTAATATTTATTTAAGAAAATAATAACTCATGATTTTGTTTTTGGTTTGAAATATTTTAAGAGTACAGTTAGTTTATCCTGCTAATCCGTTTTTATTTTCATTTTTCTTAATATTTATGCTTAAAATACATTTATCATTATGCATTATCAACATTTTAATAAAAATGTCTAATTAAGAAGTACAACGACCTCTGACATCAAAACATACAATTCTAAAATTATTAAAATCCTTGGACCATTAAATGAGGATTTTTTTAACTTAATATGATTTATTACACTACTCAACACTTAAAAAATATCTGACCGAATTCATATTATTTCATAATAAGCTTGACCAATAAAAAAATACTGTATGCATTTTATTTCGATATCACATCTGGTTATGGGGATAAATATTTTTTTATTTTTTTACCTACCTTTAAAAGTTAAAATGCGGGTAGTCCGGAAACTTATTACTTTTGCAAATGGAACATAGTGCATTTGTTAGTATATTAACTGACTTCTAAAATGTCGCGAGTGTGTGTTAACAGTCCTGATTTATTTTGCTATATTTGTGGCGAGTTTACGCCGAAATCGAAAAAAAAACCACTTTATGACTTAATTAAACAGTGCTATCAAGCTTATTTTAACCGTGTCGTAAGGAATCAAGACAAGTCATGGGTTCCTGAAGTGTGCTGCTTAAGATGTTATACATATCTCAATGGTTGGTGTAAGGGAACAACTAAAAAAATGCCATTTGGTACGCCAATGGTGTGGATGGAGCCAACGAATCATGCCGTCGATTGTTATTTTTGTTTAACGCAATTAAAGGGGTTTTCTGAAAAATCAAAACGAAGTATTAAGTATGCCAACGTGCCATCGGTAATAAAACCTCAGCCACATTCTGACGAGTTACCTGTTCCTGAGTGCCCAGTTAATTTAATTCAGACAGTTGAAGTCGACTCGAGTTCGACGGATAGTGAAAATGGCGAGGACCCCCAATATGTCCCAAAATGTGCATCTGAGCCACTTTTATTGAATCAAACTAGGCATTTTCTTCACTCGCATTTGGACTTTTTCCCTGAAAATATGGGATCAGTCAGTGACGAGCATGGCGAACGCTTTCACCAAGATGTTGTTGCATTTGAAAAGCGATTTCAAGGCAGATGGGAGCCTGCTATGCTCGCGGATTACTGTTGGAGCCTTATTAGAGAGACCCCTGCTACTGAGTACAAAAGAAAAGCCAGCCACTCCAAAAAAACTACGCCATTTCAATTAAAATTAGAATAAAATTATGGAAAATTCGTGATTTCGGACATTGATGTTTATCTGGACATTGAGATGTGATGGTGTGTGTATATTTGCATATTTTTATTACTTTAGTGGCAAGAAATAGTAATCACATAATGCGACCTCAGATAAAATCAAAAGTTGAAAATTTGTTGAGTAGTGTTACATTACGTTAGGATTCTCTGACGTCATAATTATACAGTTTTAAATAAAAAATAGTGCATTAAAATTTAAATATTTTTAACATGATATAAAAAATGCTAAATTGTCTATGAAAATTATAAAATCAAAATGGCGTTTAGTGTCATTATTTATTTTGAGTTTCCGATATGTCGGCACTATTGCAAACGCCATGATCACTTTATCCATGCATAATATGGCAAATATCCCAATATAAATGTTTTACAAAAAGTCCTTAAATAATGCGGGACTTCTAGAATTTATTATAAATGTCTATGGATACATTAAATCTTCGCTAAAGAGTTCCTTTATGAGTTGAATATGTAAAATTCCATCATCTTTAATGTAAACTTATAATTTGCATCCTTATCTTAGTAATGGCATAATAAATGAAGAAATATTACAATAAAGTTTTAGATGCAGGAGCAATTATTATAATATTAGATCATTTCCGCATTTTTGGTATGGTAAAGGCAGACACTGTTTTTAAGATGTTAAGCAGATTTACCACTACTAGAAGAACATGCTATGTGGGAAATATGCGAAAGCCGAGATTTGTGTCATACTTTCCATTAGCTATTCCGGCAGGTTCATTCACCCTCCCTTCCCGTAATCTCTATCTATCTCTAGTCCCACAACTCATTAAAATCTGTTCAGCCGTTTTGCCGTAACGTTACAACCATTCATACAAACGAACATAATACACTTTCGCATTTATAATATTGATTAGACATTCCAAATTCCATTTTTGAATAATAAATTTGAAAAACGAATTTGGAACGTCTCTCAACATTTTATTTTCAACTGCATTCGATTCGATATATTTTTTTCTTTTTTTTTCCGTTTTTTAACAGACACATTAAAACCTCCATGCTGTACATTGATATCGTCCATTTTGTGAAGGCAAGCCATCAAATGGGGTGACGATGCGTTTTGCAGCGATCGATAGACTTGGACGGTCATTACCGCACCTTGCTTCAGGATTATTTTTTTTATTTGTAGACAGCCACTTCAAACCCTGCTTTGTCCGGTCTTTTAAATGTTTTAATTCTGACTTGTAAAGATGGGTAATGGCTTGGTGAAGTTTTCGTGTGAATTTGTAATACGGAAATTAATTAATTATAATTTCTGTAACTGTTATAATGTCGTTGGCTGATTTCCATTAACTCTTTCATTTATTTTTTTTCTTGATTGCCAATCTATGTTATTATAATTTGTATATATTATAATATGTATAATTGTACTTAATTATAAATGCGAAAAAAATTGTTGCGTATGTAGTATGTGCATATATATCAGTATGTTTGCTACTCTTTCACCCAAAAAATACTGAACGGATTTGCATGATATTTAAGTATAGAGATAGGAATAAAATTTACCTCGATATTATTTCCGTGGATTGTCTTTGAGTTACAGGCTGAAACCGCTAGTGCAAATAATTTCCATTACTAATATAAATCTAATGTTTACACTTTATTCAAAAAATAATTCACAATAAATGCAATTTTTGTATTACTATTTAACTATTTTAAATGCTTGTAACTATATTTACTTTAAAATACTACAACCCTGACCTATTAACCAAAAAAAATCTTCTTCCAATTATTTTAAAGTTTATTTTCAAACGTAATGCTATTGGCAAGGCGTCCTGTTTACGTTTAGCAAAGGTAGGACGTATATAATGTACAATATTATTTATATAATATGTATTGTATAGTAAATAAGTATTTGTGCAATATACTAGGTCTCAATACCGGCTTCTCTTGCTAGTTATTTCCAAGTAAACAATACCTTAATGTAGAGACAGCAAAATAGATTCGATTATTTATTCCTTCGGTTTATAGGGCTTTAATTTAATTAACCATTTTAAAAATAAATACTTTAAAGGATATAAATATAAAAGCCTATTTAACATAATGCGTTGAACAAAAATAGAGTTTGCGACAAATCATTAATTAGTAGGTTTTTTTGTACTAATTGTTTTTTTTACCAATAATATCATAGAAAAAATGCTTTAAAAATTAATAACACTTTTAAAATACCATAAAATAAATATAAATTGGTTATGTAGCCAAAATCTATTTTTATCTAATTCATATTAGATACTAAAGTTTAAAATTCAAACAGATAAGTTTCAGGACTATGATTTAAAAATATTTTCTCCTAAAAGCAGCATCCGATTCGACTGGAACCCAACATAATCTGTAATACAGGTTAACACCTATAACAGACACCAGCTCCGCACACTCACTTGACTGCAAAA
Source organism: Agrotis segetum (assembly GCA_036375495.1). Classification (NCBI taxonomy): domain Eukaryota; kingdom Metazoa; phylum Arthropoda; class Insecta; order Lepidoptera; family Noctuidae; genus Agrotis; species Agrotis segetum. The sequence continues at coordinate 8,941 of JAQSVV010000583.1, read as the reverse complement.
TGATCCCCCTAAACTGAATTTGTAAATTGTTTCCTATAGTCTTGTTTTTGTGAGGAGAAAATAAAGATTATGAAAGATTATGAATATTTGAGAAAAAGGCTAAGCAAATAATAAACAAGACAACCTAAAGATGTACTCAACTGTCTCTTACAGCTTACAAGTTCTTTATCGATTTCTTTGCAAACGGTACCACAATAAAGGAAATGGCTTACTTTTGTACCAGACGACACGCTAACAACATTAGTACTCAAACATAATTTATAATCGTGATAACCGACGTTAAAGTAAGTGACTTTATTTCTGATAAAAGCCATTGTTTTGCTGGCCGTACCTGCGCGACTTTACTGCGCATTCAATAACGTCACTTTATTAGTACGTTACTGATGTTAAGTTCATTGTAATTTGTTTTTGTAGTACCTACGTGTTTGTGGTATCGGTTTTTACCGGTATCGGTTCCTTGTTTTGCTGACTGTACTTTTGTTCGGTGGCTTGGTTGGCTTACTGTTTATAAATTTGAGTGTAGAAAAAATCGGAAATTGTTTATTTGAAATCTCATTTTCTGCTAAAGATAAAATAAATAATTTTTGTTTTCTTATTTTTTAACTTATTTTTTTTGCATTTTGTTTTCATTGTTTTTTTTTTCCTAGAAAATACTTATAATTCTTATGCACCCAATCTGTCAAACATTAATCAATAGTAAACTTAATATTTGTGATTAAGTTATAGGAGAATGTCCATATTCTATCTGGATTTTTTTTTGTAGGTATTTCACAAAAGCACTTAAATAAAATAAACAAGAGTAATTTCGTTAACAATTTAAATTTAAACCAACCAACATTGACCAACATACAGCCCAATCAAAGTTTATCTTAGAAAATTTAAATTTTCGCACTTTAACGACTAAATTATACCAAGTGAACGGAACTATACGCTGGACTGTTTGACTTTATATCTTTAATTTAGATATTCCTCTGAATTACTGCATAGTGCATTGCTAAACTATTTACTCTAAGGTGAATGTTCCAACAGGCCGCGAAATTCAAATTTTCTTAAGTTTTTTGCAATTTGCAGGCCAGTGCTGGGTTATATGTTGATTAAAATATTATTCGCGGCTGTAAGACGTATGTAGTTACAGTATTATAATCAACAAAATCATCAATACAACGCATTTAGTTCATAGAGCTGTAGGAATAACTTTCCTTCCTTTAGTGGAAAAGGGTTTTCTTGTGAAATAGAGAACCCTAAAAATCATTAATAAATCTCATAATTCAATAACAAAGCCAGAGAAAATTAGAGCACAGTGTTTTTCCGTTCATGTGGGAATATTTGAGATTTTCGCTCAGACGGTAGATAGGGGCACATGTATTATGTATAAGGCTTATTTAGATTAAGTAATGATTGCAACTGGCTTCGGACATTATCAGGACATACCTGTGTCACTAATCTTTGCTACTTGTTATTGTATACAACGTGAGTTTTTCAGTTTATCGTGTTTCTTTCTTTTTTAAAGGGGTTTTGTGCGTCCGAGTAAAAATAGGAGTAATTTTTTTATGTTAGAATTAGCTGCTACATAATTTTTTTAACTCAATTTTGTTTGTACTATGTGAATATTTTGAAAACAATTAAGAGTTAACATTATCATCAAAATTATAATTCCTGAATGATAGTCGTTAGGAACTGGAAAGTATGGCAGTAGCAGTAGAAAAAGGAGACCTAAAAGATGATACTGATTTACTTCGTTTTAATGGTGTGTTCGTAAAACTATAGTTTTGGATCTGAAATTGGTCTAAATACGAAATGTTTTTGAGATATGAAATAAACATTTAAACTAACTACCTTAACTAACCTACCTTTATTATTTTTTTTCGATTTGTTTTAATAACTTTGAATACCAAAAAAGCATCTCAAACTTTCTTACCTTCATCTTTTTTTCTTAAAACTTTATCACTGAGCAGAGTTCACGTAGCTGAATTTTACATCGTTATATAGAACTATTTTTCCATCGACATGCAAAGGAGAATGCCCAAATGCCCATAAAATCCAGAAGACTCAGCCTAAACAACAAAACATTTCTACAACTAGGGGCAGCCGATCAACCTCGCCGTTTTGCCATAATTGGTCGGCAGGGGAGACATTACATGTTGTAATTAACAAGGGGTGCATTAACTTATTAAATATGAATCTGCTATCATCGTAGACTTGCAACTAGTCTAGGTTGTATAGGCGCCATCGCCCTGGCTTAGGTAAAGGGGAATGCCCAGTGTAGGAGTCCCCTGTTATTATCAATAAACGTTGCAACAAAATGTGTAGTTTTTAAAGATAGTTCGTAAGTAAGTTTATTAATATTTAAAGATCTTTATGTGGAAAATTGTGTGAGGGGAAATTTTGTTGCCGTGGAAAGTTTTATCAAGTCCAAGGTTGTATTATTTTAGTAGTGTGACTTGTAAATGGAGTAGAAGATGTTATTATTTTACCTAGTTACGTAGAAACAGGTTTGTTTATATCGAATTAAATAAACGATTCCAAAAATGACTGTAGTACCAATTTCAATAATAAAATCCAGACAAGAGAAAAATCAAAATTTACTATTTTGGACTTTTATTATGCTGTCCCCCTTTACAAATGACTTCATCATCATCAGCCTATAATGTTCCCACTGCTGGGAAACAGGCCTCCTCTCTGTGAGAGGGAGTGGGCCATAATCCACCACGCGGGCCCAGTGCGGGTTGGTTACAAATGACTTAAATACGGCTATTTAAATGTGTCTAATAGTAAATACTCTACTTAATCCTGAATGTAAAACTTGGTGTTGTTTTTAACTGACTGACCCTAGTCACTGCTCACCCATTCAAGTAGTCATCTTGATAATACCTAGTACGTCGAAGGTGACAATATTAATGATAATAGTGGACATACGGACCATTACGACAGACCTTCATCTATAATGACCAGACGTAAGCAAACCAATGATGGAATAAATTAGTTCTTAGAAACGAGAACGTTATTATTGACTAAATAATTTTCCTATTGTTTGTCTGTGTTCTGTTAACCTTTATTAAGATAATTCTGAATACGATTTATTGGTTTGAGGAAGAATATAGAAGGTTTAAAGTTTCTTTGCGAAGTGTAATCTCCTTTTCCATACCTATGAGAAACGTCATCTAGGATAGCATTCTCCTTTATGTTATTGACAACTTTTGTACAGAGCTATAATTTTTTTTTTCTTGTGTTTGGTGCCACGCAGATGATCTTGCTATTATGTTATTCATACTGGAACTGAGAATCGAATCCAAGGTGTATGCTCAATCAGAGGGCCAAAGCCTGCCGGGATCGCGGGATTATTTCCTTACCGTGACCCCGGTACATAAAGGGCTATTGAAGGACACCGTGGATTTTAGTCAGTACAAGTCTGACAGTCCCTCCCGCCCTGCCCGGGGTGGGAGGACTCATTTGATGATTTTACCACGTTAAAAAAAAAAAAAGGTGTATGCTCAACAGTGGAGCTTACAACTACTTACTTGACCAATGAAGCAGTCAGAGTTATGATTCTGAATATTAAATATTTTTGTAAATAATTTATATTATTTCAATTTCTAGAAAATCATTAGAATGCACATATTTTTCCACGCCTTAATGGAAACAACAACTAACTACGTCATAACGCCATTTTTTATCTAAATCTAATTCATAATTTCAAAATACAGGTAGCGTCATAAGGATTATTTATTAAAAAACCCAAGATACCCGTAATGATTTCTTATCGATAAAGTAGATAGTTTTTTACAACATTCAATGAATTTTATCTAAGGCCGGCGTTATATCTGTGATTAAATCTTAATCGTTAGTATAATCTGTGTGCCTAAAGAATTTATGTGACACCTGTCAATTATTGTGTCAAAATTATTTTTTTAATTATAAATATTGGATACTGGCTGTAAAGAACGATGGAAAAAAGAAGAAAAGGGAATTATTGACTACAAATAAATAGTAATTTGAGGTGTTGAAATGCCCATGGATTTTACAACAATCTAAAATACAGAAATCAATACCAGAAAAAATGTTATAAAATATAAGAACCTAAAATAGCTTTGTAAAGTAAGTTAGGCTTAAAGCACTTGTTGTAGACGTTTTATAAGTGCCCTCATGGGCCTATATGAAATAAAAATATTTGATTTTGATTTTGAAGACCAGAAAGTAACTCACGCTAATATAAAATAGAAGAACGTTTCTTTGGTTGAAATGGATGTAAAAGCTGTAGTGGAACAAAGCCAGAAGTTACTGCAATCCATAGAGAAGTAATTTTAATGAACTGAACATGCAATGGATTTAAGAGGTATCTCCTGATATCGGCGTTTGAAGAGCTTCGGGTAAGGTTATAATGACAGATGATGGTGATCATTGCTTAAGGCACTTTCAGACGGTTCATTTTTTGTTCATTTTCACCTTTCATTCGGTACATTTCACTCGAAATGAAATGTCTGAACAAAAAATGAAACACGAGTGCCGAATGAATTCATTAGTGAACCGATCCAACAGTGTTGGATATTGGCATCCGGTATCATTCACTCGAGTGAACAATCATTCGAGTGAACCGTCTGATATCACCTTTAGATGCTTGGATAAAGAAGAATGTCCAAAACGGGGTGCCATAAAACTACGGAAACATGAGTTTATAAAGTTGCCTCTTTGAATGAATGAAGCAATGACACATTACATGTGACGTACAAAAATGAGTGAACGAGACTTCAACTAGGGCAAGACGCTGCCGTCGCAAGAATAAGCGGAACCATGACGCCTTTTCGCTGAATTGACAATCAACTCGATTTAAATGGTTATAATTAAGCAACCAAACGTATATAACCGTACAAAATCGCAGCACAAACTATTTACAAGCGCTCAACAATAATCGGCGTCGTAAAAGTCGCCTTAAATCATAATTACTTATAAACTGAATCGTACACACATATGACACGCATTTTGAACTCTATTGCCACGTGATAAGGATTATAAAAATGTCCTTTATTAAACAAATCGTCGTAAAAAATTCTTATCAAGCTATTTTCAACGCTATTTTGGTGTGTAAAGGTTGTGTTTCAGTTTTGAGGTTATATTTGTGTTGGCGCGTTATGAAAATGGCGTCGTAGTTAGGTATTTTTATTGGAGCATGTTTGAAACAATGGATGTTTGTGAACGCCTAAAATTATTTTGTGTACGTCGAAGCTCATTGCGGACTTTTGTGAATTTGATAAACGTGTCGAGGAACTTTAAGATTATGCTTACAGATTGGGAACAAAACTGTGCCATTTTTATGTTCAACGAATGTTTTCAACAAATATAACCGGTCAGTTCGCTTCAAAAAACTTTATTTGTTATGTTATTCGCCATATTACGACCGTCTATTATATTTCTATGTTATCGTCGTTTTTATGTTATGGTACAATTGTTTTTTCCAGTCTACAATTTCATCAATAAACTAGATTCACCTTATAAATTCTGTCATGGCGCCGAGAAAATTTTACCGCCCATTTTTCCAACATGGCTACCGTGGAAAGGCGCTTTCCATTCATAATAATTCGACAACACGCACAGATCTTAGTTCGATAACAAACTACGCCTACGTTTGGGGGTGATATGGGGGTGAAATTAGCGTTTATTTAATCGACATTACGTTTGGTGGCCACGAAACGAATTAGTAGCGGGGCAAGCGAGGCCGCCATGTCTAATTTTCGAATTCATTTCAGAAGTGGATGTCTTTTTGAGGTTATGTCAAAGTTTGATTAGATTCTGAGTAATTTAAAAAAAAGCCTGTTTTCGTGATGTGTTTTCCTTGTTATTTAATGACTACCGTTACCTTCGATGTCATATAACTGCCTAATTGCAGTTTCATAATTGTATTTTCCAATACAAGAAATGATCTACTAGCTACTATACATGTTTCCCTCAAATAAATAAACTAGGAATTTGAACAAAATGATATTCTGAACGAGACTTACGCTCTAATATAGCCTGTATTATTTTTATGAGGAGCTAAACAGATAATTATTTTATATTATATTCAGAGACGTGCTAGTCTCTGAACAAATTATATCCCTATAAAGTTAGTTTTTCTTGTTTTTTATATTATTTCCCACATATTTTTCTTCAAAAGTTTATTTACCTACTAGTTGAATCACTACATTAATAGAAAATCCGTTTCAAACTAAGTAAAAATACTATCTACTTTAAAAACTCCTTGAAAATGCTGGATGATCCTCGGATTTACAACCATTATCTGGGCCAGGCTGACAAACCTCCTTGGTTTGGCCCAAAAACTTTTTTTTCATTCTTGCCTCTTAATCCCGACCTCCGCCGAGGCCCTAAAACCCTTGTAACTTCTCAACCACAATCAATCTAAATAGTGATGGTCGCACGGTGACGTCACACGTGGGCGGTTGACATATGGCGGACATTCTCATCTGCTCACACCAAACAACACAAAGATACATAAATTATTTTCCCATAACATTTTAGGTCACATTACATCACGTAAGGATAGCTGGTAATTAAAATTCTGTCCTGATCATATTCACACCTCGCCACAATTACAACGCTGGCAATTAATAAATGAAATAACTCTGGAATTGCCAGCGGCAAAAAATTCAAAGGGATGTCCGTTTGGCGCGGTGGCTCTGAAAGTAGTTTTTGTTACTCCAGAGACACCTGATGTGGATTTCCGTGTGAATCTTCAAGGTTTTGTTGAAGTTTGAAATGCTTGTGCAGTCCTCTGAATTTCTTACTAAGGGCGCGTCATAAATTCCAACGCAACGAGCCATAATTCAAGGTTGGTTGATTGTCTGCCAGCGTTTTTATTTTAATACAAAAACGGTCTGACTAGCTGATTCTATCAGTACTTCATTTGAACTATCAACGTTTGTTTAGAGGTTGTCTTAATAAGATCGGTCTCATTCGGACATGTCAGCCACTCCACAATCTCATACAAGAGGCATAACAATCAATCACCAGTCCATGGCCCAATTGCTTGAATCCAAACGGTATTGCCAACGCTCACAACCCATAAACAACATTTTTGTCAATAAAGCCCATAATTCATAAATAGTTGTGTAATGTGCGGGCGCTAAGAATCGTCGGCCACAAAACGTGTAATGACTACCTTTTGACGGCTCGAGAGCCGGTTCCAAAATTAAATGATACGTTTTAAAAATGGAATCGCTCTGTCCCGCCTTTTTTCCATCGAGATAACCTTTAGTCCATTTGGGTTGCCATAAAGAAAAAATAAGCATCTTAGCGTTTTAATTTTTTTAAATGACATTCTTGTGGTTTTTTCTCGCTGGGAATCTTACAGTGTAATAAGTTTACGGAGCGGCCGGTTTTTGCGCGCCATACTGTTTCTTCGATTTGTTCCTTTAGCACTATCAAAATATGATTAAGATTTTCGTGGGTCGCGCATTGTCGTGGGGGCAGCGCATACGTCATGCCGTCAAACGCTGATGAGTTCAGAACCCTGTTGCGCTAATTAAGCTCGCTGTTATTAATCGCTTCAGTTATTTAAATTTTGCTTGAGACGCCCGTGGCCGTGTGGGGTTATCGTTTTTTACGGGTTGCGGTTACGAGATTAGCGTAGGTCGATTCCGAGAAGTAAAAAATTAACTCTTTTGCGGTAAAAGATATGAGTGATACGTTCTAACGTCTCGGGGTGAGCTGGGGGTCTTGCGCTTGTATATAAAAAGTAGATAAAATTAGACGAGGTTTTCGAACGCAGCCAGTTGGGGAAGACAGAACAGTCACTTGTGCCCGACGCGGGGTGGGACATGATGAACGCCACCCTTAGAGTATTCTGTCCCTTTCACGCTCGCCTCCCGGCGCCTATCGCCATCGCCTTGCTGTCATCTGGCAACCTATTCACACGGCTGAGGGGCACCAGAACCGATTCGTAACAGTGAATAATGCATATGAATAGCATACATCCAATAATAATAATTGACAATTGCCCCACCAAAAAAGAAACATTGTTTAATTCCCGAACAATACTTGTTACAGGCATAAATTGGCACTATAAAAATGATACATTAAAGCGAGGTAGGTAGCAATCATTCAGGTGTGTTTTTATGTATTCTTTAAATTGATAGTGGTAAATCAAGCGTCGTTAGACGCTGCGAGATGCTCGTATCGAATTTTACTGCGTCCCGTTCGCCTCGAACGTATACGACCGTAAAACTTAGAAAAATCTTTGTGTATTAAAATATTAACCGTCCGGATTGAGATGCGCTAGCCGAGCCGGGAATATCAGGCGCGATGGCGGCCTCTTCAATTTACCAGCGACACAACGTTATAGCGGGCGCTAGTCATAAATTCCGTTTCATTCATGATACACACAACGTAAGAGACCAAAGAATGCTCCATGCGTTTGTTTCACGACCATAAATACTAATAAAACGGCCTCGTTACGGGGACAGTTCGAAAATCGGGCACACGACTTCTTAACGACACCTATTAGGGATCTTCTGTCTGGTCGATTTAATTGAAAAATTGTATCCAGAGCGTTGCAAGAGTTGTATCCGACTCCCGCGCCGGATGCGGGCCCAGACGTCCATTATTCCATTTGCCCATCCGCATGGGGACACGGCGACACGACACCGACGCGACAGCGCTAACACGTGTCAATAAACCAATCGCGCGCTATATCCGAACACTGCGCACCTACCTTAATTACTGGCAACACTTCACTGTTCTATATTTGAATTCGGATCTCGTAGGGCCCGTTCTAAATTCGAGTAAGGTTGCGCGGCTCTCGAACCGAATCGCTTCGATATCCATTCTACGGCTAGAATGTTTTTCTTCTTGCTTTTTTTAATAATAGATCCGTGAGCGATGCCGGCCGCTCGAATTCGGTCGATTCGCGAGCAGATTTATCGTTCAGAAAGTACCGCGGGGGGAACGTTAA
>JAQSVV010000582.1:0-52553 GCA_036375495.1 Agrotis segetum | reverse complement strand
CAGGAGCTTAATTTAGATTTGGTGCAGTTTCCAAAGTCAGTTTATGTGAGGGAGATACGTATAATTCCGCTGGGGGCGCGCGTGGAAGGCGACTTTCCGGGCGGTGTGCGTCTGGGTGCTACGAACCCCACTAAGTTTCACATAGACTTCTTCGTGAACGACCTGAGTAAACCTGGAGCGTCTACATTTGAGGCTCTGGGCAGCCTGGACTACTGCCAGAATGGACAGATACACATGGAGTGTGGCAACGGACTGGATCAACCCCGGATTCCCACTGATGGACTTGTCCTTAGAGGTTAGATTATATGATATTAATATTAGTAACAAAGCAAAGCCGGAATGTAAGATGACCCACAGTCCTTTTGATTTTGCACCGAAATACTTTTGTGGGAGGTGGGATAATCTTAAAAGGACACCATGACCCTGGAACGCAGAGGGTAACAGGATGGATTTTTAGTTAGTAATAGTCTCACATTACCTTCCGCTCCAGGCACAGCTCATTTGATATTCTTCTATTGTGTTGATGACAATCTATATTGAGCTGGCCCGATATTGAGCTAAAAGTTAGTGCTGTCAGAACTGTCCATCAACTCCTGAAACAAAAACAAATCTTTTCTATCTCATTGATCAGTAGCGTCTGCTGTGGATACTTTAGCTTGCTATTAATGTCAAGCTTTATATCTATAAAAAAAACAATCAATATTTCAAAAAAATATTTTATTGAGCAAATAATGATGCCAAAACAATAAATTCTGCTTTCTTAATACAATAGTGACTAAATATATTCATTCATTCATCCTGCCTGAGCTATTCACTTGATGTTTTTTTAATACTTACTACATTTCAATCTTGTCTTGTGCAGCAATACAGTGAAACATGGCCACAGGGGTGATGAAAAAAATTTGAAAGGAAGTTTAACTTAGATTTGATAGGATTGAGACCTGCTATAAATTATAATCAAAACAACTATAATATTATATTAAACATAATTCATTCATGTAAATTTAGCAGAACCTACCTATTTATCAATATAATTTACTGAAATTCTTGGCTATATTACTTCTATATTTTTAAAGTATTAGGTATAATCTTCCGAACTATAAGGAAATCACTCTCTATGATATAATCGTTTTTGTGTTTACAACTTTATTATGACAATAATTTAACATTTAAAACATTGTTTCCTTAATAGCTTTTCCTTGTGTTTGCAGTCTCTTCCTTGAGTGGTGGTAAGGAAAACAACTTTGTTTGCGTTTTGGCTAAAATTAGCCACAAGTGGCCTGAAGTTATTACAAGTTGATTTTAATCCACATTTCTCACTGCTGTTTTCCAGGTTGGTACACTACAATCACCCTGGCTGTATACGGCAACCTGACTCAAGTGCTACCGGAAACCCCTGTAGGTGCCAATCCTCCTCCAGTTGTCCAGAGACCTGTGGTGGCCCGGGAGCCCCCGCCGCCTGCCCCTCCGCCAGCTGTCCCTCAAAACCCAGAATGGACTCAAGAATCTGTGGCCCCAATACCGGCTTACACTGGTAATGTAGCTACAGCCAATCCTGAAGCCTATGGGCCTGCCAACTATCCTGAAAACTACGATAATCAGATGTATAGAGCTGAATACTACGACGCTGAACAGCCTAAGGATCCTCGTATTTACCAGCACATTGAAGAGAACACTTGGGAGAAACGAGATATCAGCATCGAAAGAGATCCTGACCGGTTGCGTCATAGTCCCAGGTCTATTGACCATGATCGGGATAGAGACAGAAGAGACGATCGCAGTCGCAGGCGGTCCCTCGACAGAGGACGTAGTCGGGAGTCTTCCAGACTTCGAGACAGAAGCAGGGAGATCGACAGAATAGATAGACTTCGGTCTCGATCGAGGAGCCGCGAACGAGAATACATAGTGAAGGGAGAATACCGCCCTCTTAGTCGCTCGAGGTCCCGCAGTATCGACCGGCGTGCGATCTCTACAGATCGCGACCGTGACTGGGACAGAGGATCCTACAAGAAAGATGATTACCGACGTCATCGCGAACCATCGTACGATAGATCTCGCGGCGGCTCCTATGACAAAGAAGCTGGTACCTACGAGCGTCGCTCACCGTATGACAAAAGAGCTCCCTCATACGAAAGGAAAATCCCGTACGAGAAGCGTTTGTCACCGTATGAGAAACGTGCATCCTCTTATGAAAGGCGCGCTCCTTCTTATGAGAAACAGTCCTCGTATGATCGGAAACGTCATTCACCTTACAGTCGTATCAGGGGATCTAGTTACAGTAGCAGGTCTCCAAGTCGTGATGATCCTAGGAAGAGACCTAGGACTCCTCCTGGAGAAAACAGTCGTAGACCTTTGTCTCCAAGGGAAGTGGATGCCTCTAGTCCCATCAACTCTATCAGGTCTGATGAAGGTGGGGAGTATGATAGAAGTGGGAAACAAATCCCTAGAGTTGACTTCTACCATCAAAGTTACCGTCACAAGACCTCAATTCGCAGTCCTTCCCAAGAAGCCGAAAATGCAGCCTATGTGGAACAACAACAGCACAGTAGCTTGGTAACTGTTCAAATAGTTGACAATGCGACTGCTAAGCCCATTGAATCACCTAATAGAAATCCTGAAGAAGATAGGTCAATGGATGCTGAACAATTTGAACCTATTCTTTCTGACGAAGATATTTGTGATGATCTGGAAGGTCCAGCATATATGGAAGTTGATTACGATGTCAATGATTACTGCGGTGTTGATGACATCATTAAGTATTACAATCCATTCAAGTGTGATTGGAATAAATATGAGCATGTGAACAAAATACACTTATTAGGACCTAACAGGGAAGGTGTCAGGGATGTACTGAATGCCACGTTTGATGAGTTGGCTGATGCTAGTCCAGAGCTCTTCAAAATCTCCGAATTGGCGAAATCTAATAAGAAATTGGACCAAAAATATTTAACAAACACTTTTGTTGAAATTGACAACACTGGTAGGGAAGAATGGGTCCACCAATGCGAACAACTTTACGTATCTATTACAACTCTTTGTAAGAACACTGATATTATACTGAGAATCTTTAAGAATCCAAATAAAAATGACGCAAGTGATGAATTTACCGAGATATATCACTTACTGATAACTTTCTGCAAAATTGGCTTAAACTTCGAATTTGCATTATCTCAGCAGCAGCCAACATACAAAATAAGACACATGAAATGTGGTATACGTCTGGCTGAAGCTTTAGTGGGACACAGACATAATGGTGAAGTAACAAAGCTGCTCCTTACATCTGGCATAGACATGTCCATGTTACTCCTAGAAATGTATTCTAAAGAATACATGGCGTTGAGTATTCGCCTCATGATCTTAAAAGCATTAAATGCTTGTCTATCTTCAAAAGAATCAATAAATAATTTCATGAAAGAGACAGTGTTCCCCAAGTTTGACAAGAATGATGATAGGAAGCCACGGAATGGCTACCAAGCTTTGATCACAATGATGCAATCGAATCCTCTGTCAAGATTGAAGTTTTCAATCAGTGCTTTGATAAAAAAACTAAATATTTATGAATTATTGAACAAAATGCATGATTTGGTGATTAACTTCAGTAAGTCCAATAATGATGATTCTGAGCTTTCGGAAGCTGATTCTCATTTCATCGTAAATGCTCTCGAAGAGGTATTATACATGTACCGGTCGCAGTGTTTCCATTTATCCCAACCAAAGCGTTTTCTACCAGTTTCTGCTCAATTCGAAATAAATAAAGAATGCTCAAACGAAACTTTACTGGAATTTTTCGACATTCACCAAATTTTAGAAGTCTGTTTGTACCTGTTGACATGTCCGCAGACTTGTAATAATCTCGTTGTTGTCAGTCCGATTCACGATTTGATATACGAATTGATAAATTCTCAAAATGGACTGAATTTCCTTTACAAAAATATAGAAATGAGTGGACTGCTGTTCAAAACGTTGACTCTGCCATATAGCCAGCAAAATACTGAGGAGTTCCTTTACCCTCATGATTTAAGTAACTACAGTGATCTACAGATTCTAGGCCTAGAATTGGCGTACAGATTAAAAGCTTTGTACTACTTACATTCAATCTGTGATCAGCAGGCAGGAAAGGCTGATGAAAACGAACTCATTGACAGACTACAGTCTTTATATTGTCTCAGCTTCGGCAGCATCGGTAGAACAGCAGTACCTGATGTGATAGTCATGGGAGACAATGCAGAATGTTTGATGGATGTCTTTGAAAACGACTTAAGACCAAAAACCAAAAACGATTCACCATTAAAACAGAAATCACCAGCCAAAGGATACGCTATTGAGCTAATAGTTTCTGCAGTACGATTTGCCGCTAATGTGCCATTCTTAAAAAAATACGGACAGAGACTGATCAATGTTTCTAGAGAACACGATAGATTTGAGCCTAGTGTTTCCAGTGTGTTACAGGAAGTCATACCTTATCTAAAGCCAGTAGAAAAAACAACAGTTTTGTCAGGAGAAGACATGGCAGAGTGTGTCGAAATACTAAAAGCTAGTTCAGAACATGCTCCGGACTTACCAGGAGAACTGATGACATGTTTGAGAATCTTGAGACACTACTGCATATCAGATTATGAGAACAACGTGACCATTGCTTGCGAGTCAGCGACAGAGGAATACGTAGAGCTTAAATACAAGTACAATGTGCTTCAATTGTTTTCGTTGGACGGAGTAGCGCATTTAGCAGGCGTCCTAGATCGCTTGGCCACACATTTTGACCAGCCAAGCATGCATACATCATTATTCGCGTCAGTGAAAGGATTACAACTAGCTCAGATGTTACTGCCATGTTTGAGATTGTTAGATGCCATGCTGGCTAGAGTTGTCCGCTGTCGAGGTCCAAGATTCCGAGACTTGACCGCAGCACCAGTTTTACTAAAGACTTACGGCATAACAAAGTCTTTCCCAATTGGATCAGTAGGATATAGAACAGCTGCCAAAGCGGCTGAAGCTTCAGTGAGAGCATTACTGGCATACGCACAACCGATAGCTGATGACGCAAATGACGGAGACTCCATTCGTCGAGGACCTTGGACATCACTGTGTTCGGAAGTAATATCTTACATAACGACTGCTCCATACACTTTTGTTCCCGGTCTTCTAGTCTTTTCGGAGCTTCTGCCTCTTCCACTCCCAATGCAGACTAAAGCGCCACCTACAGACAGGGAATTAGCTGATGCGTCCAATGAAAGACGTCTCTGGTCAGCACATCTTCATGCATTATCCAACGATTTGACAGACATGATACAAATCATCTGTATGTCAACTTATAGGCCTGTGGTGCATATGTTACGACGGGTTTGTGTACAAATAGCCGATTTAGCTCCTAATACAGCTGCTACGGTCGCACGAGCTGCCGTCGGGGCTGTGACCAGAGAGTTGAAGCCAGGAGAACCGGCGACGGCCAGCATTGCTAGAGTGTTGGGTTTTTTGGCGTGTCTGGTGTCTCATGCGCCCGTTAAATGTGCGGTCTTACATGCTATGAATAGCGGAGGACCGAGGGCGGCAGATGTCCAAACTGCCTTGTCTTCTGTACTCGGTCTTGCAAATTCATCTAACGAACATGCCGCAGCTCAAGAGTATGCAGCACATGCATTAGCTGCTTTCTGTGATGCCGAAATTACCCTGACGCCACTAAATGGAGCATCGGATACTATTCTATCTAACTCCCTACCAAATAAAGAAGCCTTGGCAGCGTTTTTGGATGCAACAGCAGACTGCCTGGAGTCGACCACAAAAACTTGTTCTGTTGCGTCGTCCATACTGCGAGCGTACTTTGTGTTAACAGAACACGAATATGGTTTTCAGCAGTTCAGGAAATTCGTGTCCAAAAGACGAGAAAGTCTGGGAAAGTTCTTCAAATGGGCTTTAGAAGGTCAGGGGGAAGATAAGGCAGAGTGCCTGAGCCTATACATCGATCTGATCAGGATCCTTAAGATGGAAGAGGGAGAGGGCGTCGTGGGTCGAAAGACCATGCTTACAGTGGCTGAAATGGCTGACATGGTTGGGTTCTCACCTTCTGATGAAGAGCACCCGGTCTTGAAATTGGACAAGATTCTGAGAGTGAGTATTAATTTATACATATTAAGGAAGCTTTTTTTACCATTCTCGTTCTGACGAAGTTTAATTTTTCGGCTGCCTTTTGATATGAGTAAAACCATAACCGTTTTTATCTTGAAGTTGATCTTTGTTTTCATAAAATTTTGTTTGTTGTGTTTCCCTAAAGGCGCTCCCTCACCGCGAGCATTCACCTGTAATGTAACGTTACAGATTCGAACATTTCATCAATGGGTGAAGACAATCGTGCATCACAATGCGCATCTTGTATTAAATCTATATACTAAAATGTACGCGAATGCTCGTCAGTCAGGGAATTAGTATTGTAATGTAATGCTCAAAGTGGAATCTATAATGTTACAATATCTGGTTGACCGAGCTTTGCTCGGTTTTTAAATGTCTATATCTTGGGAACCGAGCTTTTCTCGAACCTGGGACCTTGATAAATCGATTCCTTGAGCTGAAAAACCCCTAATCTGTAACTTTCATGAAAATCCTTGGAGCCGTTTCCGCGATCCTGATTATATATAAATATACAAGAATTGCTCGTTTAAAGATATTAGATTACACGCGAATGCTCCCGGTGAGGGAGCGCGTTAACATATTTTGTTTTTATTTATGTAACTGTATTTTTGCACTGGGGGAATTCTCATTATTATAAGAGAGAGAGAACCTGTGTTTCAATGTTTTATTAGCATATTTCACCAGTGCAAACACATTGTTACTGATATGTCCACACTCGTTCGCTTTCATCTTGACTTTGCAAATTGATTACTTGGGACGACAAAAAACCGCATGCGTCAAAAATATGCGAGACTGGGGTGGAACACAAGCTGATTAACTATCAGCTTTTATTCCACCCCATCATGGGCAAAGTCATTTGAAGTTCACCACAAAAAATTATGATGTAAAGCCACGAATGTAGACACACCGTTAAGGGAACAGTGTATAAGACGCGGACGCGGGGTATGATGGGAAATCACACACTTAAGGCACACTTAACATAATATTAACGTAGCGCAAGCGCCAACAGGACGCCATTCGTTAATGGCCGCTTGCAAACGACGTCCTGATGGTCTTGCGCTACGTTAGTGTTGTGTTAAGTATGCCAAAATAGTGTATGTCCCCATTATACCTCGCGTCCCCGTCTCATACACCTTTCCCCTATCATTTATTCCTGCATGAACCTAATCAACACATTACTTTTAGGTAAATATTAAGAGTAGACTTTCCTTCCACAGCCAAGAGAACAGAACAGCAATTTTAATCACCGTTTTCAGGAACGAAACTCCGACGAAGACGCCCTGGCCAACGCCAGTTTCCTGGCCAGTCACCTCCAGAAGCTGAAGGTGTTGGAGGAACCGGGAACTCCTCCGGATGGCCAGGAGCTGGTGCTGCCAGGGCCTGAGAGCCTGGTGGCACAGTTCCAGGCTAGGACAATATATGCCATAGGGGAGGCGAGTGATGAAAGGCTGACGTCCAGTTACTGGTTGAATGTGCCGGCCGCGGGCGGGGACGATGATGTCAATGATAGTGAACTGGTGGGTTTAGTTTTGTTTTATTTTTGACTTTTCTGAAAATGATGAAGGTTTTTTTGCATTTTGTTTTGTTTTTATTGTCAATTTGTCTTAGTTCGTCATTGTTTTAGAAGTCAAAAGTTTTTTCTATCTTATAAAAATGAAATCTACTTCAGTTAAAGTCCTCTTCATGAGAAGGAAGATTGAACCCTAGCGTCATATAAATAAGACTAAATTTTATTAAAATTGCTACGGTATTATAAGCGTGATTCAACAACTATATCCATATCGGTCAGGTGTCGTGCGACATAATGGAGATAGCGTCGCTGTACGTGGTGGGCGGCGGCGAGGCGCTGGCGGGCGCGGTGCGGCGCCTGGCGGGCTGCCTGCACGCGCCCGACCCCGCGCCCGTCGACGACAAGAGACCGCCCGGTAATGTCACAACATAACATTTAGATAGCGTCGCTGTACGTGGTGGGCGGCGGCGAGGCGCTGGCGGGCGCGGTGCGGCGCCTGGCGGGCTGCCTGCACGCGCCCGACCCCGCGCCCGTCGACGACAAGAGACCGCCCGGTAATGTCACAACATAACATTTAGATAGCGTCGCTGTACGTGGTGGGCGGCGGCGAGGCGCTGGCGGGCGCGGTGCGGCGCCTGGCGGGCTGCCTGCACGCGCCCGACCCCGCGCCCGTCGACGACAAGAGACCGCCCGGTAATGTCACAACATAACATTTAGATAGCGTCGCTGTACGTGGTGGGCGGCGGCGAGGCGCTGGCGGGCGCGGTGCGGCGCCTGGCGGGCTGCCTGCACGCGCCCGACCCCGCGCCCGTCGACGACAAGAGACCGCCCGGTAATGTCACAACATAACATTTAGATAGCGTCGCTGTACGTGGTGGGCGGCGGCGAGGCGCTGGCGGGCGCGGTGCGGCGCCTGGCGGGCTGCCTGCACGCGCCCGACCCCGCGCCCGTCGACGACAAGAGACCGCCCGGTAATGTCACAACATAACATTCAGGGTCTTTTCCCATGGATTGCACCCCTGACGCGATTGCAATTTCGACAGGGGGGTATTACAATGTCTTAAAACCAGGCTTATTCCGGCGAGTGAAAATAACAAAGCTATACAAGTCCGGGCACGCCGCAATTGCGGCGGTAAGACCCCTCTTTGAGGAGTGGCTGGAGAGAAGTCATGGCGTCCTGACCTACCGCTTGACGCAGGTCCTCACCGGACACGGAAGTTTCGGGAGGTACCTGTGGCTGATGCGAAAGGAGGAGACGCCTGGGTGTCACCACTGCGAAGATCGCCCGGAGGACACGGTGGAGCATACGGTGCAAGACTGCCCAGCTTGGGCGGAGCACCGACGTGTCCTCACGGCTGCGATAGGCGGAGACCTCTCGCGCCCGGCATTGGTTGCGGCCATGCTTCGGGGCGAGACGGAGTGGGAAGCGGTCAGCTCCTTCTGCGAGGCAGTAATGCTCGTAAAGGAGGAGGCTGGCCGCGAGCGAGAGAGGACAGCGTCCTCCCTCCGCCCCACCCGCGGTAGTGGACGCCCACGGCGACGGACGTCGCGCGACGATCTCCGGCCACCGTAGGCGCGGGCATGCGGGCAGCAAGTAAAGGGCAACTCGCTGCCCGACCATGGACCATGCCCGGGTCGACGGCGCGTTGTGTCCCACGCGCGCCTCAAAGAGCGTCAGCATAATGACGGGGCCCCCTCTCAGAGGGCCAAAGCCTGCCGGGGTCGCGGGATTATTTCCTTACCGTGACCCCGGTACATAAAGGGCTATTGAAGGACACCGTGGATTTTAGTCAGTACAGGTCTGACAGTCCCTCCCGCCCTGCCCGGGGTGGGAGGACTCATTTGATGATTTTACCACGTTAAAAAAAAAAAAAAAAAAAACTATACAAGTCACTTAGCGCCATCTTATTCACTCACTGGAACAAGCTTGGTTTTAAGACGCTGTAATATCCCCCCTGGTCTTAAATTTTTTACACTTGGGTATGCAATAAAGTTTAAGTAATCCATTTATAATAATTGTAACTCCTCTGCTCCTTTGTTACACACTGTATGAAAACGCCTCTAAAAGACTACATAATTGAGGGCCATTAAATCTGCCAATTCTTACCAACTAGGTACTTTAATAAGTATTTTCGGCTTGTTTTTAATTAATAATTAGATATATTAAACAAAAAGTATTTAAATAGGTTGTGGTGCAATTAAACTTGACACGCGGACGCGATAGTAACGTTTAACCGAGTTTGACGCTCTTTTTCATCGTCCAAGGACAAAATTTTAATTTTGGTCGTATAACTCCCAACCAATGAAAGCGCCTAAGGGTGCTCCCACATCTATCGACGCGGAATCGGCTTTTTGCGAGACAATGCGATAGCACGCGGCCGCCTCGAGGATTCCGCCGCGTGCTATCGCATTATGCTTTCTGTCTCGGTCTAACAAATGGCAGTACTAAGCGACAGAAAGAGAAAGGGCAACGGAAAAAGCCGATTCCGCGTCGATAGATGTGGAAGCACCCTAACGCGATTAAAAGTTACAATCTCGTCAACGCAAAAAAACTCTTACCCAGAGAGAAAAAGCGTTCCATTTTCGGCTTACCACTTCCACCTCATTTTTTTTCAAACATTATTTTTATTTCGTTATAATAATCCCGTCGTGGTTCCAGTAGCGCTGACCCGCGTGCGTGCGGAGGGCGGCGCCGACGCGTTCCGCTCGCGGCCGCCCAACACGTCCCGCCCGCCCTCGCTGCACGTCGACGACTTCACGGCACTGCACCAGCCGTACACCGCCACACAAGTCACCAGGTAACTATCACAGACTACCTACTACTGGTGGCCATGAGCCAGAGTAGTTTCAGTGTGGGAAAGAGATGGCGCTAGATGACTTTTATATCTCTCTCTTTCCCTCACTGGATCTACTCTGGCTTTAAAACGTCATGTGGCCTACCATGACCTGTACTGTACTGTAAGATCGTTTTTACCGATAAGGCCCCCCATTGTATAACACTGTTTATAAGTTCTACATGCAAAATTGATGGGGGATCCATTACAAGGATCAATTTTGCAGTCGAAAAATTCTAAGTGACAAATCGACTAAGCCCGCAGCAGACTATTTGCAAGCGATGCGACTGACGACTTGCCGCACGGCTTAATTAGCCGAGAAATCGACACGTGTAAATGAACCTTAATTTGTATGATATGCAAAGTGTACCCAATGTACAATCGACAAAGTTGAATTATGACCCACTATAAGCTTATTTTCTGACAGACATTCAAATACAAATAGATCCACATTTGCGTAAACATGCAAATCCATGGCAACGACTTTGATCTTTGTCAATTTGACGGATACAAACGTTTTTTTGTCAAAATGGGTCATGATTCTTCTTTGTCGATTGTACATATTTATCTACTATGTCATCTAGTGGCAAATGAAGATGCGATCACAGATACTGGCAGGGTTCCGTATTAAACCATTGTTTTTCTAATATATTTCGTGTATTGTAATACACGTATGATTGACACTACATGTATGATTACAGAGGCATGCGGCGCGGCATAGCGGTGGCTGATCGCGGCAGGTTCGCGTCTGCCGCGCCCATGCACGCGCACTACAGGCATCTGTGAGTATATCAGTATTACCTACAGTCCCAAAATATCCAGAAAACTTCTAAAAGATTAACTATTTTTTTATATAATTATTATCCTTGAACTGATAGCACGTTCCAATAACAGTTCTCTCAACATCACCAACAGATGGCGTTGTTTTACTTATTTTATTTGCCGATAGATGGAGCTACTAGTAACGAGTAAGAGCAAAAAAACTACCTACGTTTGTTGTAGTAAACAGTCAAACTAAACATTACGCTAGACAGAATAGAAGAGAGATCATTACTTATTACCCAGTTTGCTCCATTTGAGAATCGAACCCATAACAGTCCAGCAGTGAAATTGATATGTGTTGTTCCAGTCGCGGTCGCGGCGCCTGGGAGATGGGAGCCTCGCATTTCGGACACTTCCCGCCGGCCACTCAATACATGATGGGTAAGTTACTTTAGCAGTTTTCCGGAGTTTATAAGGAGTCCTAAAGATGACAACTATTAACGGGGCTTTAGGCCGAGACTCCACCAAAGCTGTGCGAGTCGAGACGTGTTTTGAACAACCAATAGAATTGCGTTGCCGGAGTCGTGCCGGAGTGGAGCTGTGTCAATAACGCAATTCTATTGGTTGTTCAAAACACGTCTCGACTCCCACAGCTTTGGTGGAGTTTCGGCCTTATGGGATTTAAAATCAATAAGTTACTAAAAAAATGGGAATAGAACCCAGGATAAAGATCCTGTTCATATGCCACACTGACAACCAACTTATACGTCGCATACTACTAATATGTTAAGTACGGAACGTCGATCGCGGGATTAACGAATTGCCGTGACCCCGGAACGTAAAGGGCTTTACAAGGCCTCATGAGAGTTGCATCATAACAGAAACGGATTTAAATGTTCTGCTCAGACACAGCCCCCTTCTCTGTGGTACGAGTGTTTTTTGTGTGGGATGCTTCAATGGGGATGGCAACTGAGAAACGAATGGCGCTAGTATAGCTAGTTCCAAGCATCGTCATTGGTTCAAATCTTAAAGGTACTTCAAAATACTACCTCATTGGTCGGATTAGGACTTAGCTATGGTCGCGCCATCTATAATTAGCTTTGACCGGCCTTCCCCATTGAATATTATTGTGTTGTAAACTTGTATGTGTTGTTCCAGGAGGCATGGGCTGGGGCGGCGCGGGTCGCATGCCGCGCGGCCCGCGACACCGCTCCTTCATGCGATGACCTGCCGCAGACCTCACGCAAGTGCCGCGGTACCCGCACTTACTGTGAGCTAGCGCCTAGTGAGAGGACTCAAACACGGACTTAAACACAAAATCAGGATCAAAATCAAGTACCGCACAGTTCCCTGGACGATAAAACATTCTAGTTTACAACAAAAAAAAACTCATACCAATATCAACATAATTTAATTATAGTTTGTCGTTATAATGTTGTATCAATCAATGTGTGTTGATCTCTGTTCGTGATTTCTTGTGACAGATTTCGTCACGGTCGTCGGAATGACATCTTTATTGTATGTAGTAGGTGCAGTCAATAAATAAATAATGATTATATAAACTATTTATTGTTTTATTAACGTTTTTATAAGTGATTTTCCACCTGAAAGGGTATAAAACACAAAGAAAACAATGTTAGAAAATTTAGAAACAAATCAACTTTATTATCAAGATGAAAAAGATCAAATCATATATTATAATACATAAGCTTAAGAAACAGATATGTAAACCGCGACAATCACAGTCCAGCTCTAACATAACCCTTGCTTTATATACCTTACTGCAAAACAAAACGAACATTCACTATACATACAAGTATATTATAATTTACATTATACATATCAAATAAAAACAAACTATTCATTTTCGCGTTTGAACTAAAGAGTAACGTTGTAAAATTTATAATTATAAGTATTATTAATACTCCACCGAGAATTTCCCATAGCGTTTCGTTTACTATAATTGTCTTTGTTTTTTTCTTATTTTGTTTTAATCATTAAACGGTAAAACATCTCACTAGCATAAGTTTATATTTACAAGCCCGGGGGCACAGTCAGTTCAGTATAAAAGTATCACTCGCACATGGCAGCGGCCGCGCCGCACTACTAGTCTCCGGGGTGCTCCGGGCACGATCTGTTCACTTCGAACCATTGGTCTATACATCTGGAACATGACAAAAAGAAACATGTTAATATTTTACACTTAGAAAAACACAGATAATGCGTTAAAAGACAAATGCCATGGCATGAATAATTATTATAAGTTTTGAAACTTCAATAGGTTTATTTCTATCCTATATAATATTCAGCACAGCCATAAAAAACAGAACCTTTCTTATAGATTAATTTAAACTTTTTTATAGTTACACATACTACTAACGCCATCTAGTACTAAGTAACTTTACCACTCCAAAGCACTCAACCAACAACAGATGGCGCTAAAAGTCACAACTTTCGAACATTATCTACCCTCACGCACTCAGAAACCACTTTGAAAAGCATAAAGGTATTAAATAGCTAACAGCACAGGCTAGGTAGGGTACTAGGGTACCACAGTTCAGGTCAAAAGTTCTCGACGAAAGTATCGGCCGACCTAGATTGTTGAGGGCCTTATCGAAAGCTTTGTCTAGGTACCGCCCTTTGAGCCCTGGAGAGGGCTGAAGAGGCACCGATGTTGCTAAGAGGGATTTAAAAGAGTTTTTCTCCTAGGGTAAATATGAAAAGTAAGGGAAAGAGTAACTTCGGTCTTAGTGGCACTAAAATATGGGCAGAATGGAGAACCTCCTTCGTCGGTTAAAAATAGAAAGACGTACGCAACCTTTTCGATGGAGGTCAAAAGTCCTAAGAACTGTGTTAACAAGCTATCGTTAGTGAAAGTTAATTACAGGCACAGGCCACAAATTCAAACTAGTTTTAAGTCTATTTGAACTCCAATCGATCCCTTATAAATTCAGGTGTTGGAACAAAGAGCTCTTTAATTATTTTCAACATTTTATTAAATTATTATGGACTATTGGACATATTTAATGCGTTGAGTCTAGATGTTAGACAGGTTGACGGCAATACTCTCACTCCTACTTATAAATTGTAACTGAGAAAATTAGAATGTACCTTTTAAAGCTAGGTTCCTATTCTCTGTTCATCTAATAAAATTTTCATTTCAACTTACCCCCCCACTCACCCTACACTACAGTGTGATGTTATGTTATTCATAAATTAATATACTAATGAATAATAAACATTGTAGTCATAATAATGATTTCATGATAAAATTGCAGGTTTAAATAGATAGCATGTTGGATTCACTTCCCGGTAATCGCGGTGTTTCAATAAATAATCAATGTCCGACTATCTGTCTGTAATATCAGATATGCGCTATCGACAAATTGATTGTGAAACTATCAGTTTGTGTTATCTAGCCTTCGTTACATGAAACTGAAGTTGATATTATGTACAAGCTAAAAATAAAACAATATCACTGACAGTGTCTGTCCCTAAACTGTTGTAGCAGTTTTTCCTTCCTGAAGTAATAATAACTATAATTATAGCTATTACATCCTGTTTTACTCAGTTAGGCACTGGTCTAGTACCACCAAAAAGCCAGACTAAAAAAAACTACTTAGCTATTTTATTAAAATTATTTTGCTAATCATTCATCGGGAAACTACGATCTAAGGTTGAAGATTACATCTTTTTGCGGTATTGGAGCTCCAAGATTATCCACTGATAAAATGAGTTAATGCGTGATAATCACAGAATGTTAGTAAACAAATAAAACAATTAAATGCTACGTAACAATGACTGTTCATGATTATAGGTAGTCATTTAATCTCAACGATTTAGTGACGCGGAGCTATTATTTGGTGACTTATCGCGTGTCATCCGAAACTGATTGCATACATTACATATTATTGTTAATGCGCAAAACGCTGAGTTTTGTGTTTCTAGAAAATAATGTAAAGTGCAGAAATTGTTGTGTTATTAAATTGCTTCCGCTTTTCCTAACTAGCTTGGCTGTTTCCTCCATTCTCAACATGTGTCCTAATGGAGACAATTACTGTGGAATGTTGCAAAACTTATATTTTCCTTTGAAAGTGCCAGACCTATTTTTATTTTTAAACAGATTTTCTTAACTTATTTTCATGTATCCCCATAGAAACACAAACGCAATTAAATTATGACGTACTTAGCTAGTCAACATAACATCACGCATATCAAAATTATCCCGTGGGAAAATTAAATTGGGATAAAAATATCCTGTGTTAATCCAGGTTACAAACTATCTGTGTACCGAATTTCAAGCAAATCCGTTCAGTGGTTTTTGAGTGAAAGAGGAAGAAACATCCATCCATCCAAACAAACAAACTTTCAGTTTATAATATTAGCAGGAAATAGGATGTGAACAACGATCTTACCCCTTATGGTAGATGCAAAGGCAGGGCAGGCGGGCTATGGTGTCTCCAGCCGAGAGCTCCTCCAGGCAGATCACACATTCACCCTTGGAGTCACTCAGCACATCCTCTGAAACATTATAACAATATCATCAGATATAGAACATACATAATGACGACAGTTAGGGTGCTTGTACACGGCGCATGTAACCCGCGCAAGTAAAGGTTTGGGTTACCCGCGCGAGTAACATGTGCAAGCTACTTGATCAAGTTACCCGCGGTCCCGCGGGTTGCTTATACACGGCGCATGCTACTCGCGCAAGTAATGGTGCGGGTTTGCAGTTCACCCGTGCGAGTAACTTGCGCAAGCTACTTGATCAAGCTACCCGCGTGGTGGTTGTACACGGCGCATGTAGCTTGAGCATGTTGAGGCACTTGCGCGGGTTACATGCGCCGTGTTTGTGCACCCTTCCTTATGGAGGATAAGGAGACGGACGAATCTGCCGACTGGAGATATTTTTCCGTTTCTCCGCTCCACAGCCTCGTTCCACTACTTTGGAAAGGCAGCCCTACACTAAATACACAATAACTTCAACATTCAACCAGTTCATTACAACGAAGGGTTAATTTTGATCCCAACTGGCCAGGGTAACAGGATGTGGGCCCAGCCCAGTTTGCTTGTCTAGTTTTGTTACAGTTTACCAGAACATTCAACTTTATTGAACAAGTTTTAAAGTAGAATTAATTATAGACCAACCAAAAGCTTCATACTAGTTATTAGTAAAGTTTGGTACAATCTAAGGAAAGTCTACATATATTTGGTTTGATGAACTTCACTTTATAAATGGGATCTGACTTCGCGTTACCTTAAACTAATGCTTCCCGCAACATTACACTACATTGGCTCTTAAAACTTGAACAAGATCAGCGTTCACATCATGTCTGGTTAGGCAACATAGCACTTACAGTTTGCCAGTTAAGTAAGTTTCATGTAATAGGGATGAGCCTTTTCCCGTCAAACCTGAAACTACTGATATATTTTAAATGGCACATCCCAGTAAGTATTTCCCCCAATTCCCTAACTGGGAGATCGAACTCAATACCCCATGTTCACAGCTCAACCAACCAAATACAGAAATTATTATCACCCTATAATGTTCCCACAGCTGGGACAAACGCCCGTTTGTGAGCTGTGGTTGACTGTAATCTACCACATTGTTTTTAATTCTACAAATAGCCTGTTAGTTCAAGAGTTAGTAATTGGATAATATCGTTTCGTACAATTTTACTAAAGTTAACATAGTAACAGTACTCGTAATGCAAAGACAAACATAATTTCACGAGCAGTCTTGGCTGGTTCTACTTAAATGTTAAATGAGGTATTTCACTCAGTCTTGTTGGCAATTACAAGGAAAGCCTGTCCTGATCTAAAGTGCTTATTTCCACTATTTCTTGGCGAATCGCATTGAGAATTATGTTCAGCTGCTTCACAAATCTCGTTGGGAGTTACCGAGGTAATTTACTTGATGGTTAATTAGTTTAAAAACAACTAAGTGGATGATTGTAAAAGGCTTTGTGAAAACAGCAGAATATTGTAGGAACAGAAGAAGGATTTAAATGATACTTGAAGTTTTGTAGTTAGTTATAAAATCAAAACTGTTCTGTGATGGTTGTAAACGCAAAATGTTTTTTTTTTTTACTTTTTTCTATTAAAAGTTTGATTGAATCTCGAATCGTTTGAATACGGAAGATTATTGCACGCTGCTTCTATTACCACTTAATTTTAATAAGAATCCAATCAACCGATCTGTTTGAACTAAATACTGGTAAGAATTATGAGTTTAGAAATGGCTATCAAAATAGTCCGCTGGAATTTCTAGTAATGCGCGCACGTCTTTTGTGTTTACAATCAATACTGAGAAGCTGACTAAACTACACAAGCACGTACATATTGACTCATTGCATTATTATTTTGCCCGCTTTAAAAATACCCCACAGCATGAAGCTTTAACTGAAGATATTAATTCAAAGTTATTTTCCAACGGAAAAAGTCATCGTCATCAATATTCAGCGGATAAACCATATGGCCCATATGGCTTTTCCAGAGATTCTACATCGTTTCACAACTGTCGCGGGACCATTAGGTAACCGTGACCCTGGAACGTAAAGGCCTATTGAAGGATCACCGTGGATTTAGTCTGTAGAAGTCTAACAGTCCCGGCCTGGGTGGTAGGATTCTAAAAATATGGTAAGTAACGATGTGGTCGACGATGAAACACGCTAGCCACTATCAAACAAGAATCTTATTATAGTCATAAGTAACTAATCAATATTACTTATGACTATAATAAAAGTAACAAATCAATATGAGGAGCTCGTGGCTAAATAATCACAGCCGCACAGGCTGATCTTCCGGGTTAAGCCGCGCTTGACGAGGTTGGTCTGTGGATGGGTGACCATCTATCATAGCGAGTTTCCTCCGTGCCTCGGAAAGCACGTAAAGCCGTTGGTCCCGGCTGTCATTTGTAGATCTTTGACAGTCGTTACTGTTAGTCAGAAGCTCTAAAGTCTGACAACCAGTCTTACCAAGGGGTATTGTATTACCCAGTTACTGGGTTGTGGAGGTCCGACAGGCAGTCGCTCCATGTAAAATACTGATATCCAGTTAAATCTGGTTTGACTAGAAGCCGACCCCAATATAGTTGGGAAAAGGCTAGGCAGATGATGAAGTAACAAATCAATATAATAAGGTGTTACTAACCATTATAGGAGAGTCTTGGCCTCGTGAGGCACATGACCAGATGGCACTCTATGTCGTCCGGCAACACGAACTTGCTGCATACCGGACATTTTATACCTGGAAAACAAGAAAAGTAAAGGTTAATGTACATTCTGGAACATTTACTACCAGAATTATATAGAGGGTACAAGTACTGCAGAAATTAATAGCAGTAAATTGATCAAGACACCAATTAATTGTTCAATTGGTATTATTGTACGATTGAAAATGAGAACAAGAGAACAATTTTAAATGTTTGTATTCTGAAAAGAATTTCATCAATAAGATAAAAAAATCTTGTTTATGAACTGAACTATTGTAATTACCATCAGTACACAAAAAAAAAATTCTTACAATTACGTGAAATGTTACAGTGATGATAAACATTACTATAAAGATAATTAGATAATTATGTAATACGTAATGATACAAAGTGTATTGGTATTGGAAAAATAGAATCTAAACTATACCACTAACTTCAAAGTACAATTTCTAAATATCCCGTCAGAACTTATTTATACTAATCCATGAAGTTAGTTAAGTAGTAACAAACACGTGTGTATATAATATACAATCGTGTTTTAGGAAAAATAAACAACGTATTAGTGTCAATACGTAATTAATAATGAGCAGAGCTTTACAGACTTTATCTAAGAGTAATTCAATATGGCGGAGGGTGATATAAAATTCTGTGTGACACAGCATCGGGTAATCCTGTAAGAGTGAAGCCAATTTAAAGCTTTATCGCAGGGCTACTTATGTACCTGTGGGGGCACCAAGCTCAGTTTTTGTGCCATAAATATTCTTTTCGCTAACGAAGTAAACGATATCAAAGGTGGAACTTATGTTTAAACTTTGTGTTATGGCAAGAAAATTCAAGTTATCGTGTGTAACGTAAAGAAGCAGTTTGTCCTGTCGACTTGAAAATTTCAGTGAAAAAAACTAAAGACAGCTTGAAGCAGAAGGAAATATTGCTTCTTTAGCTTCCTTGCACGCTCAACTTCCTTGCACGCTGGAGAGGAAAAATCAGAGTTATACCCGAGAAGCTTTCTAGGCAGATGGAACGTTGATTAAGGAAAATAACTAATAACTTTGAGTTTGAATAGACTGAATGGGAAATATGGAACCGACTGCTGTTGAAAAATCTAGTACGCTGGACTGTTTGATGGCAGCGCAGCCCCAATCGATTATAAGGAGTATCACTAACCTTAAAAATCATTATATTTCATTCTATGGTAAGCATGACAATTTAAAACAATAGTATCGATCGTCAATTATCCATATAAAGTCAAGTAATACGAGGCCACTGAATACTGCCTGCAATTAGACAAAGTCGATGATAATGTGAGTAGTTGAGCACTGACAACAATCGATACTGCTGTGCTATTTGCGTTTTGTTCTAATCGATAGCCTTTCTTTAGGGGGAATCACTGTTTTGACGAGTTTAAAATTAATATGACGGTGAATTTGTCAGAAGTTTTTCTAGCTATGAGCGACAGAAATATAAGTGATGTATTTTGTATCCAGCACTAAAAATACTTACAACACTATAAAGAGCAGTGGTGGCCCAGTGGTATCGGTCCCGACTTACGAGTTGTAGGTCGTGGGTTCGAATCCCGCCAGGCGCATTACTTTGTGTAATTTATTTCACCACCACTGCTCTCAAAACGGTGAAGGAAAACATCGTGAGGAAACCGGCATGTCCTAGAACCAAAAATTCGAAGACATGTGACATCTACCAACCCGCACTGGGCCCGCGTGGTGGATTATGGCCCACTCCCTCTCACAGAGAGGAGGCCTGTGTCCCAGCAGTGGGAACATTATAGGCTGATGATGACTAAAAATACTCGTAATTTAAACGACTAACTAGATGTCTACATTTTTGGGTTTTCAGTCTCTTACTAATGACGATAAATTGGCACTTTGTCCCCTCAGTTAGTCGCAGGAGATAAAATAAAAAAAATTTCTACAATCGTTCAAACGTTTAGAAAATCCTGTAGGTACTTACTATTATTTTTTTTGTATGTAATATATACTATACAAAAACCTCCTATTCTACCTAGGAGGACTCCAACACAGATAGTCATATCAGAAGCTACATAATAACATATCTAGATTACACAACATGTTAATAAAGCGATAGGCGATAGTGAATCTAGTTAGGTGCGCGTGTACATAATGTAATGACTCGTACGTGACCGGTCATCAATGAAATGGAACGTGTTATATACTACGCGTCTTGCGGCCACTCGGAGAATTCCACGCGAGTATATAAAGCGAATAATATCACGCTATGTCTGTTGAAATGTATTGTCGCGTCTGAGTCTGTAGATTTTCTGATTAAAACTTTTATTGCTAGCCTGTGGCTTCTCGCTGCTGAGCAAACTACTGTGCTCATGAAATCCTAGTACTTCGCTCGCTTCGCTCCAGGGTCAAGTTAACCACTGCACGCGTAGCATGACCATTTCTATCTCCTCTACTCTACCAAGAATACACAATCTTACTTCTACACAACTAAACTTATTTTCGACCGACTGCAGAATAGAGTTTTTTAACATTTTAAGCATTGGCATGCTTAGGACAGTACCTATAAATATTTCAAAATTCTGTAATTTTATCTACTCTTCTGTCTATAAAGCCTGTTCCTAGGGTGTATAGCATACTACGTGGGCTAGTCGTTGATTTTGTCTAGATTGTCTTATCATCTTCTACCGGGTCTGTCGCAAAACCTAGCTCCATAAAATTAAACTCAGAAGAAGCGGCAGAAGGTCTTTGGGAATGCTGATCTTTGCTGATATAATGCTCTACCAAGCCCTTACCAAAAAGCATGCCTATGTATCAATGGTACTACACATGCAAACAACGCGTTCTTCAGGCATCTGATGGTAACAAGTCAATTACCACGCGCGGCCTAGCATAAATGCTCGATTTAGCAACGAGTAGCAGAGTCAGTAGACTAACTGCCAACAAGGATCAACATCTATAAACTAGAGGAGTTTCATGATCTATGCTTTTAGCTTAGTCAACTAACCTTTGAGTAAGAAAATTAAAGTAACTATTGGTATTGTTAGATATTCTGTGGTATTGGATGGATTTCTTGGCTCATAAAATACATTTTACCGACCTCAAAACAATAGGAGTAAGAAAAGAATTTAATCAATAATTTTATGCACCGTGCGGGAAAAACATTGGAAATAGCCCTACATTTTATACCCGGGCCAAGTATATCAATGCGTCTTTTTCAATAAGTATTTTTTAATTTTATCGTGAACATTTTACATTGGTGAAGGCAAACATTGTTAAGACCCATGATTCATGTCAGAGGGGTATGAGGAGTGTGTGGGTTTCCCAAGAAAACTTAACTAACTTTGACACCAGAGGGGAACCACATCCTCAACGAAAAATAAGTTCTCAACATCAATAGTATATACAGAAATCATTATTATGCGCTATTCTGGTTGGCTAGTTAGTCAAAATGTGCCTTCTATAGTTATTTACGTGATGACGGGTCCCGTCTGCGAGAGCACTAGACTATGGGTAATAGTACTATAACGTTAGGCAACCGGCTATAAAGCATTGGTTTTACTTTTTATATTATGAAATACAAGAAGATACCGAACAAATTACTTCAGTAAAATACGGTTAAACTTACTTCTGACACCCAGGATAATCAAGAGGCATCGCAACCTCAAGATAGTAAAACATCGCACTTGGATGTAGAGGTCAGAACGAGTCGCTTATTTAGAAACATCCGAAAAGATAGAAAAAGTAACCGGGAATAGGTATTCCTCTCTTCCGAATGGGTTGTTGTAAAGTTTGAAACCAAGTTAATTTGCCACAGTTTTTTAAAGCCCGTACTTGAAAGTAAATTCGCCCGTATAAACTAATGGGCAAAATAAAACCATTTTAAAATGCAAGCTATCAAGTTGGTAGTCAAATCAAAATATAAAAAGCCACCAGCTACACAAAACAAAGAACTTTACACATTATTCTGCAATTCCCTCTCAGATGGTTCGTCACAACAAAAACACGGACACGCTTGAACCCGGCACCGCGGCTTAGAAGTCCGGTCACGCGTCCGCCGCACCCACCGACACATAACTACGTGCGCAAAGTTATTTTCAAACATGTGTAGATGTGGGTTCTAGATAAGTTTTTATTCAGTTTTGTAACAAAAAATCTCA
The DNA here is from genome assembly GCA_036375495.1 of Agrotis segetum. NCBI lineage: Eukaryota > Metazoa > Arthropoda > Insecta > Lepidoptera > Noctuidae > Agrotis > Agrotis segetum. The sequence goes on along the minus strand of JAQSVV010000582.1, from coordinate 29,970 downwards.
AGTTGTTTATTATGAAGTTGGTTATTTTTACCAATTATGGTATAATGTTATGTTAGGCCGTGTTTTTGTGTTAGTAAACAAGTTTGCTTGACATGTTTTGTACCACTTATGCTAATTATTAGGTGAATCCTATCATGTTATACGTCAGTCCCATTTATGAACATTGTTGACGCTCTTATGTGATGGACACCACGATCTTACTCACCTTAATAACAGGTAACTCATTTGTGTTAAAATTTACGAGTGTTTTTGAATTATTAAAGTCTGTTAATTAGTCCAAAAGACAATTCCTAATATTATATTCGGAAAACAATCTTACTACCAGGGACCGAAAACCTTTATAAATTACGGTACAGGTATTAAAGAATTTCGGTTATTTTTCAGATTTAGGTTACCGCTATCTGGGTAACCAGACCGAAGAAAAATGTAACCTCTATTCAGGTTACCGTTTTAATACCGGTTAACTAAAGATAACGACTCTTTGTCACACACACATGCGATGCGCGCCCTGTGACTATTGCCGACGGCACGTTTGAAGTGTGCAAGATAGGGGTAATTTTTATTTCGGTAACCGGTATTAATACTGGTTGTGTATTCACTTTTAATAATAAAGGTAATCTTAAAAATTACCTGTAAAAGAAAAAAAGGTTGTTACCGAAAAAATACCGGTATTGTTGATACCGGTTTCGGTCCCTGCTTACTACATAATAATTATAAGTGCAAGCATATGTAGCAGCGGTAACATTGTAACGTATACACCGTATACAACATTGTAGCTGAACATAACAGTTTGTAAGTCCATTACTCGGAGCCACAACGACCCCTTTAATTGGTTTCATTCTATTACAGCACACAAAGAGGAAAACCTTGCACCCTTTGCCACGAGGGAGAAGATTAAATTGTATGCAACTTACTGAAGAGAACTCGATACAAAATACTATTTATGTGGATATTTTCTTTGCATATTTAGACAAGAATAGTTTGTTTAGTTAGGCAACCGGCTATAAAGCATTGGTTTTACTTTTTATATTATGAAATACAAGAAGATACCGAACAAATTACTTCAGTAAAATACGGTTAAACTTACTTCTGACACCCAGGATAATCAAGAGGCATCGCAACCTCAAGATAGTAAAACATCGCACTTGGATGTAGAGGTCAGAACGAGTCGCTTATTTAGAAACATCCGAAAAGATAGAAAAAGTAACCGGGAATAGGTATTCCTCTCTTCCGAATGGGTTGTTGTAAAGTTTGAAACCAAGTTAATTTGCCACAGTTTTTTAAAGCCCGTACTTGAAAGTAAATTCGCCCGTATAAACTAATGGGCAAAATAAAACCATTTTAAAATGCAAGCTATCAAGTTGGTAGTCAAATCAAAATATAAAAAGCCACCAGCTACACAAAACAAAGAACTTTACACATTATTCTGCAATTCCCTCTCAGATGGTTCGTCACAACAAAAACACGGACACGCTTGAACCCGGCACCGCGGCTTAGAAGTCCGGTCACGCGTCCGCCGCACCCACCGACACATAACTACGTGCGCAAAGTTATTTTCAAACATGTGTAGATGTGGGTTCTAGATAAGTTTTTATTCAGTTTTGTAACAAAAAATCTCAAGTTGTTTATTATGAAGTTGGTTATTTTTACCAATTATGGTATAATGTTATGTTAGGCCGTGTTTTTGTGTTAGTAAACAAGTTTGCTTGACATGTTTTGTACCACTTATGCTAATTATTAGGTGAATCCTATCATGTTATACGTCAGTCCCATTTATGAACATTGTTGACGCTCTTATGTGATGGACACCACGATCTTACTCACCTTAATAACAGGTAACTCATTTGTGTTAAAATTTACGAGTGTTTTTGAATTATTAAAGTCTGTTAATTAGTCCAAAAGACAATTCCTAATATTATATTCGGAAAACAATCTTACTACCAGGGACCGAAAACCTTTATAAATTACGGTACAGGTATTAAAGAATTTCGGTTATTTTTCAGATTTAGGTTACCGCTATCTGGGTAACCAGACCGAAGAAAAATGTAACCTCTATTCAGGTTACCGTTTTAATACCGGTTAACTAAAGATAACGACTCTTTGTCACACACACATGCGATGCGCGCCCTGTGACTATTGCCGACGGCACGTTTGAAGTGTGCAAGATAGGGGTAATTTTTATTTCGGTAACCGGTATTAATACTGGTTGTGTATTCACTTTTAATAATAATGATTGCCAAGCGGCAAGCGTAGTGAGTGGTCGTGTCTACTAATTTGCTGTTAAATACCTAATAAGATCGATCGAATTTGAACTTAATCACTATATAAAGTCAGTTCATTTTTCAACGGGCTCAAAGTGTTTTTAATTAACTAATCACCTATTCAAAAGTGCGGAAGACACAGCTCGCAGTAGGTACGCGCAACAGTGGCAGTATTATAAAGGTGCGCGCAGTGCATAAGCGGAGCGAATAGCGGAGTCATTGTTTTCTTGATATTTCCTAGCTAAAATCAACATGAAAGCTATCCGTTCTCCTACTAAAACTCCAACTACGACGAGAACGATATTTTCCGGGGAAACAAGCAGCTCTCAACCTGATTTGTCCAAACTGAATGAGATATACTCGGAAAATGTGTGTTTCCGAAAGAGGAAAATACCTGACAGCGACTTTCAAAATCAATTCACTGAATTTAAACAGGAAATGATGAAAGAAATTGTTGAAACATTACAGGAATCTTTTAAAAACCAGAACCAAAATATAAAAACAATAAGTGAAAATATTTCCTCCATCAATGAAACATTACGGAATATGAAGATTACAACCGAAGAACTTATAGCAGAAAACAAAAGTCTTAAGACACAGATTAATTCACTGACGGAGACCGTTAAAGAAAATGAAGAAAAAGTAACATCGCTTCAAGCCGACTTTGAGCAATTTAAATGTGTTTCTACGACATCGACACATATACAGGCAGCGCCACAAACAAGTTATGAAGATCTGTTTGAGGAACTTCAGGATCGAGCTGAACGAAGTAAGAACATCATCATTGTAGGTATTCCTGAGAAATATATAACTAACAGCGAAGAGAGACGAGAAACAGAAAGGGATGAAGCGGAAAAAATTATAAGAACCATTTATCCAGATTGTCCTAAAGCAGAAAAAGTATTACGAGTCGGAAAATATGATGGCAAGAAGGTACGCCCACTTAAATTATCCTTTTCTTCCCAAGACATTGCTAAGAATGTATTGCGAAACAGAGCTAATTTGAAAGTAGATGGTGTGAGAATTTACTCTGATCAGACCCCTCAACAACAAAAGTTTCTCAAAAATCTTAGAGACGAAATACAGGAGAGGAAAGAGAATGGAGAAAAGGATTTAATCATAAAATTTTCAAAAGGGACACCAAAGATAGTAAAAGAACAGCCAAAAAACTAAGTAGCTCAGAAGTTGTAAGAATAACAAACTCAATAACATACGAATTAACAAATAACTATGAAGATATTACAACGAAAACTAAATCATTAAGCTTTCTTTACGCAAATGTTCGCAGTATTGTTGCACCAGGGAAACTAGACGAACTACAGTGTATTTTAAAAACGTTCAAGTGCACCGTACATGTAATACTACTTGTTGAAACGTGGATAAAAGATGAAAACGAAGCACTCCGACAAAAATTACCAAATTATACACACTATTACAACTATAGAACAGCTTCGAGAGGAGGTGGAGTGTCAATATACGTCCACAACCAACTGAAACATGAATTAATAGATGGACAATGCGAAGATAACAATCATTTCTTATGGATACATCTGGACAAACTTTCTTTGGATATTGGAGTAGTCTATAAACAGCCTGCAGCAAATTTACAAAAATTTCTAGAAACATATTCAAAAAATCTAATAAAAAAGAAAAGAACTGTCATATTTGGAGATTTTAACTTGAATTTACTAAGTAAAGAAAATTCTATCAAAGAATATAAGACTGTACTTAAAGAAAACGGACTAAGAATACTAAATAAAATTGATAAAATGTACTGCACTCGCATCACTAAAACTTCTAACACAATATTAGATCATATATGTACAAATCTGAAAGATAACAATTATCATATGGCTTTAGTGGAAAGTGCAATGTCAGATCACAAACAAATTTATTTTGAGATAAACAGAATCAAGCCAGAAAGGCCCAAAAAAGTAACATACGAAGCTATTGATTATGAGAATCTATACAAAACTATAAAAGATACTACTTTATCCGCTATACACGATGATTTTACAGTACTGGAAAGATATCTATTGGAAACATTTGCTAAAAATAAAATTAAAAAAACCAAGATACTATATAAGCCAAGACAAGACTGGATCACCAATAAACTTATAAGTTCAATAAATAAAAGAAACATACTGTGGCATAAATTGAAACACTCATCAACTGAAGACAAAAAACTGAAAGATGAGTTCCTGCAGCAGAAGAATATTGTGTTCAAAGAAATTCAATCAACTAAAAATCAGTACTATTATAAAACTTTTAAAGATTGTAAAAAAAACCCTCTTAAAATGTGGCAATTAATAAATAGTCTGGCTAGCAACAAAACAAAACATAGCTCTACTCCAGTAAAACTAGACACCCCATCAGGGCAAATTACTGACACAAAGGAAATCAGTGAGTGTTTCAACTTATTTTTCTCGAACATAGGCGCAGAACTTGCCGATAAAATTCCAAAATCATACCATAATAATCAAGCTTTACAAGTATCAGTAAACAAAGCGGACACTTCTGTCAAACTAACACAATTTGAACCTGCTACAACTATAGAGGTACTTAAAATCATTAACAATTTAGATGCAAATACAAGCGCTGGTATTGACGGTGTAAGTGTCAAAATGTTGAAATGTATCAAAGACCAAATTGCGGAAAACTTAACTCTTTGTATCAATAGGTGCTTAACAGAGGGTTTATTTCCGGAATCCTTGAAACTTGCGAAAGTCAGCCCTATTTATAAGTCGGGAAATAAATCAGATCCAGGCAATTATCGACCGATATCTGTACTGCCAATAGTCTCAAAAGTGTTTGAAAAAATATTACACAACCGACTTACTGCGTTTCTAACTACAAAAAAATTCTTATTCGAAAAGCAATATGGGTTTCGGCCAAAGTCAAACACCGTCGCAGCTGCAACTGATCTCATAACAAAAATCAAATCTAACATTGACAACAAAAAGATTACGTTGGGGGTGTTTATAGATTTGAAAAAAGCTTTCGACACTGTTAGCCACGAAATACTTTTATTGAAACTGAATCATCTAGGTGTATCAGGTTCCGCTTTAGAAATGTTAAAATCTTACCTTAAAAACAGATATCAAATAGTCAAGATCGGTAAAATTCAAAGTAGACCGCGGATTATTACTTATGGTGTCCCCCAGGGCTCAATCCTTGGGCCTTTACTTTTTCTCATATACATAAATAACATCCATGAAATTGGCCTAAAAGGGGATATTGCACTGTACGCTGATGATACGAGTTTGTTTTATTTTGGTACTTCAATGTGTTCAATCGTAAAACAGGCTCAACATGACCTAAATCTTCTACACACTTGGCTTAGATCAAATTTACTGACAATAAATATAACTAAAACAAATTATATAATATTCGCTGCAAAAAATAAAAAGATTGGACATTACAGTAACTTACAAATTGATGGTCAAGCGCTCAAGAGAGTGAATCATGAAAAATATCTCGGACTTATACTGGATGATCAACTTTCTTGGAAACCACATATAGAACATATTAAAAGCAGGCTCACATCACTAACAGGTGCGCTCCGTGGTATAGTGCGATGTCTTCCTAAAAATGTGCGTTACGCTATATATAACTCGATGGTTAAATCTCACTTGGACTATCTGATTGAGGTCTGGGGAACTGCCACCAAAACAAACTTAAAAATACTCCAAACTGCACAAAATAAAATAATTAAAATATTATTTAGATATAACTTTTTAACTCCAACTGAAAAAATCTACAAAGAAACACAACTCATGAACCTTCATCAAATGTATAAGTATAACACATGCATACTCGTCAGAAAAATTCTAACTAAAGATATACACTCTCAACTAACTTTTACAAAGAGGGCACAAACTTATAAAATTGTAACCAGGCAAGCTAATGATATCTGCTTAACCCAGCCTAGAACTAAATACGGCAAGAGGAATATCATGTATGAAGGGGCTAATTTCTATAATAAATTACCTAAAGACATAAAAGAAACTCAGTCGTTTAACAGTTATAAGAAACATTTAAAGAAATATATCCTAAAAGATACGGCAGCGCCTTAAATGATTATTAAAAAATAATAACATTAAAAAACACATCAAAGCAGTATTAAACGACATTTAATAAAATAATATAAGAAATAACTAAATAATACAATATCTAATATGAAATATACCCAAAACCAATAAATAATAAAACAAAAAAGTGTGGACTTACAATACAACAGTAAAATACGTTTAAAAATAACTAAATTGCTTGTTTTATGCACTGTGTCATAGGCCTTAGTAAACACGCAACAACTATTAAATTGCACCCTACCCTCATCGCTTAAAACTTCTGTTTTCTTGTGTGTAACTACCTGATTCTGATATGTTTTGTTTTGTTTGATACATCTTTGTTTGAGTCGAAGTGATTAATAGAAATGTTAATTTTAAGATACGATACCCATTTTGTCTACGCTTGTTGGCAAATACGCTAATATTAACCATGTTTACTCTGTAAGTGAATTTTGTAAATTCTTTTGAGTAAATAAATATCTTTAACCGTAATAATAAAGGTAATCTTAAAAATTACCTGTAAAAGAAAAAAAGGTTGTTACCGAAAAAATACCGGTATTGTTGATACCGGTTTCGGTCCCTGCTTACTACATAATAATTATAAGTGCAAGCATATGTAGCAGCGGTAACATTGTAACGTATACACCGTATACAACATTGTAGCTGAACATAACAGTTTGTAAGTCCATTTACTCGGAGCCACAACGACCCCTTTAATTGGTTTCATTCTATTACAGCACACAAAGAGGAAAACCTTGCACACCCTTTCGCCACGAGGGAGAAGATTAAATTGTATGCAACTTACTGAAGGAAACTCGATACAAAATAATACACTGGACAGCAAATAAACCGAGCCACCCGCTACCTAGGCACTCTAATTCGATTTTCTCAAAAACTAAAAAACCTACAAGTATCAAAGTTGTACCTACAGTGTGTGTATGTGGATATTTTCTTTGCATATTAAATCATGCAGGAATAGTTTGTTTAAGTTTATGGTTTTGGTTGTAAAATGTCTGTCTGAACTGGAGTCGATATTGTTGCTGAGCCACCGCAGAAAGGACAAGCAAAAACCAACAGTTATGGCCAACCTTCAAGTACTTGGAAAAGTACCAAAAAACAGAACAACCTTATCAACAAATGTCAAACAAGAGCCACAGCAAAAGTACTCTTAAATAAAAGAACACTATCGGCACTAGTTCAGATTTAAATTAACATTATCCGAAGGTCCGTGAAAACAGAGTAAAATACTCATAACATACAGGTATACCTTTTCTCTTTCACTAGCAAACACTCGGTACTAAACTCCTAATCCTATGTCTGCCGAATAAAAACAAACCAAGTGACCCGATCACAACTCAAGCCAGGCCAACCACTGAGCACGAAAATACAGAACTTCCACAACATGATAATATATGAAACATAGAAACTATGAGGACAGCTTTATTTAACTCTAAAACTTTCATTGAGTTGTATAAAACCAATGATGTAGCTTCTGATAACTATACTGCTCCCTGTGCAATGTTGAACCGACCATTTGCATTTGGGCGTTTTTATAACCGGTTTTTTGAACCAATCCCAAATGGTCAACATTACATGATTTAAGTGAAAAGAAAACCAGCTACAACCAATAAATATCTTTGCATTAAGGCAATTTAGCTTATTCAAATCACATCGAACAGTCTAAAGTTATATCTAAGTAAGGCTTCTGTAGGTTCATGTGTGGCGGTGTAAACCCAGCTCATCCGTAGTCCACACACGTCCGGCCGAGAGTGACGGCCGCCGGCCCATTGTGCCGGTTACGGCCCGGCCCGGCTAACGACCGGCTCCCGAGCACTCGCACTCCTCAATTGATCATTGTTCTACGGGTTTGTGATCAACACTATTTGTACTTCTTAATGTACCGACAAACCTTGCGTGACAAAGGTTGCTTTAGTAAGGTTTGTTTGCCTTGAAAACTTGAGGTAGGATTAGACACCTTTTAACTAAATATCCCTAAAAGATCCGATGATAAATTTGGTCTAAATCTATGGGGAAAATTGGATTTATTGACGACAAAGTGAAAACTTGTATTGAAATAGATTATCGTATGTCTGGGTCGCCCTAAAGTCGGCTAAGCCTCTAACAATAGCTCAAAAGGTTTCTGGCTCGGACTCAGTGTGCTAAACGATTCTTTGGACAACATTCCGGCCGACCGTTTTAGTGTATCAAAATATATAGAAACTTTCATCTTTGGCATATAAGTAGAGTACCGTGGCAGTTAGGTCTCGTCAAAATGAATTGAAACATTTAAAAGCTACAATAGACTGATAACATGTAACATAGTATCAAAATAACATTTCAAAGTGAAATGTAGAAGAGTATTCTGGTAAAGACCAAAAAATAAATAAATTGAGATTTGCAAAGACTTCTTCGAAATACCAATCACCAACCGAAGGCGCAAAAGATCGGGCTTAACCCCAAATAAGTTGACAACATAGCAGAAAACAGAAGAAGACTTCCTAGAGGCTCATAAGACTGTCTCTCAACTTTGAAGTTTCCGCAACACACAGCGGTATGGGGTATACTATACATCCATGTATTGCGTAGCCAACTCCTAAACACAGAACACCTGATGCCCCGATAACTAAAACAAATAACTTCGCGGCACATAAATTGCTTTCGCAACGTTTGCGTAACAACGCTGAAATATATTACACTCAAACATATCAGTAGCAACTTGACTCGAACAAACCATACAATAGTAGTGTTAAAATTTAATAGAAAACATCAGCTGTGATTTTGTAATGGATTATGGGAAAAAATATGCTGCATTCAGGTATGAGTTAATTATCTATACTTATATAAAACCGAAGAGATTTTTTAGTTGTACGGATAATCTCGAATCTTCGAATTGAACAATTCTATTTGTTTGGGAAAGTCCATTTATCAAGGAAGGAAGACTTTAAAGCATATGCTACGACCAAATAGGAGTCGATCCACGGGGTTTCAAAGCACGGAGAACAGCGAGGTTTTCAAAATAATCACTGGTTGGAAAATATTGTAAAGAAAGAATTGTATTTCTAGAATGTTGATACTTAAAGTTATAGTGGTATGTTAATTGAAGACAGTATTTTTAGCATCGTTACTTCATCTTAATAACCGGCCAGGTAAATTATTCTTGAATCCTAGGAAAGATCATAGAGTCTAGGTTTTGAAATAATAATGATTCCAATTGACGCAAATCCAATGAAAACATCTTCAGTCTTAAAATAATACGAAAAATAATAAACTATTTAATGAGGTTCCCTATTGACTCATCATTTGAATATCCTGGATCGCATGAGTGAAGAGTGAATGAACCAAACATACTAGAGTCAACAAATAAATCTCTCTACGCACGTCTTGCTTTTCTTTGAACGCCAGATTTGCGTGAAATTAAATACTTTGCTAATGGCTTTAGGAAACGAACAAAGAGTGTATTTCAATGCCAGAGAATATTTTCGGTTTTCTTAAGTTAACTTCCGATTCCATAAACCCTTTGAATATTACTTTGATATTCGCAAAAAAAAAATGGTTCTGTCTTTGAAACACGAGAATCCTAATATCTGCTGGTTTACAGAAGACATAGAAATCAGAAGCCAGTTAGTAAATTGAAAACCGCGAAATCGTGACCACATGAATTACTTTTATAATCTGTTAGAATTACGGTGTTTCAGGTCCCCAATACTTTTTACAATGGTCTTGCTGATCATCATACCTTCAAGTTCCGGCTACATAGACTGCAGGATATCTTGCAGAAGGTGCCACGAGAACACGGAGCACCCAGCAGTTTTGGAAGTGTACTGCGCGATGTGCGAGGAGTGCAAGCAGAGGCGACGAGAAAGGTACTTTCGTTCATTTTCAAGTTTTGATCTTGGGAAGTGGAAGTCTCGGAATTAACTTATCAAAGGTCTTCTTGATTTTAAAGGATGTTGGGACGGACAAAGGGCAAAATAAAATCAACAAAAAATCCTTTGGTCAGAATGAGAGATGGTGTAGAAGTCAGCACCGATGACGAAGCACTGATCTTAAGGCCACAGGAAGCCTTACAATATCAACAAGCGGAACAGGATTCACAGCTGCAATATCAAGGACAACCTCAGCAGCAATACGACGCTCAGCAACAGTTTGAGCAACAACCATTGTTCCCACCGCAGCAGCAGCCGCCACAGGAGCCCCCGGAACTACAACAGCCCCAGCTAGGATATACGACGAAAAAATCACTACGAGGTTCGTATGGAGACTGTAAGACTGGACGACTCTGTAACAATGAAGTCTACAAAAAACATGTTTTAAAATTACTTGGCATTCAATCAGATTTTGTAAAGAACAATCCCGAATAAATTCCTTTTAATATTTTTTACTTTTACTTGAGTCCGTTGGTACCTACATATTAACATTGTTTGATGATTAGGTATGATGTTTCCACCTGGTTGCCCGACGCCGCCGATATGCTCCGACACAGAGGACGAGGACCCGGTCACGCGTGTGCCCCTTACACAGCCACCAACCACCACGACTACGCAAATGCCGTGCCCACCCATACCGTCATGCGTGAAGAAGAAGAAGCATCATCCAGACAACCCTTGCATGAATCCGTGCATGGTTCCTGCCCCTATGTGTCCGTGCCCCATATACCCCCCACCCGGGCCAGGTATGTACCCGCCGGTCAACCCACAATGGCCAGTTTCGTTCCCGCCGCAGCCACCGATAACCCCAGATCCGCAACAACCATTAACTCAGCCCGTGTTCCCTACTCAGAACCAACCGAGTTCCGTGAATGAGGATTATCATTACGTGTTTATAGGACTGCCAAAGAATGCAGTTTGATAGTTAGTGGATGTTGCTTTTAACATTCGCATGTGGTAGGAGCAGCTTGTCTTTTGTACGGATGTTTTATTTAATGTATAAGATTTGTGTGCTAATATTATTTGGAATTGTACGCTTCTATGTTATAATAAAGTAAATGTTTTGTATTCATTTTATGTTTTCTCTGTGTGTTGGTTTATTTCAGCCGGATTTTATCGATTACTACATTTACTACGAAACCTTCAAGTTCAAGAATGCTTAATCTTCTGCAATTGGTTACCTCAATGTATTAAATAACACGTTTTAACTGTGCACAACCACTTCTTACATCTTAATTCGACTTTGGAGGGGTACTTTACATCAATGTGATCGAGTAGGTTTTGTCAATGATAGATCGTTTGCTTCTCTGCCCTTGTTTCTCTGCATAGTGAGATCTATGATTGTAACGTAGGCGTTACGTCAAAGTTAGCTGTATGTTGGCCCCGAGTCCCTGACCCGTGCAAAGATAACCTGTTTTTATCAAATGTGTATAAATTGATTTTGTTTATTCATGAGTTAATGCGTAGTGTTCTGTTAAGGTTGACCACGTTACCTTCATCAAATACTTTGTGCGACAATATTATAGGTACATATTATTAATATTGTTTAATGATTAGGTACGATGTTTCCGCCTGGTTGCCCAACGTCGCCGATATGCTCCGACACAGAGGACGAGGACCCGGTCACGCGTGTGCCCCTTACACAGCCACCAACAACCACAACCACGACTACTACCACCACAACGCAAATGCCGTGCCCGCCCGTACCGTCATGCGTGAAGAAGAAGAAGCATTATTCAGACAACCCTTGCATGAATCCGTGCATGATTCCTGCCCCTATGTGTCCGTGCCCCATATTCCCCCCACCCGGGCCAGGTATGTACCCGCCGGTAAACCCACAATGGCCAGTTTCTTTTCCGCCGCAGTCACCGATAACCCCAGATCCGAAACAACCATTAACTCAGCCCGTGTTCCCTACTCAGAACCAACCGAGTTCCGTGAATGAGGATTATTATTATGTGTTTATAGGACTGCCAAAGAATGCAGTTTGATAGTTGATGTTGCTTTTAACATTCGCATGTGGTAGGAGCAGCTTGTCTTTTGTACGGGTGTTTTATTTAATGTATAAGATTTGTGAGCTAATATTATTTGGAATTGTACGCTTCTTTGGTATTGTATGTTATAATAAAGTAAATGTTTTGTATTCATTTCATGTTTTCCCTGTGTGCTGGTTTTATCCATTACTACAAAACCTTAATGTTCAAGTGGATCCTTAACCTTTTACAATTACCTCAATGTATTAAATAACACGTTTTAACTGTGCACAACCACTTCTTTGGAGGACTACTTTACTTCAATTCAAATGTGTATAAATTGATTTTGTTTATTGATGAGTTACTGCGTAGTGTACTGTTAAGGTTGGCTACGTCATCTTTATTAACTACTGTTTGACTTTGTGTGACAATTAGGAGATGCTGGTTACGAAACTGTGGTTGAAGTGAATGCTACAATGTTTTATTGTTCCCACTGCTAAATCACAGGCTTCCTCTCTGTGAGAAGGAGTGGGCCATAGCCACCATCCAGGCAGCCACCATACGGGACGGTTAACAGAGTTGTCAAATATTGGTCAATATCGCCTTGATGGTCATCATCGCGTGATGATGTTTCATTCACACTATTATGGATGTTTTGACATGTTGACTAACGATCAATACGACGATAATCTACTAATGATTGATTATAATGTGTCTGTTGTTTTCGGCTTCAGTTAATGTATTCTTGGCGGTCGCCTTTTTAGACACTTACAGTTTCTTTGACGCCTTTAAACCCCGAACAAATGAGGAAATGAGGACTGCAGGGAAGAGATTCAAACCTGCTTACGTCATGGGGGTCAGTTTAACAGTTATACTATAATGACTAATGACACTCTTGATAGACGATCCCATATGCTACTCGGTTCAGCAATAAATTCATATAGTTCGTAGAATTGTGAAATTAATCGGTACAATTAATAAATCTTATTGTTAAGTTTGCCTACACAAGTGTATGTTGAGGCAGATTTGCCGTACCAAATTCCTTTTTTTATCAATCTAACTTTGTGTAGACGTGCTTATAATTCTGAATTATTATTTATTTAGAATTCAGATTTCTATGAGACTGATTATACATTTAGCTAAATATTTAAACGAACATTTTGTTTCCTTAATTATTCTTTTCCTTTATTCATGATTCTACATAATCTATAATTATTTTTAGTCAAACATTAAAACTAAAATGATGAACAGAAACTTTTTCCTTAACAAATAAAAGGAAATCAATTTATTATGTTGTTTAGTATAGATACCTATGTGCTGGCCACAATAGTGTGTTACTATGTGCCTTTTTTTGCCGGAGAATCGAGTAAACTCCTCAATATAAAAATAAAAATGCAAATTAAAAGCGTAGCTATCTATGACAGTATCTAACAAGAATAATATCGTGGTATATCCAGTGAGCTGACTATAATCGATAGACAATAACTTTAAAGGCAAACAATAGTCGTCAATAAAAAGTAATGCCCCGACTTTGTTCGTGATTGACGGTAGTAAGGCGCTAGAGCGGAGGGCCTAGCACGAACGCGCTACAAAAACTTACAACAAATTGAAAACATTTTGTATTGAGAATGACTTCTTTTTTTTAACGTGCTTAAATCATCAAATGAGTCCTCCCATGGCAGAACGAGATGGACTGTCAGACTTGTACTGACTAAAATCCACGGTGTCCTTCAATAGCCCTGTACGTTCACCATCACCAATTCACCACAAATGTCTTATTCAACTAACTAAGGGTGCTTGCTCTCTAACCGGTTTTCATTAATTGCGACAGATATTATTAACCTGGCTGTATTATTATTATTACCTATTTATTTTCAATGTACAAAATTGTTCGTTACTTTTATTCGGCTTACTCCGCACATTTTATGCGAGGCCCTTGACTCGGCAGAACGGATTTAGTTCCACAACCCTTACCACATAGCTCGCTAGAGTTGTATTCTATTTCTTATCAACAACTTCAGAATACATGGCCTTGTAAACAAAACCTTCTATAGATACGTCCAATAAAATATTTTTTGGAGATTTCCAATGAAAAAAAATGCGATCCTTCCAAATAAATTAGTTTGGTTATGTTTTATTTCGCCTAGAAATACTCTTTTTTGTTGGTAACATGATTATATTAGGTCAAGTTTCCTGAACATAAATATGTAGTGTATGCTTACTTACGTACCTAATACCTATAAATTGAAATTATTTTTTTTTGAAGTGAAAACTTCTTTAGCGGCGTTGTACACTTTTTCTGTAATGGGTAAAAAATTTAAAACTCGCGTCAGGGTCACGTGACCAAAACTCGCGTCAGGGTCACGTGACCCTGATCGAAAATGAGTAAGACGTCATTCAAATTAAAAATAAAACATAGTAACAAAAAAGTTTTCACTTCTACCGGCACTCCTGGAGTGCAACCTTTTTTTTGAAGTGAAAACTTCTTTAGCGGCGTTGTACACTTTTTCTGTAATGGGTAAAAAATTTAAAACTCGCGTCAGGGTCACGTGACCAAAACTCGCGTCAGGGTCACGTGACCCTGATCGAAAATGAGTAAGACGTCATTCAAATTAAAAATAAAACATAGTAACAAAAAAGTTTTCACTTCTACCGGCACTCCTGGAGTGCAACCTTTTTTTTGAAGTGAAAACTTCTTTAGCGGCGTTGTACACTTTTTCTGTAATGGGTAAAAAATTTAAAACTCGCGTCAGGGTCACGTGACCCTGATCGAAAATGAGTAAGACGTCATTCAAATTAAAAATAAAACATAGTAACAAAAAAGTTTTCACTTCTACCGGCACTCCTGGAGTGCAACCTTTTTTTTAAATGTCGTTTTGTACAAAAGTAGTCTTACAAAGGTGTTACATGTAGGACGACAGACGTTCTAATTGAACACCCAATCAGATGGACCGATCTCGGAGGCTGTTACCAGGACTTAAGAGCAGTGTCGATAAGTGGGGACGTTGACTGATTAGATATACCAGCTAATAGCTCTGCAAATTACATTACCAGCCACGTGACCAGGGGAATAAAATAATCTATATGTAGTTTTTTTCCTATCTGTCTCTTGCTGCGACCTCTAATTTAGAAACTATTTCAGAAGATAAATGTTCATTCATATTCAAATCAATTTGTTATTTTTTGTTGTTGTTTTTCGATGTTACAAAAACCGTGCGAACCCTAACAGGGGCGCCGGTAATGACGGAATGAGTTTTACTACTGTTTTTTAATTTTGATTCAATTCTCATCAAGCAAAAAGTATTGCCAATGTTCTGTAAACCTATCAATCATTGATAAATATACTCAATTAATCAAGTATAAAACAAACAGAATAATACTACAATAAAAACATTAATTCGCAACGACCTCACTAAACAAAATTGATATATTATTCCTATGTTTACACAAACGACGCATGTAGTTATATATTTCTACCAAGTATATAACAGACAAACTTTTTTATTACATTCTCCATGATTGTTTTATTTCGATCGATATTTGTGTACGTATCCAACGTGATCAAAATGGTACACTACCTGGCAGAAAATATGACCCAGAGTTTTACGAAACATTTTAGTTTTGTAAATTGTTATGAAACTAGTATCTGAGGGTCGTCTGGGTCGAGATACGGTAAATACAACCACTATACTGATAACATGATCCAATTTCGAAGAATGTTCAGAGTTTTTTGCTTTGTTTTAATTTGTAAAATACATTTTTGCTGCGTGTCTATATTATTAAGTTTACCGGTGTTCAGTGGCAGTAATCACTTGCCATGAGCTCTCCAAGTATGGAAAATACTTCATAACCATCATAGTATAATAAAGCAGTTTATCTTGCTCAACGACGAGCATTTCCCAACATGGGCGTCCTTGTTGCCAGTTGAAATAACCCGTCGTGGCTTGTGACGGCAAATTATATTTATGTACTTATTTTAAAATACACAAGCAAGGTAAAAGGTAAGTCTCGTAAAGTTTCTATTAACGTCACAATGACAACAAGGATCTTTGAGTACAGAAGCCATAACAACCAGCTCGAACCTTGTAATTAATTTTAATAAAAGGATTTTGTCGTTGGACCCAAGATTATGAATACTGAAAGAGTCAATATTAAAGGAATTTTCTTGAAGAATTTACATTGCTATATTAATAATACTTAACCTTTTTATAATTGCTGCTATTGTCTCTGTTTACGTCTTAAACAATAAGATGTTTTATAAACGAGAGAGGTTAATTAAAATACCATGAGTGCGTACCGTATAAAATCCTCCGAGGCGGGCGTCGTATCTGAGCCCCATAGGCGGAGTCCTGCTCGGCGTCAGGCACACAGGTTCCTATTATAATACCCATCGCCACCATACCACTAGTCCGCACACACATCAGAAAACTCACTTTCACTTCATAGTACACATTACACTCGAGGACAAAAAAATGTCACACCACACATTATTTTAATAAGTCATCACAAAATAATTACGATAAAGTTTTTATATAAAAGAGGGTAGTAGAACGTGCGTTCGTCGTCAGAGTTGGAATGTAACTGGCTGTGGCTTGTTACCGGTGTGTTGGGTCGCGAGGTTCTCGTCACATTTGGCACGCAACTTGTGACGTCACTGACGGCTAGCGCGCGTCACTTGTTCAGGACTACTTGGCCAGTCCTGCCTTGAGCGTGCAAATAAGGCGTTATTAATAGCCCCAGTATACATGCGGAAAAACTACTTGACGTTCATTTTTATTTGAGCTAACAAAGGGTCCATATTTCACGACTTGGCATGACACACAACCAGAAATACGTTTGAAACAGTTGTTTACTTACGTCGCACGTCAAAATGTATACACACTTATACATTTATAATTGCAAGATTTTAATTGGGATTCAACATAATCAATTTCTTACTGCTATTATGTACTCAGTAAGAGACAAAGCCAAAATAATTAATAGAACCGGAAGACAATATATGTGGCAACATGATATGACATTCACGCGCATATCCGGCGAAGTTCTAACGGTCAGCAAGTTAATGAAAGGAAAGTGTCCCTGACTCTACTAATAAGATTCATAAGCGAATAAGGCTCGCGCTGACGAAAATAGAAACGGATTTCGGTAATTTGATTTGTGACGTAGGAACTTGTGGAAACGACCAATGAATACTGAAAGAATCGAGTAAACACATAGATATATAGACAAGTGTGTTGTATAGTTGTGTTGTTGCTTGTGTAGGCTTTCAATTTTGATGATAGAATAATAACTGTTCTGTGTACTTTCCGGATATTTGATACGCTACACTAGAATTTATACTAATGGTTGGAAAATACGTTAGTTCAAAGTTTGATTGGTGACCGTAGTGGAAAACAACTAATGGTTTCAACAATAAAGGTGTAGAAATATTTATTTATGCGTGATGCGTGGTAAGGTAATGTTACTCAATTTCATGCCACTATACAAAAACTTGTGCAAATACGAGAGGCAATGAACTAATGACTGAAAAGCGAATCGAATCATTTGTCTCTACTTATTTTACGACTTCAAAACGTTGCTTAAGCTTACAAGTGTTGATGCGTGTAAAATTACAACAGCTGAATCAACGAAAAATATGACTTCTGCGTAAAAATTTTGAATATAAATTACATTGACGATGACATAATGATGTCAATAGTTACAACTGGTACAACATAGGCACATCCAGGTGAAAGTGTTTGTTAAACAACCAATTACTACAAGGAAAGGTTAGGTGTGAAGGCATTGCGTGCAGTTAATGCCTGACTACGACCTGGCACAGATCTGATACCCTGGTTATTTTTAAACCAAGTAGCTATTCAACCATAGTATTCAACTAAGTTTTTTGAAGGTAGAAACTTGAATGGCACTCAACTTTTGTGTACAGAAGTTTTGGTTTATGAATGCATGTTGACAGAGTCGCATGCATGTGACCTCACGAAAATATGAAACAAAACTTTACGTGCCTGTTATATTCTGAATATCTTTTTTCGCACAATGGAACCTGAGTTGAATGTCACTCGAAATGCAGACAATGTTTTGTAAAGATTCGAAGAAGTACACGTAACGAATACATTAAAAAGAAAAAACTTACAGCAATATCGTAAAGGTTAAGTCCTATTATACAAATCAGAATGTAAGAAGAAATACTGGTAATGCAAATCCACCCTTTAATTATTTAGCAGCACTTTGCCTCCACCAGCAACAAGAGCACTCTAAATAAAGATTACCAGTCCTCAGCTACAAGCAGCGCTTGTTACCGGCTATCAAGTCGAGCACATAATGATTACCCCTGAGGGACGGCTGTCATTTGCGGAGCCGTGAATGAGGCCTTGTCGACACGCAACGCCGCAAAGCCCAGCTTTTCACCAACAAACTACTAATAAATATTCCACAGAACAATCTAATATCTCAGCTCAGAAATACAAATAATGTCTACTTTATTTTGGCCCCCAGTGTATCCGCCGTCTTTTCTGCTACAATAATAATAATAATTTGTTTTTTTAACCCTAATAGCATATTTTTTTATATTCTCATGACAGAAGTAGGTTTAATAAAACTCTGCAAACATACGCAGTAAAAGCTATTTCAATCAAAGAAGTTCTTTTCATCAGAATAACAGTATAATATTATTTAGAAATATCAATCGAAATGAAATCCAAGATCTCTTAGACAAGCCATTCAAATAATCTATTATAGAGCGAGCAAAAGACGGTACGATGATAAAAGCAATCATTCGCTACGTAATTTTGGATATAAATCTTCCGTATCACATTTCAATTACATTTTCATCTTTTAGCAAACGTTATTCAACATTATTCATTCGGTAAACAGAATCGCACAATAAATAAAGACCATAAATAAAACGTATACAAAGATGAAAATTGTATGCGTACATCGATCGGTCCATTTCCATTGGCCCCAAGTGTACGTGGAAAGATTAATACGGAACCATCGGTGAAATGACACGGCTGTCTCGGGGAAGTTAAAACGATCCATTTGACTTGTGGGACCCTAAAAGGGACAAATTACTACAATCTGGGAGAAGTGAATCAAAGTGAAGCGATTGTCTTCGTTCGGTGATATTTTGTTATTTTTTTCTTCCAAGTAATATGTATGTAATTTATGTTAGGAGTGGCACGAGTCAGATGTAACGAAACTTGTAGTGCTAAGTAATCACTTGCGGCAAGTTAGTCGTGTGTCGTATGTCTACAAGCTCTCATTAAAGAAGAAAAGTACTCGCAATTTTATTCGAATTGCTATGCTAGAGCAATGTCTGCCTTGGGATCTGGAGGCGACTGCCCTCCAGCGCGTCTATGAGTGGCGCGTGGAGGCGCAGCGCCGGGGCGTGACCCCGCTGCCTCGCGAAGTCGAGGCGCGGCGCGAAGACCTCCGGCGCGATCTCAGGGCAGTATGGAAGGAACGACTGTCGCGACCGACGGCCGGGCACGCCGCAATTGCGGCGGTAAGACCCCTCTTCAAAGAGGGGTCTTACCGCCTCAAGGAGTGGTTGGAGAGAAGTCATGGCGTCCTTACCTTCCGCCTGACGCAGGTCCTCACCGGGCACGGGTGCTTCGGGAGGTACCTGTGTCTAATGCGGAAGGAGGAAACGTCTGGGTGTCATCACTGCGAAGATCGCCCGGAGGACACGGTGGAGCATACGGTGCAGGACTGCCCAGCTTGGGCAGTGCACCGACGTGTCCTCACGGCTGCGATAGGCGGAGACCTCTCGCGCCCGGCATTGGTTTCGGCCATGCTGCGGGGCTAGACGGAGTGGGAAGCGGTCGCCTCCTTCTGCGAAGCAGTAATGCTCGCGAAGGAGGAGGCGCGCCGCGAGCGAGAGGGGACAGAGTCCTCCCTCCGCCCCAACCGCGGTGTAGGACGCCCACGGCGACGGACGTCGCGCGACGATCTCCGGCCACCGTAGGCGCGGGCATGCGGGCAGCGAGTAAAGGGCAACTCGCTGCCCGACCAAGGACCATGCCCGGGTCGACGGCGCGTTGTGTCCCATAATGACGGGGCCCCCCTCTCAGAGGGCTAAAGCCTGCCGGGGTCGCGGGATTATTCCCTTACCGTAACCCCGGAACGTAACAGGCTATGAAGGACACCGTGGATTTTAGTCAGTAGAAGTCTGACAGTCCCTCCCGCCCTGCCCGGGGTTGGAGGACTCATTTGATGATTTTACCACGCTAAAAAAAAAAAAAAAATGCTAGAGCAATGTAACAACAACATCGTCCAAAATCTTCAAATAAGAACGTCTCCAATGTAAACGACAGTCTCATTACAGTTAATACCGCTCTCGATATATTCACTTGTAAAATTTTATGACAGCTAAATCTGAATTGTATCGATAGTCGATAAAAGTGAATGTTCGCATTGTTTCTCCAAGCGAGAACTTATCGATAGCGAGGCAAATAACATGAATACAGAGCTCTATTAAGTGTCAGTGAACCGATATCATAAATAACTTTAATAAGATGATTAGGTGGTATTGTCGCTGGAGAAATAACTGAAACTACCCACAAAGAAGCCATGTAGTTCGTTAGTCACACTTGTACTGACACAGCATGGTGTTGACGTCACGACAAATTGCCTGCCATTATAGCAATGGGGTTTATTAATATCTGTAGTGCTGCGTAACATGGGAAATTGTACACAACATGTAATTTAGAAATTGTAGCAAAAAGTGGAAATGTTTCATGATTAATAGATGGAAATGATGATGAGTAACCACGGAATTACCAGGTATCAAATCAGATGCAGGCAATGAACAGGATGACAAAATTACGCAAAGAATGTCTCATAAAGAATGATAAGAGGAAATATTTTCTTGATCTAATACTAGCTTCTTTGAAATTCATGTCATGACAATTTTAAGAATTGAATTAATATCTTAACAGGGTCTGCGAGGAAAAAGAAACAACCTTCATGAATACAGACAAAGTCACACAAAGATATAGTTCCATTCTTAACATTTTCCTCGTTGATTACGTATTCATAAGATCTTGACGTAAAATCTCAACGAATACAAGAATTGAAAGACAGACCTTTATTTAACAGACAGCACAAAGAAATAACAAAAAAAAAGCTGAAGGCGTGCTAAAAGGGATATCAACTTCCATAATATATTTCAACATCTAAATAAACAAATCCAGAAGCTTAGATAAATATGTGTAAAAAAACTGTGACGTAGCTAACGTCAATGTACGAAGATTGGCCCATTTACATAGTGACAGCGATGTGTCATTTTGCACACAGACTCCTGCGCATGAAACTGTGAGAGCAATTAATTCTCGTCTTAATATAGACCAATCTTAAGGGCACTGAACTAGACTTGGAACAATTTTCGTATGAAGCTAACATGGTGATTGAAACAAAAATTAAGATGATGATATACAAAAACAAAACAACTAATTTATAACTAGAAGAAAATGAGGCCGTTCATTCAACTAACAAGCAAGTTTTTTCTAGAGCTTTTGTAAATATTGGCAGGTACAGTAATTTTTTTTAAAAAGTTGGAAGTAAAATGAAAGTAGGTAACGAAAAAATATGAAAGTAAAAAAACAGGGTTAAGTATGAATTTTAAGTGTATCCACCATCACAGACGTGAAAGAAGTAAGATTGTTAAAAGCATTTTAATTATTATTTTAAGTAAAGGAAATAGAGAGACCTAACATTCAAGCTTACGAATCAACACTGTGAACTTCAAGAAGGTTTTCACGAAAATTTCGCTTGCAGTTAACCTAACGAAGACAAAATTACCATGACCGAACACGCATAAGTCAAATCAGAAACAAATAAAAGCGAAGTTCATACAACTCGATATAATTCGGGAAGTCGGAAGTGATTACCACTTTACTTTGACCTGAATTTCGCACATTTGGATATTTATTTACTGTCGCATTTATAGAAACAGCATTTTGGCTTTAAAATATTTCAGCTTTGAGATAAATATGCGCTCCTACATGATACTATAGCAACTTTGTGGCAATTATCCCTACCAAGTGCTTGAACAACCCGAAAACTTGTGGTTAACCCGTCCTCTAACTAAGCAAACTCATTGATCAGAACGAATAGCACAAAAGTCCAATAACTCATGGGCGGTATTGATCAGTGGTTATTGCAAAAAGGAGAAGTGGTGCGAGTCAGCGGGCCGAGCTGGCGGTGGCGGGTCGCGGGTCAATCGCTCCAATTAAAACATTTCAGGCACCAACGCCTCCGTTTATAGGTGACAGATTTTGAGGAAATGCTAACTTAATTTATAGAGATGACCTGCGAGCACTGAAATGTGTGGCTAATTTTTAGCGTGATCAAGTTAGAAGTGTCAAAGGATAGGGGTTTAAGGAAGGAAATAAGAGTAAATAATATTGGCGTAATCGTGAATAAGAGACAAGTCAATTACATTTGCATTTGGCATGAAGCCACGCTGAGACATAAGCTAAGCCTTAAACAAAAACAAAGAACATATCTCAGAAAGGGAACGAAATTCCAAATTAAAATCTCAATCTTCCAAAACCACTTAATTCCGAAATCCGTCAGAATACCTCGCAGAAGTGTAAATTGTGCGATGTTAAAACATGACACACGCCAGTTAGTAAGTCGATGTAATTGAAACACATCGTAGCACACAGGAACACTCGCTAATGCGCCGACAAGAATCCCGCAAAACGCTCGTACGAGCGACTTCATTTCACCGACTTAACCAGCCCGTCATGTAGGCCTCGGTTCGTTCATATTATGTCATATTTCACAAAACTTTCACGTTTTACACGTCAAATATAATTGGGAGCGCTTTTTGAATCCTCCTGCGGTTTTATTATATTCCAGCGGTATAGGCTTGTGTGATAATGAAAGTTTCATATCTGTCTGATTGGATGGTTTATTTCATTCGGGTTTTCATTCTGATAAAGGCCTTATGCTAATTTGATCAATTTATTTTATCAAACCACACAACGGCGGTAAAATATTCGTACTAGTATAGTTTTAAAGACTTATTGATTTCTTGATGGTCAATTTATATTGAAAGAATTATAAGCTGCATCACCTATTTCTATTTAACATTTAGGTTGGAGAAAAGTTTGAACTCAATTTTATGCTCGACTAGAATCTTCAAACGCTATCGGACGCGTGCTATCTCACTTCACATTACTTCAGCTCAAGGTTTTACCAGTGAAGGAAGAAAACGTATAAATTCTAAGCGTTGGCTGCGGTTAAAATATTTTCGATGCTTTATCAAAAGTCGGTGAAACAAAGTCAGCGCACTCGGCAGGAGATTCGGAAATAGCTGGAGTTAAGAGATATTGGAGAAGTTCTGGTTGTTAATTTTATTTTAAACAACTTTTGAGGATGGTATATTTAGTTGGAACATCCAACTGTGAAGAATGGCTACTAATTCTTCTATGAAACTTAAAGTTTTTTAAAATTCAGAATTTTCAGAACTGCACATGCAAATAAAATACAACAAGATGAAAGTTACTGGAATCTCTCTCAATAAGGGGATGTGGCCACTACTGATAGGTCCCTCGCTGTCAATATATCGTGGCTTTTCCTAAAGCTTTCCCTCTACAACGGGGGATTAGTTTTCTTCCGGAACCCTCCTAGTATTAATACGTCACGGCTTGGTAAACTTCCATTCTTGTTGACTGTATCAGTTTGAGACATGAATTCCTACAGCGAGATTTAGAAGCCAAGCACCAAATGAATTTTTAAGGGACTCTTGTTTAATAACTATATTATTCCTGTTTAGGCAAAAGTTTAAACAAAACAAAACTTTTTAAGACTGGTGTTATTTTAACCGAAGTTACCGCTGACTTAGACAAAGAGAGCACATTCTATAAGTGAAATAATCTGTAAAGTTATGAATAAAGTTTTTTTTTACTGCCAAACAGTACAAGTTCCTACACGGGTTTAAAATTAGTCCAATTAGCTAATTATGATAGTTATATCGACAAAACATTAACAATAGGGCATGCAAAAACTTACAAAATAAACTTTCTATACATAAAGGCAATGAACCTAAATTCCTCTGTATGATTGCAAATATTTTAAAGGTTCTTAATGGGTAAACGGAAGACGACCCACGAAGACGACGATATGCTTAAGGTAAAAGCATCTAAAGAACTCTTTGAGAACGCAAAGCTTTACCGACACATTTCTTCGCAAGTTACATTGAACAGTATTCCAGTTCTGTGAGAAAACGTGGATAAACGTTATAAAAGTCTTGCGGAAATTCACAAAAGCTCTCAAAAGTCGTGGGTTAACATTGAAGTAAAATGAGAACAATCAGCATAATTAAACCGCTTTAGGGGATCGTATCCACCTGTATTTTTTAAATTTCCTTTTCTCATTTGTTCCTTTGTCTAGAAGGGTAGGGTTTGGTAAGTGACACCTTATTGGTTTTGTAAAAGGTTAAGATATCTTGAAGTTGGATTTCCCGGACGGCCAGAAAGTATGATTGTGTTTTTCCGCAGAAAGAAATCGCGTTTTATTTCGGGATCGGATTGCCAAAGGATCGCCATTTATCGGGTCATGGGGCTTAGCACCGTCATTGTCAAACGATGAGCTGAAGATGGCGTCAAATCATAGCCTTTTATTTCCAAAAGGATCATAGGCGAGATATTTTCAGTATTTATAGGGATAGCCTTGTTTTTCGCAGAAACATTGGGTACAACAACAAGGTTAATGCAAATTCCTTGCAATAATAAAGCCTCCAGTTCGAATGGCAGCACATAGGACAGAACAACAATAAATAATTTAAACAATGTCAACGAGGCCAGCGGTAACAATGTGCGGTTTTTTAAATTGAATTACAATAACAAAAGCTGAAAGTAGAACACTTCCATTACAGGGAGATTAACAAAATACACTATTGTGTCGCTGAAAACATAACAAAATATTGTGTTATCTAAGGATCATACGGCAGATGCAGTTTTGTTTGATTTTCTCATGGCCCTTAAACCTTTTGACTTAAACCCGAAAACCAATAGGAACAAGGCAAACAATATTATCTAAGCCGCAGTACATAGCCAGCGATGAAATCATCAGATAGCATCGTAATCGCGCACTCGCTGGATCGATACAAACAAATTACAATACACGGCCATATATTTATAGTGATACGCCGTATGTGTGAACGTGTGTGCGTAAATCAACAAGAGTTCAATAATATTAAAAATGGAACCAAGGCCGTGACTAGTAACGTTTTGAAGCAAGTTTTAACTATATAAATGTTAGTTTTCTCTCCATCTGCAATGCATTTTATTTGTCCAAGTAAAGAGCTCCCGAGTTCCAGATGTTTACACAAATAAATTGCGGCTTTGGAGACTTCAGAAGAAGCTGCAGCTTAGCTTAAGTAATCAGTGGAGATTCTGAGTTGGATAAGCTTAGCGCTTGGGAACCATTCAAGAATAAGGTGTATCGTCTACGACGCTGTTCAAACGTTACAAACTAACATCATCGATAACTTAGCAACTGCCATTATGGCAAAATACAGATACGGCTGTCACTGACCGGTATCATCGGTAGTTAGTCCACAATATGTACATATCAGTTTGATTGATCTTTTACAAATGTTATTTTCAATGATTTCGTGGACAATAACACTAGAGGAAGTAATGCTGGTTTCTTTGAACATCTTGAGATTCAAATTGAAATTGTATTGGAGACGTTGACTCCCAAAAAGAATGTCGACCACAAATTACCTTTACAAGATAGGTATTCATTACTGTAATTCGTTTTAGTACGATTGGCAACTTATTTGCTGATAAATCAAATTCGTTGAAGCTCATCATCTAAATTGTATTTTATGGGTGGTTACGGCCTGCATGTGTTCAATGCTATTACCAAAATGGGTAACAAATGGTGACGATTTGATTTTGAGTTGAGTAACTTGCCCTTTTCGATTTACATTGGAACAGTATTACTGGACTATTGGAATAAGTCAGTGGAAAAAAAAAAACTGTTTTAGAAGCGTATTTTTCAACACATTTAGTCAACGCTAAGTCTTAGTGAAATCAGGCATGATACTCTAAAATTTTAACTGTGTTTGAATAAACCTTTTCACATATTCATTGGTTTCATTAATACGTAAAACATTACACATTCACTTATCGTGCTTAGCAACAATGGTTTTATTATTGGATAAAATAAATGATACAATATAAGAAATGATATTCGGTGTTGATACTTCAACACCGGATATCATTCTTAGAAATTTATTCGTAATAATGACAAGGTAATGTTCCACTCACTACACGTCAGTTTTAATATTTTTCATGTCTTATTAAAAGCTACGTTTATCAGTTTATTTCATAGAACGCTTCTTTAGAAAAACAAGGGATAACGTGAGTCTTTGTCAAGTTTGAATAACTTAACTTTAACCTTTTGCGATTTGATTCATGAGATTATTTTAGCACCATGTCAACCTTCATGTATTATGCCGCACATAAACAAAACAATGATTTTTATTTAGTGCTACAGCATAAAACCTAGGATCTACAGGCATATTACATAAGAGATATCTACAATTCACCACCATATAGCAACAATTCAAAATTAAATAAAGAGATAAATATAACTTGATATCATAAAGTTATATTTTAAATAATCCATCCACATTTATGCTTAGTTTGCGTCTGGAATAATAACGTCTGTTCTTTATTTGAATCTGTCTTTATTAAAACTACCCTCACGGTGCTCACAAAAAATAAAGCTCATTTTTAGTGTATGAATTAGTTTTAGTCTATTAAATAAAGCTGAAACAACGTAGCTTTTCATTATTTCAGCACATCAGTTATTCAAACGAAAACAAAAACTAGTTTCCATGAGTTTCATCAGCGTTAACGTACACTAATCAAGTATTCACATCAAACTGTGCAAACTCATAAAAGGACTCTCCACTCTCTATTATTTTTAATATTTCAGTGCGGTGTGTGGTGATAAAAGGCGGAAACTATCCGACGCCGGATGTGGTCCCGCCCGCCCCTGCCGCTGCGCCCGCCTAGATACCGGAAGCGGAAATAAAGACACCGAGCGACACCTTCGGGCAACGACCGACGTTCGACAATACTCGTGTCTAACTCGTGTACACGTACACTTGTTACTTCAAGTTTCTGCTGGTTTGTTTCGTTTTCGAGCTTTTTTAATGACTCTTGTGAAAGGGGAAGCTTTGTCTGACGATTAGTTCCTTTTTTTCTTTTTCTGTAGTATTTTGTACTTGAAGTCTTTGTTCCCAAAAGAGTTCGATGAAAAGTCCTATCACCTCTATGGACGTTATAAAACAAAGTAAAAGTCATCGAACTGAACTGACGGGAATCAATCTGGCAAATCCATAGTTGAACATAGACTTTCCCAGAATCGAGGGTAATGGCCACAGCCTAGTCTACCGGCCATTAATTTAATTTACCCGTTAAGAGGCTTCACTAGAGGGGTAACTAACTTCATAGTCAGTAGGTATAAAACAGTTTGTTCTTAAGCACCACGGAAGCATTACCGTAAGTTAAAGAATACTGTATTCAAAGATCTCGCAAAAATTAATTCTTGCTGAGAACAAAGGAATGAAATAAAAGAAAAGGGGTCAGGGGTGACCTGTTTCATTAAATTAAATCTAGTTTCGAAAAACTTGGAGCAAAATGTAAAGACAGTTCTGTTCCACAGCTAATGTGGTGGAATGAGGTTCTTTGAGTAGTTTCAAACGAATCTTTGTCCTTGAAATCTAGGATACCCTGAAAACATGGATATTTTTGGTTGTGGACATAAATGCTATACATATTTCAAATATAGTCTTATTTATATCAGCATAATATTATTTATTGCTTCAGTAAGGAGTGTGTCTGCCTTTTATAAATTAACATCCACTTTTTTAAGGTTGTCTGAAGGAGATCGCCGAATGTCAATTAAACTAACTATTTTTATTGATAGTTATTTGGGTAAAAATAGACAATGATGAAAATGGTGCTTTATTGGATCTTTTAATACCTAATACCTATTTCTTTGAAATCCAACAAAAGCGACGCAAGTACAAAAATCGGGACCAATACAGTTTATTTTCCTCATGCCGAATAACTAAGCCTTTGTTCACATCGTTTGAAGCCCACGTATAGCAAATGAACATAAATAATTGATGGCTTCTTAAAAGCAACAATCGGATCTTTTATGCATCAATAAACCGCCATGGAGTGAATATCGAATATTTTACTGCAAGCAGTCCCGAAGAGGACGCATTGAGGAAATTCCTGCAATAACACGACCAAACGAAATATTTTTAAAGCTATATTTTTGTTCGCTCCAACAACTCTCCTTGAGATACTTTTAAGAAAATGCTGCTTATACAGTTTTCCATTGTGAAGGCTTTTAATTAAATATAATTGTGTTTCTTACGGCATGTTTTAAGGTCACGTCGAGGCTCTGCAATATTTTGTATAATTACCTACAAAATGCGGTTAATAATCCTATTAAACAAACTCAATCACGTCAAGCCGTGAAATCCTTGACTTTACGAACACGTATGGCATCAATCAACGCATTAAATACTAACTTGATATAAACTACATCGTCGAGCAAAAATTAATCAAAACTTGTTCACAACTCCTCCAGGGTACCCCAGTGTCTTGGTATTGTTACCGTGTCGTTGTTAATCAACCTCACGTTAGAAGAATCTCAACTAAATAATGTTTTAACAACCTTAAGTAGTGAATAATATAGGTAGTACCTTTATACCTGGCACTTAACTGTTTAACGATTCATGAAACCACAGTCAGTTAAACTATGTGAATAATATATTAAACCACATTTGTTGAAGAACAGTTATGGAATCGCGATTTCCCAAATGGTTATTTGGATAAAATAACGACATCAGTCATTGAGGATGTTAGGACGAAGGGAAGAGCGCGGCACGCGACCGGCCGCGGATAGCGCCCGTCGGCGACTGCCGCGCGACGCGATGCCTCCTGCCCCCACGACCAGGCACCAGGAAAATATGGAAACCCAGGAAACAAGGTACGAGGGTGCATTTTAAAGAGAGCCTCTAAGGATAAAATATAGCAGACAAAACAAGACGCGTTTTTCTCTCCGAATAATATTTAATTAAAACAAAGGTGCAGTTAGCGAGAATTTACGGAATAATGAGCGTGGAGGATTTATCTACCGTCTAATTAACTAGTTTGTTACGTTTTGTTTTCTGGGTCGGTACTGAGTTCAAAACCATATTACTTTTAATGAGTACTGGGAACTAATTTTTTTTCCTTCTGTTGGATGCGCGTTTACGGCTTTTATCTTGGCCACGGAGGACGGTTCAAGAATACCTTTTACGGACATAAACAACACAATGTTTCCTCCATTCAGCGATATTTCTTCGCGGTAGCTTTTCTAGGAACGCTTCTAATAGGTGCTGCTATATAAAGTTATACGTCGCTACATTTCGAAAGCATTTTCAAACAATTGAGCTTTTTTATGATAATTCTGGTAAAATTAACGTTGTATAAAATCACCAATAACATACTGGGATTGTAAATAAACAGTCTTTGAGCTTTCGTTTTTCTGAGTAATCCGAATGGAATGTTCTCCCAGAAGTCAAGTATCCCGACGTATGTGATACTTGAAAGATATTCTGACATTTGATGACGTGCTTTGCATTTGTTACCACTCCAACTGACATTGAACCGACAAGTCTGACTCACTTGTGATCCTTGAGGTCAAGCAAAGG